>VZRS01001562.1:356153-740174 GCA_013398055.1 Ifrita kowaldi | reverse complement strand
CTGAGGGGGAGCGGTGCGCTCAGCCCGACAGGTGCGGGCGCTGTGCCGCCCGGCTCGCACATCTGCCTCTCTCGGTGGTTGGACATAGATGTATAAATATGTCTGTGTTTGTATATATATAGTGCTTCTGAGGGCGGATTGGTTTGTTTCCGTTAAGGATCCTCTGGTTTGGTCATTTCCCAGAGAGCTTGGGATGCTCTCGGGAATGCGCCAGCGTCGCTCCGGCAGTGCCCGCAGCGGGGGCAGGGACGTGCCCGCAGCGTGGGGATTTAGGGATAGGTGTTCAGTGGAATTTCACGCACAGTAAGTGACCTCACAGAAGATACGGAGAGGATTTTGCTGCTTTATTTGTAATAAGGGCCAAACACTCCTGAAGACTAAAGCCTTTGCCTGTCCTTCTCTGTCTCAGAGGTGTGGAGAAGACTGGATCCTGAAAATTGTTTGGAAGGGGTTCTAAACTCTGAGCGAGGGAAGAAAAATACTCCGTATGCCGTGTGTCATGAGATAAGGAAAATACTCAGTTTTCTTGTCCCGGGTCAATAGAGTGGTCTCGCTGTTGGTAACAACTGAAGCTGCAAAGCTCACACTCCTTTAAAGTCTATGGCAGTGTTGCCCGAGTCAAGACTACAAGCGTCATCCTACCTTGTACTGCTTCTTAGAAGCGTTCATCTCTTACTGCATAAAAGAATGCTACTCGAAGTGTAGGGGTGAATAAACACGAAGTCAAGTTACATTTGAATGGAAAAAACATTGTCGTCAAAATACTTCAGATTTCGTCCACTCCCGTGCTTGTTAGAAGCAATCCCTTTGTAAAGGGAGCAGTGTCTCTAGCTGGGGTGAAAGGGAAAGAGGAAAAAACCATTCTGATCTTCAGTTGACCTGGTTACACGTGAAAGCACTATGTAATGTTCGTGTGCTCCCATCGCTATTCCGTAACTTCTCTGATTGAAAGCTCTGCCCCATAAGATGTGCAATAACTTAAAACTGATTTTTGTTTTGAGTAGGATTTTTTTTAAAGAAATGCATGCAACAGGACTTAGAGGCAAGAACAGTTTGGTGGGGCTTTTTTTGTTTTGGTTGTGGTTTTTGTTTGTTTGTTTTAATGAGTGGAACAAAGTCCAGCTAATGCCTGAGAAGGGCAGCTGGCTTTTGGATTGGCAGCTGTAATGAGAATGAACAGTATAATCTAAAGGAAAGGGTTTTCCTGGTTGTGGTGGCACAAAGTCTTCAGAGAAGGCAGAGTACCTGTGGGGTTGGTTCAGTCTTGCTGGGTAGGGATACGATGAGGGAGAGTTTTGGTTTCAGCTCAGTGTTCTGTCACCTAATGAGAGTAAGACTGACTGTATCTCTTGTGTAAAATACTGGGTTTGCGACTGTGGAAACCTACAGATGTGGCACAGAACTTTGAGCAAGAATCATTCTGCAAGTATCTGCAAATAAGGCCTCCACATTCTCCCTGAAAGCAAATATTTTCACCTTATTGTTGACAGATTGTTTTACCCACCTGAAATCATTCTTCCTCATTACTGACTTGAATACTTCACAATAAAGTAATTTTTAGTGCATGTGACTGTGATTTCTATGCTTGAGACCATGAAACAATCTCTCTTTCATGTATTATATATGCATATATAAAATGTAAATATACATGTATGTACATATAAATGTGAATGATTGCAAAAGTATGTAAGGGGCCTTCAGTCTTTTAATTTCCCCTTTAATTCTTGACCATCTTGTTGCTTTTTTCTATCACCTTATTTTCTTTTTAGCTCTAAACAAAAGTTCCTGCAGTCCCTCTGTTTGCCTGTGGAATTCCCCGTTTTGGCTTGACTTTGTGAGAAGGGAACTTCCAGCACCTCAGGAGAGTCGCAGCTGTACAGAATCAAAAGCTCTGTTTAATTTATGCTAATAAGATGCAGCTGGAGCTGCCTCAGGTGGTGCTTTAAGAATGCGTTGGGAATGCTGAGAGTCTTCTGCTCCTGGCTTGGTTTGGCAGGATGGATTAGGTGACCTCTCAAGGCTGGCTGCATCATGTGTGAGGGTGACTGGATGGCTTTGCCTTCTGCTTCTCCAGGTACAGATCCAGAGGTGTTCAAAGGCTGAGACTTCAGTCATCTTTTCTGCTGCTTCCAGAGGGAGAGGGTGGCAGAGGAAAGGGATCTGAATTTAGAGAACAAACACTGAACTACACATATGCTATAGAGAAATAACTGGGTCTGTTTGCTGTAGGAAGTAGAATTTTCACTTAGCTAAAGAAAGTGGTATTATACAAAATAATCAGAAGTAAACATGATGTTTCTATACGGAAACCATCATTATGTATTAAAAAATCTAACTATTTTTTATTGTTTTGCTTAGGGGTAAGAGATAGGAGAATTGTTTTGCCTTTGGCAAAAGGTGGTGTGTTTAATGGGAAGGCAGAAAATTCAAAGAGTTTTACAGTGACATCAGCCTAGAGAAAGAAAACACTCGTAAGAGGCATTATGCCAGGTAAATATGTATGCTGGACTGCCTTTTATTTCAAAGGTGAAATGCTGCACTCCAGCCTTGCTGTCTTGAACTTGAAGAACACCCCCTGTTTCAGGCACTTTGTTGGCTTTTGTGCTTCTGAAGGCATTTATCATTCCACAAAAAAGAGCTTCTGAGCACCATGTTTTTATGAATCTATGAATATTTTCCTCATGATTCTTAATGGTTGTCTCAAATCTTCACTGGGTACTTGAAGAGTATTTTTACCTGAAGAAAAGCTACTTGTCTGTTTTTCTCTAGAACTTAAATTCAGCTGTTAACCTGGAGAAAATCATGTTCTTCGATCCATAAGATGCAACGTCTGTTCTCTGCTATTAATTTCTGGACTGTAATGTGATTTTTTTCTCTACCTTTGCTATTGCTGTTTGAGCAAGTTTGTGTTCAGAATGATCTTAATTTGTGAACTGTTGTTAATTTCTGTTGTTAATTCTCTATGTGTTTTTCTAGAAGGCTTTAAAGGCATTCATTCACCCGTGAGGGATGGTCACTTCTTCTGTACTCCTGAAAAGACCTTGCTACAACACAACTTTTGCTTGTTCTTTTTTTAAAAGTTCATGGTAACTGATACTCTTGCTTCCCTAGGGATATCTAAATGCCGAACACTTTTGGCGGTGCATGGGTGTTTAAAAATCTTCTTATGGGTTGCTTTCTTGGTAGCCCTTGTACTGGTTATTTCCTCAACTTCAAGGTGCCCTGTTACTAATACTTTGTAAGAGTTATTAAGAGTCTGTAATGGAGGAATTTTCCTCTTGTGCTGTTTTCCTTTAGCTTTCCATATGGTACAGTTCTTGAATTTTCCTGGCGCCTGTGTAGGCTTATTTTGAAACAACATGCAGATCTGCATGTTATGTGCTGTGTGCTTTTTGCCTAACATTTTCTGCAGGGACCTGAATGCATCCTAATCCAACACTTTTAATACTCACCTGCTTTTGATAAGACCTTAACTACCTTAAGGCTGTTGTAGTATTATCCATGCTTCCAAAGATTGTAGTATGGGTTTTTAAGCTGGAAGTAAAACCAACCAAGCCTGTAACATTATAGCTGTCAGTCTTGCTTCCTTGAACTGCAGATGCAAATAACTTATGCAGTCATGTGTGCATTTAGCTGCTGAAAGCTGCTGTGAACCTCTTATTATATTGTTCTGTTTGCAATATTAAAACCCAATAAACACTGTCTTTTAATCTAAAGGTATATTTGCATTTGGTGAGGAAGAAGAGTGAAAAGAGTATCCTCACTGTTTGTTTGTTTTGTTCTGTAGATGCTCAGCAGAGGCTTTGAAAGCAACACCTCATGCAGAGTGTACCCAGCTAGGTCTTCCAAAGTGCCCTCTGGAATATCTCTCTGTTTTCCTGTCTGCACAGGGAATGCATTATGAAAAGAAGTGTGCGAAATAAGACCAAATTTTTCCCCTGTGTAACATGTCACTGTTGGGTGTAATGGATGCACTGTGTGCCAATTGCTGGGGTTTAGTTTGGTTTTTTGAGGCTCTAATCATTAACTCTAAAGTACTCCTGACTCTTGCATAAACACTCAAGCTGAACCATTGCTAATTAACCCAATGGCTTTTTCCTGTGCTGAGCTCAACAGTGCAATTTATCTCTGTGGGCTGTGGCTTGGGCAGCATGAATGTGTTTATCGTGGGTAATTTTGAGACCACAAGTATTTTATTTGCTTTATGCATTTCCAGGCAGCCTGTCAGGACAGATATGAATCACTCAAAGTGAAGTAAAGTAGTTATCAATATTCCATCTTACTATCATAACTCTGAGGCATCTCTTCAACTCTGCTTAGTGTGGAAATTTATTTTGAGGTATTGAGGGAGTTTCTTATGTCTAATTGACTTTTAAAAAGCTGAGGATATAAACCAAACCACATAGTTAATAATAACTGGGACTGTATGAAAGTCTGATATTCTCCTCCACATCTTCTGCCTCCCAATCAGAGTAAAAAGTTGAAAATACAGAATCTTCTGGAAAACTAAAATAAAAAACTTTTTAAAATTCTACCCCCCCACCCCCCCCTTCAATTTGGCTGCCTTGCAGCAGATCTTGGTTTAACACCTGCCCGTAATTTGTGTCCACAGAAAAGCGTTTGAAAGTTTCTTGCAGTCATACATAGAGGACATTAATATTTAAGGTATATGCACTATTCTAAAAGTGGCATCTCTGGGGGATATCTCGAGAACAAAGTTCTATCTATGTATTTGGTTGCTAAAATAAATAATGAATCATGTAAGGCTCCTAAGAGGTAGCAGTAAGTTTAAGGATGACAGGTGATATGCAAATCTCTGTGGACTTCATAGTTTCAAACTGGTGACTGAATTATTTGGCATTTGTATTACTCTAATAAATAACGAAAAGCAAGTAACTGTTGGCAATAAATATTTCCCCAAGAGGATTATATGTGCAGCAACTCAGTTCTCTGTACCTTCTCTCCAGGGAATGTGAGAGGCCTGTAGAGGTTTCTAACTGGAGCTTCTCAATGCCGAGACAGTTGAGGATTGCTGGTTCCTGTGTCAACGCATTGGTGAGGAACATGTGGATTTTCTCTGCTCTTCAAACTGATCTGCAGCATGCTGCAGTACATGTTAAAGTGAATTTTTCTTCACTCCTCATGTTATATAGTACTGAGATCTCTAGGGTTATTTTGGGATGTGAACTGTGTGTTCTGATCTTGCAGACAATGCTGAGATTGTAATAAAGATGTATGCTTGTGAGAAACGTTCTCTTCATCCTACAGCTGCACATGGGATATGAGAAACGAATGTAATGCTGGCCATGGTTAATTATGTTCTGCAACAAATACACTGAAAGTACACTCTAGCTATCCAGTTGTACCTTAGGGCAAGATAAAGGGTGAAATTTGGGCCTAAATAAGCAAATAGTTTTGCCAGTGACTTGGTTGCTGGCAAGAGTGCAGGTTTTCTTTAATTTGTGTATATTTCCTTGAGATTTTGTCATGATCGCCTAGTTCATGTCCCACCCATCCATTGGTTTCCCTTTTCCCCTCTCTGTCTCCCTGAACTCCTGAATTCCCTAACTCAGTTTATACAAATGCTGAAGTCCCTTGTACATATTAGAGAAATTCTGGACAGCATAGAGAAGATACTTCGATTAGGCCCCCACTGAAGGAAAAACTGTGGTGAATGTCTGGCATAGGAGAGAAATGGATGTCAGTACCTTCAGTTAGTGGAAGGGATGCTGTTAAAGAGAAGGTTGATGTCACAAGGGCCGTGGCAGGGCAGTAAGAAGGGGACTGAGGAGGTGGCAGCCAGGGACAGGCTTTATTCAATGTGCTGCTCATGTAACAGCTCATCTCACAGAAGGGGCTCCTCTCATGTTATCAGCCTAAAGCACAGAGCAGCTGTTTTTTTGACCTCAGGTTTTTTTGTCTAAATTAGGATGGCTGAATTTGGGTTATCTGCTTTTGCCTGAAAAGCAGAGGGAAATGTTAATTTCATAGTCATTGAGGGAATGATGAAAAAACTGGTTGTTCATTGGGTGCAATACAGGGAGAAGCCAGAACTGAGCACTAATTACTCTCGAGTGGTAGGTGCTGAGCACCTCTGACAGGTAGCAATGTGTCCATGTGTTGTGAGGGTGTGCACAGGAATAAATGAGTTAAATGGTGGTGATATTTGCCAGCAGCGTGATATGGAAATGCTGCCCACTGCATCACACAGATCTGCTACCATCTGTTCACAAAGGTTTGCTACATTAAGAGAAGCAGAAAATTGTATCATTTTGCTTATGTTGAAACTTGTGGAAAAACTTGCTTTTTTTTTTTTTGTCTGGATGTTTATTATCTCTGAATTCGGATCAAGTGTCTTTATTCACAATACTTCGAAATTCCATGGATATTGCAAATTTTGGTAGAGGAGCCCCAGCTAAGTAAATAATACTTTTTTTCTATATCTCATCAACATTGGGTTGTTTTTTTCTCCATTCCAGCAAATACATATTTTCAGTCATTAAGGCAGCAGGACAAGCAGTCTGTTATGTGGATCATAGGGTATTTTTTATATCTTACTGATAAAGTAACCGCAAGGGATCATTTCAGAATGACCTTGTAGTCATCGTTATCTAGCAAGGAACATACCAGTCTATGTTTTGATCTTCGGTGTTAAGCAGATCAAGTGGAATAATTACAATTGCTGCCATGTTTGTTACTGATGGGTGTTGGGCATTATTCTTGGCCAAATAACCTATTTAAAGCATTTTTATTTTGAGTACTGACTGTGCAACCCAAGTAAGTCTGTGGGGTGGACTGTTTGTAGAGGCTCTCAGATGACAAGCCTTTAGTGTCAGATACTCTACTGCAAAGAGGGTTTGGGCACCAGCCGTGCTGGGCTACTGAGCTGTGCTGAAAGATCTCATGCACAGCATATGATATCTGTAGCAATTATGTTCTGATACTCAAATGCTCTCTGATTTTCTCTATCCCAACACTTCTTTGTGTCTCATTAATTTGTTTTGGAGTCATCAGCTTTCACTTCGCTAAAGGATCTGTCAGTGTTTTGCTGGCGATGAGAAGAATAGCTGCTACCTCTTACCTTCTGCCTCTTCTTTCTGGGGAGCAGGAGACATCCAGGATGAACTTCTGTCTGTTCCGATAGTTTTTACCAGTAGCTCCAGAGTACAACTCGACTGTTGCTGAAAGCAGAGGATTAGGTAAATCTTGAATTTGGCCTGCTTTGTATCGAAGAGGCAAAGTAACGCTCACAGGCTCAAAAGCAGCAAAGTGGTTTCTGTTTGGTTCTTGTACTGGGCCCGGTTCCGGTGCAAAGATTAGATATTTCCATTATGTCTTGGTCCTAAATAAATGAATGCAATGTTGAAAAGGAGAGATGCTTAGGAGAGTTGGGTCAGCATTTCAAATGATTGGATTGTTTGGTCTTGCCATCCCCAAGAAATGCAGTAGATATAAATCATCTACTTTGCAGTCCATTTATTATGGTTTATACAGCTTAATTTGATGCTTGGGTGCTTCGACCTCTAGCACCAGTGTAAATTCTCCGTCTGTGCAGTTGTACTAATATAAAGAACCCAGATAAATTTATAGAGCTGGTTGTTGAGCAGAATCTCTGTTCTGAAGAAAAATCAAACATTTTATTGAAAAATAAACCAGAACAACTATTGAAAAGGAATTTAAAAACTCAAAGAAACGTGAAATAACAATTATTTTTATCATTTTGAGTACTAGACACTGAACTGTCTGAAATGTAGTTTCCCCCCACCCCCAAGGGGGGTAACTTGGGAAACCTGGGAGCTGATGCTGCAAAAGCACCAGGAATCCTTTCCACTTCCAACTGCAGAGATTAAAAACAACTTTAATTTTTTTTAATTCATAAAATATGTTTATGGGTTTATACATTTTGCATTATAGAGCCCAAAGGCCTAAGGAAATTATCCTGTTATCTGCATTTTTGTTCAGTCGTTTTACGGTCATGCTCACCTGGCAATACAATTTGTAATTTTTTTTGTGGTAAAAGACACATCCAATATATGTATAATTTTCCAATGCATTTAAAGAAACATATCTACAATATGAGTCCATTTTTAAATTCTAGTCTCTTGTCTGCTCCAGCTCCCAAGGAACAGAGTGGCTGAACATTGCTGGCTTTTTCTCTTGTTTCCAGCTGAGTGAAACTGAACAGATGGGAGTGGGAGAAAAAATGACGAGCCAGTGCAGACAGTGTGAATAATTTGTTGGGTTTTGGTGTGTTTGCTTTTTTTTTTTTATTTTTTTTTTTAATTTGCAAGAACAGTGCATTTACTGCAGAAAAGGCAGTAAAAACATGCAGGTGTGTTTGGGGTGTTGTTTGTCCATGCCTCAGAAATTTCTTCAGTTGCTACCTGGATGTAGAGGGAAGGGAAATAGTCTCTGCTGCTGTATTTAGCAAGGGTTGTATCCATGGGGTAATACAACCACCAGTGCTTCAGAACTCTGCCAGATGGTGTTAGCTGTGAGTAAGTTCTGTGATTCATTTGGTAAAATATTTGTCATGGCAACTGAGGAGCCTCTGAATCATTGGTCCAGTCAGTGGTGGAAACCACCACTGGTCTCACCAGATGTGAGGCTGGACATAAGAAATGTCTCATGATGCTGCTTTTCAGGCTGGTTACTTTGCCCAGTGAGATGTAATTGTAAGTTCTTTTCACTTGTGTTTCCATCTCGGGGTTCAGCAGACCTTACATTTTCTATTTCAAAAACCTAA
Source organism: Ifrita kowaldi (assembly GCA_013398055.1). Taxonomy (NCBI): domain Eukaryota; kingdom Metazoa; phylum Chordata; class Aves; order Passeriformes; family Cinclosomatidae; genus Ifrita; species Ifrita kowaldi. Next base: position 731,428 of record VZRS01001562.1, on the reverse strand, counting down.
CATGTCTCCTAAAAAATATCAAAACATTCACTAAATTTTTCTTCATCTCATGATTACAGTAACTGATCAAAGAAGAATTTCACTTGCATTAAATCCTCTCCTCCCCATTTTTGAACAAGCAGTAGAAAGACTATCCCAGGAATGGAGCATCTAGTAGAATCAAAAAGAAGGGGTGTGGGCTGGAAAAATGCTGGATTCTTTTCCTCTACTAACTCTTTGGGAGCAAGATGTGCAAGGTGGTATTCTGACAATCTGTGCTAGCCAAAAAACCTACAAACCAGCCCCTTTGTGTGCTTATTTCTCAGTTACTTTGTTCTCAAACATTTATTCTTCAGTTTCTAGGTTAGTGTCCCAAAACTCTGATCTGTTCCTCCTTGCTAGTAATTAGTAAGTAGCAATCTTACAAAATAGATCAGAATTATTTCCCAAGGAATACTGTGGTAGCTGCCTTGGAAAGATGAATAAGCATCCTCAGAGGCAGCATCACATAATGTGTTATGTTTCAGGAAGGACATATACTGACAGAATGATGTCTAGAGAGAGACACAACAGAAGCCTTTTAGACATTTTATAAGCTTTTATAAGTTAAAGGAAATATCTAGGGATGTAGATGGCTGCCAACCCACTGCCTTCCCACCCATGAAACCAAAAGAGTACAAAACCCATAGAATATACAACTTAAATAGTCTGAATCACTTGTTTAGGAATAGGGCTTCCTACGTCAAGAACTGATTATTCTCAAGAGTGAGACAAGACCTTCAGCTTTCTCTGTTAGTGCCAGGCAGGCTTTTAGCTCTCCTTCTTTCCAGAAGTATGTAGTTTTTGCTCTTTTGGAATGGACTGATGCCAGAGAACCTTCAGTTACGAAGTCTTTTTTCTGATCCCAGAATATCTTTCTTCATACTCTAATGAAGAAAAATGTGTTTAGAAAGAACCTGAACAAAAGAGATGCTTAGGACTTTAGTTGATGTGCAGCAGTGCCACTTAGTTGTATTTGATTGACTGCCATCTGCTTACATCATTTTGGGATCATTCCCCATCTCATAGAAATGTCATTCAAATATATATCTGTATTTTCTTTATACATGCATATGTATCTCTTCCTTTTTGATAGAAATGTAACCAATGTATTTGAATAGCCAATGAAAAATATAAGTATGGATGAAATTGCAGGATAACTTTGCTAGCTTATCTGTACTCTGTTTTGAGCAGACAAAATTTCTGTTCGTGTCGTCTTGCAAGGTTTCTTGGAGTGAGTGACACGTGCTGGATGTTCCAGTGCCATGGCACTGCAGCAGGGCAAGCACTAACACACATAGATGGTTGATGTACACGTCCTTTACGTTTGTGTTGCTCTGACCCTGTGGTGTTGCATATTGGCCATCTGCTGTTAAAATTAAATCAAAGAATAGGAGAGGAAAAGGAAAGAAACATTCTGTCTTCTGTCAGAAGCATGCAGCTTTCATGTGGATGCGGTTACTTTGGAATGATGTGTGAAAGAAATGGAGCTGCTGGCGATGGCATAAAACTACACTGAGGTGTATTGTTGTGAGTGTAACTTTTTTTTTTATTCCTTACGCTTAATGTATTCTAGAATGATTGTGAAAAAGAAGTAAAAAATTTATTCCTTTTAAATAATAATCAATTTTCAAGTATCAAGGAAATGGATGATGCTTTACTTTTTACAGACTGAAAAGATCAAAGAGGATAAAAATCAGAATTACTCATGAGAAAAGAAAGTGCTTAAACTGCAACGATAAACTTGATCTCAGTAGTTTTATATTTGAAGTGATGTTTTCACAGCTGATCCTTCTAATACAGAATCAAAGGAGCTATTTGGTATTGAACTTGGAAAACTGAATGTTAAATACAGTTCTACTCTGGCAGAAACTATATCCTATTTTATAGTGAAAACACTTCAAAATGCTTTAAAAAGGTTGATTTTTGTCCTGAGTGATTTATCAGTTATTAAGTGGTTAGAAAGCTGACACTTGACAAAGCCCTTTTCCTAAACCTGATGAAAGGAAATCCTTTTAATTAATGTGCTTTATTCAGGCTAAAATAGAGCATTGCTAATGGAAAGTTAATTTACTGGCAGCAAAAAAAACAACTGGTTTATAGAACCTCACTTCTAAGCCTCGCCTACAGATCAACCCCACAGACATGCAAAGCATGATGAATAGTTCTTGTCAGTGCTGGATTTTAGTATCAGTTGATAAAAAATGATAACAAAGGAACTGTTGATTTTTACCCTAGGAGCACATTGGTTTTGTTGTTCTATTTGACACCAATTAATTAGGTTGTTCTGTTCTCAGAATGACTGCACAGAAAGTCGCTTTCGTGTATTGTTGTTCCACGGCAGGATTTTGTCGCTGGCTGAATTGAATCCTGTTCAGTCGGAGCTGAGGCACAGATAGTATTGATTCTCAGGAAAACACAGACCTCCTGAGAGTCTGTACTCCCACTTAGTCATCTGTTTAAATTTAATGCTGGTCCTAAATATGTGGGTATTTTGTGAAGGCTCGGGGATTGCCAAAGCATGTGGCAATAATTCCACCAGAAAATACGTGGGAAGTGCAATAACTTGCTGCCTTTTTTATAGAGCATTAGTGACACCCAGTGGTTATATCCAGTTATGGACTAATAGACATTAAAAAGTTTGTTCTAAACTTACCAAAATTTATAGAAACTGGAGGTCAGAGAACCCAGGAAAAAAACTGTTTGGGGACTGTGGTATATATTCTGCCTGTTCTTCAGGCTCCAAAGTTTGAGTTAGCTTAAATAACGGGAATGAAGGGAGGAAAATGCACTTCAAACTTGTTATGAAATGGTTCTCACTTTATCACAGACTTAATGACAATGGAAAAAGTAAAGATTTTGTGCTGTAAGGAATGCAATCCTTTTCCTTCTTCTTTCTTTCTCTTTGCTACCTTCCCTGTTTATTTGACATTATTTTAAAATGGTACACTGTATTAACATATGATTTCTTCTTCTCTTCTGCTACGGCTTAGGTAACTCTTTACTGAAAGATTGTTTACTGTTTTAGTCTACTTTTATTCCCCTTTTGTGCCTTGGTTGTTTTGCTAGGACTTGATTTGTTGTTTTGGAAATACATTTAGCAACTGATTAATGTTTGCAAGGTGTTTTGAAATTATAGGTCATAAATTGTCTTCTTCTGTCAAGTGTTGCTTTATTCACAAGCAAAACCTGTTCCTGAAGCCAGTCCTACTAAGCTTCTTAGGATTAATTATTTTGATTCAACCTGTAGCAGGAGGTCAGAGCATTTGTCCAAAACCTCAAAATAACTCTCCTAAATATGGGTGATCGCAAGGACAGTTATTCTAGCAGAGGCTGTGGAAAGGCCAGACAGCAGGACTGGGGTAATTTTCAGTCTTGGAATCAGCAGCAAAATGCACTGACCAAAAACCAGAAAGCCCCTCAGATCTCAGTTTGTCTCTCAAGCATTTAGTATCTATAGCCCTTACTGTCCATGTCTGTATAGTATTGATCTGTTTAGAAAAGATAATATTTCCATTCAGACAGGCTACTACTCTGCTTTATGATTGCAGAGGAGAATCCATGAAATTGAAATGAGACCAGTCAGGGATTGATTTTTCTTATATCTGTCTTGCTTTATCAAGACTTGAGCTGAAATATTCAAATATCATGTTTTTTTCAGATTCATACCTTTAAGTACAGAATATATTTATCATATCTCCCAGAGAAATGAATAATACCACATGGAGCTAGGTAATCATGAGCATGGAGATTGCTCTGCAGATTGCACTGCTATGACAGTGCCAGTCAACATGGAATAAGAAAAATAATACTGGGAAACAAGGTGTCAGAATCATAGTTACTTACAAAGCAGTAAACATGGCCTGTACTTTCCAAACAACACAGAGATATGAATAGAGAGAAGCAACTCTATCTGTTCTTATTAACTAAATTTAGAAATACAAACTTAGAATTTTAACTTATAGTTATTTCTGATGTCTGATACATCTCACGTATTATCAATACTGGGATCCAGCCTTGTCAGGGAGACTGGAATTAAGAATATTCTGAAGGTGACTGAATTATTTAATCTGCTTTTACTGTGAAAGAGCATATCTTCAGTTAGGCTGTGAAACTTGATAGATGGTCACAGTCAATCAACTCCAAACCTCTAAAACCTCACAATCTTAAGCCTATTCTGTGTTTTAGCAGTTGTTGGTACAGTTGCACAATGTGTTTCGTTTTGCTGTCATGTAAAATCAAGCTGGTATCAGCTGCAGTTGTGAAGGTGTGATGTGTCTGCGTGTTCCAGCCTGGCAGCATTAACACAGGTGGGGTGGAGAGTCTTTCTTCCACACAGACATGGCCTGAGGCTATCAGCCTGTAGCTTACAAATGTGAGCACTCCTATGCGCAGCAGGAATTTTAGTGAAAGAGATGGTGCTACATGGGAGATGACTTAAAGACAAGAGATCAGGGAATGGACGATCAAGTGAGAGATCAAGTGCAACAACCTGGCTGTGCACCTCAGCAAATGAAGCAACCATGCTTTGCAGTGGCAGCTGCAGGACTTTGTTGCTCAGTGTGACGTTTCTCAATGTTACAAGGACAGTCAGTGCTCTGGTTGTGTACAAATTTCATCTGATTGCCAGATCTTTCAAGGGAGATCTTTCTAAATTAATTATCTGCCTGCTGTTGGTGACGGGACATCACCAGAAGAGCATATGGATGTGTGGAGGCCACCGGTTTTGTGGGATTAAATGTTTTTGCCTTATCCAATGGCTGAGTACAGGTTTGTGCTGAGAGAGTTCAGCTGCAAGGCAGAGCTTGGACAGGAGCACAGGTCTCAGTTCAGACAGCACAGACTTATTGCCATTAATGAAATAACAGGTTTGCTCTGGCTGATTGTGTACGCACTTTTTAAGTTTAAATTGGATTTTAATGCCTCTAAATAAGAGCGTTTCTCTTCTCAAATCATGACTGATAAGAAAAATTTAAATAAACTGACAATGGAATTTCTTCTGCTTTTGCATGAAAAACCTTCAGCTGAGGAGATGCATTTAAAATTCTTGGCTAGTTTTAGCTATTTGGAAGAATGGAATGTGAGTAAGAGATTTTGGCAACTGAATCTGTACTCACAGAAGCCAATGGTAAGAAATACAGGAACATGAGTGTGAACAGGAACAACTGTGAGGAGGAGCAGGCATCTTCAACAGCACCTCTGCAGCAACTGCTTTCTGTTTAAAATAGAAACACATCTGAGGGGTATGATCTGAATAGCTTTCTATAAGGAGCTTGTGGGTTATTTCAAGAATTTTTTAGACTCTACCAATATTTTAAGTCTTAACTAATGAGCACTCAGAACATTGTTTTTAAGTGTTGTTACTTTTTTTGGAGTCCAAATCAGACATAGACACCAGCCAGCAGAGATGATGAAGTTGGTACCAAGGATCCAATTTTCAAGCAGTGGTATCTTTCCGTAGAGAAGTGTTTACAGGTTCTTGGCACTAGCAGCCAGATAAAGAAAATGGCTGAGGCAGTGAGGTGGGGGTTTTTTTTGGCCAGACTTCATTTTTGGATATAGAGAATGCCTGAAAAATTTCAGTCCCATGCTTAAAAGAAATAATGCATATAAGAAATGTTGTATGTAAATCAAATGAGTGGAGTTGCTCTGCTAGGTTGGAACCAATGCAACAGAGTATTTTCAATTTGAATCCTAAACAGCTGCTTGGTTGGTCTTGCACAGGGCATTTCTGTTTGTTATTTCTGTCTTTGGATACACCAGATTCCAGTCCTTATTGTAGGAAAAAGAAACACACACGAGCACGGAATATGGGTTGGTTACCTTCATTTGAAGCTATTTCTGTTATTATCATTCTGAACTCAGAATAATAAATCTTACTGTCAAGGGGCAAGGTAGATAACAATTACACCATATTAAAGGGAAAAGAATGAAAAACACACAATTCTTGATCAATCTTCAGTCTCACAGATATTCATTCAAATATTCGTTCATTATTCACAATTAATAGTTGCTCAATAATATTCAACATGAACAATTCAGGAAAAGAATGGTTTAACTTGGGAAATTATTTATTTATTACAAATAATAGTATCCCTAATTTCTGGTGTATAGAAACTGTTTCCAAACATAACAGTCACTGCTAGAGACTTCTGAAGTATTTATTTACATTTAATACATATTTCTCAAAGTGTATCAGCATGCTAAGTTACAAAATCACAAGTTTATATATTTTAAAAAGAAATATTAGCATTTATAAGACACAGCAGTAATTTCAAACTAAATATGCTATGATGAAATTAAAAATAAAAATCAACCTCAGGATTTAGATGTGAAGTAGTCCTTAAAAAAAAAGAATTCCAAAGCTGTTCATGCATACACAATCTCCTACTGGAGCTAATAATTATGCAAAAAGCCCTACTGCTTGTTCTGAATTTATTCTGTGCCCATTATGAAAAGAAAATATATGAGATTTAGACAGGTGCATAGTCACAGATTTACCCAGCATGGGAGTAGGAGCTGAGTGCACAGGTACTTTTATGGAGAAAAATATTTCCAGATTTGAAAATGTAACATAGAAAACAAAATGATAGGACTTGCAATTAAGGTAACTTTTACAAATATTCTGCTATTAAATAACAGAGATTCAGCAAATAATTTGTCTTATTTGTATTGCTTTTTAAAATATTTACTGAAACTCTTGAAAAGTACTTATGGATAGGAAAAAATCCTTTAATGTGACGTATTTTTATGGCACATTCTAACACATCTTACAATGATATTAGGAAAAAGCTCAGCAGCTTTTTTATATTGGACCTTGATCCAAAGATTATTTGAATAAAAAATATTGATTAGTCATTTGATAGGGCTCTGTGTTTTATACTTTAATTTCTGGCATCATCCCAGAAATTTTTAAAAGCTCTGAAAATGTTTCACAAAAGCTGTAACTGAAATGTACATTTGAATTATTGCTTCTTTGAATGGCAGGGCAGCCACTATAACATTCCCTTGAGAAGAATTGTACTTGCAATAGAGTGCTTATATAGGTTTGCTAAATGGATTAAACTTCTAATAACTGATGGCTATTTTATGTCCTCCAAAAAATAATCCTTGGAAAAAAAGAGCCTAAGTTAAAAGTGACCATTCCTTTTTAATTTGGAAGTCACCTGGCCATGCTTTAAGGTAAAACCCTTTAAAAAAGGGTTGTCTACAGGAAATGTTCAGATTACTTGGGTGGGCATCTGTGCTGTTTATGCAATCTGCAAAAGATTGGTTTGAAGGAAAATTGATTTTATTTTTTTTAAATGACAAAACTTGGAAGCAATACAGGGGAACAAGCTGAGGAATGACAAAGAAATTAAAATCATCAGAGTTGTTCATTTGAAGGAGTAGCTTGTTGGGTTTTGTTTTTTCTTGTGAAAATTGTTAGGTCAGCGTAGCTGACACATGGTGACTCATTGGGAAATGTAGGCAATGCCTAGACCAGTCCTATTCCCAGGTACTGTTTTAAGTACCCTTTTTGTTCTTAGGTTTATTCACATTAAAGGCATGTGGCACTTTAATGTAGGCTGCCAAAGCACCTACATTGTTTAATGAGTTTTGATTCCTGGTCTAATACCTTACTTGAGCGAATCTGAGGTGATGTGGGAAAAGGGAGACGGCCCTGAAGAGCAACTATGGAAACTTCTTTTGTGATCACATTTTAAAGTGGCAGAAAATACTGTATTCTCTTATCTTCTTTAAATTAATTCTGTAAAATTCTGACCCCCAAACTTCTGCATTTCAGAGCTGGGACTTGCTCTGAAACAGCTCTGCAGAAGTATCCTCTGCTCAGAGTTTTCTGTGTTTAACGTTGTGCAGCTGTGTGTGAAACTTGCAGGGTAATTTGTTTCCTATTCCTCTCTGGTTTGGTTCACTTTGCATATTTCTGTTGATGTTATCTCAGTTCTCAGATCTCCTTCATTAATTTTTAAGTTCCTCTACCTATTGCTTCTGAGTTGAATGAATCTGTGAATACTTTTCCATTCGTTGTTGTTTCTTGTTTCCAGTCTATCATACATACAAAATTTTTCAGTTTGAAACTCGTGCTTAAGAGCTGTTGCCTGGACCACAAAAGTACTAATTGCAGAGAGGCCAACATTCTTGGATGTTCTCAGGGACTTCTACAGCTTTGCCTGTGATTGTTGTGGTGGAGCTTGTTTGCCAGTCCTCAGAACTGCTTACTTTGTGTGCCTTGTGAGGATCTCCTGCTTGCAAGGGAAAGCTAGCCATTCAGACGGGTTTAAAATGTAATTTTGTAGTGTTTCATGGTTATTGCTAGACTACAAGCTTTTTCCTTTTAAGGCCACTGGAGCAGAGATGAGGTGTTTTACCTGGCCTCAGCTGAACAGGATTTCTACCCTAAATGCTGCTTGTCATTCCTCATGGGTCCTGGTAGTCTGCAATAGGAAACTGTCAGCACGGGCTGGCCCCAGTCAGTCCATCCTGTCAGGCTCTTGGTTGCTCGTTGCCATGGTCTGCGGCAGCCGAACCCATCCCTGTTCGGGGCAGCCACGGAGTGCCAGTCCCAGGGCAGCACTGACAAAGCCCGGCAGGGGGAACGCGGGCTGGGCCGCGCTGCAGGGCACAGCACCTCCTGCATGCTGGATGCTTCATAGACTGAGCAATGCTTGGGGACACAGGGAGATTTGGGCTCCCGAAGTATGCCAGTTTTGTCTTATAAGTGTTCTTCATGTTTATCCCCACACCAGAGACTTGCGATTGTCACAAGACTTGTGTTGATACAGATTGAATTTGTGTCTGGCTATTTCTCTTTTTTTTGATGAAAAGCAGAAAATATTGAGACCAGAGAAAAGTAAAAATATTTGAAAGTATTTGTCTCTTAGGACTGAAGTCCTCCTGCCCTTTTAACCTCAGCAACAGACCTGGTAGAAGGTGGGCTTTATCTCAGCTGGCTGCATACCAGTGACCCATGGCTGCTAACCCAAGGATTTAATAGACTGGAGAGCTGAAATGATAATTTTTTGTCTCTTAATTTTGTTTGTTTTTTTTTTTTCCGTAAGAGACATAACACAGGAGGGTGTCTGAATCGGGCCTTGCTAATTGAAAGCAATTCTCGGAATTTCATGGGGGACTATTCTTCCATTTAATAAGATCTTATCTTTTTGACTTGCAAGTAGGCTACTCTTTTGTGAAGCTCATTGCAGTTTTTTCTTTTCAGAAAATGGGTTCAATCATGATGCAATTTAGATAACTAAGTTGAAGACTGTCATCCTAAAGTGTGTTATGTAGCTATTAAACAAAATAAATGCACATTTAAGGAATTGCTTTTGGATGTGTTGTTTTACCTTCTCTGATTGTTCTCCTGATGAGTCAAGTAGAATTTTGTAATTGTTTTTTGGAAGCATTGGAATGGTTTGAAGTCTGGATGCGTATCCAACCCAAATTCATCACTATCTGGATTTTGGCAGCAGATACTTCCAGCAGCATGGATGTGTCTTAAAAAATTAATGTATGCATATGCATTTCCTCCATTAGGAGGTTTGCTTGCACATGCTCACCCAGAACCTCTGTACTTTAGTAAGTTAGGGAAGCCTCTTTGCATTGTTAAATAGTGGCATGAGTTATGCTAGTTGTGAAATACAGAATTTTGCTCAAATAGTTTCTTCCCTTCTTTCTGAAAAAAATCTGACTGGAAGGAGAAAATTTAACCATGAAAATTCAAGCATGATAATTTTTAAAGTTGTCATCAAGTTAGAGTTTGAGTAATAACAGTTACAATCCCTTTACTTCAGATTGCAAGTCATTTACAAAACTGAAGCACTTACCCAAATAAATAAATTATCGAGGCAATGCAGCATTCATTATAAAAACACTGAGCTGTGTTTAAAGTCTTTACCTCTCCCAGCAGGAGGAGTCAGAGAAGTATGTTATAATAATACTTCATCTTTATCCAGTCTTGGATTGTGTAGTAGGATGGATTTTCCAGCAGAGGGAGGAGTATACTGTATTATTGGGTACTGAGCTATAATTTTGCAACCTCTATTTTAATGAAAATTCCTAATACTTTGCTTAGAAGACATATCTATTTGTTCTGACTGCTGTTATTTTGAAATGTCAATATATATTTCTGCCAAATTTATTATCAGTAATTTTTAGATAGTCATAGTTTTGGTATTTTAAAAAACATAATCAAATAGCTAAGTGCCTGTTTTATAAGGGTTTTTTCTACATCCATAATAGTCTGGTCTAATGAGTTGTACTTCTCACTGATTACAGTGATAGCTGTTTCTTAATTCTTAATTAAACTATGTTAAAATATGCATTAAGGGACATATGTGTGATAACACTATTTGTCTAGTCATTATCAGTGTAATCTATGGATAACAGCTGTAAAAAACCCAAACCACCAAACCCAGAGCTGTGTTAGAGCAGTGTGTTATTGGAAGAGAAATGTGGATGAAGAGTACAGCGTGTTCCAGATGAAGTGCAAGGCCCTGGATGTGCCAGACTTGGTGCATTGTTTTGTCATCACTCTTCTTCCTTTAGTGGCCTCAGGTCTGTTCTTTTCTGTGCTCCTGGCTCAGTCTCGCACTTTAGCCATGTGCTGTTGCTGGTGGCTGGTGATTTGTTGGCAGTGTGTGGTTTAAAGGATGTGTTTTAGTCTGTGGAGCAACCACATGAAGCATTTTAGGTGCTATTTTATGAGAAGGAGTAGTGTCATCCCCAAAGACTTTTCAGCAATAGAACATTCTGTTGCAGAACATGATAAATTTTGATCACTGCTGTCTCAGCAGTTTCAGCTTTGTTTTAAGAGACTGTCAGAGAGAGAGGGGGTGATGGAGGCTATTTAAGCGTTAGTGAGGCCGCTTTTACTCTCTGTTACAAAATTAACCAATATGGAAATAATTATTCCGCAATAACTACATCCTCTGTCCTTCTCGTGGAAGTGGCCATGTTCAGCAGTGAAACTAACGACACTGGGAATATTACTGGATAACCTGTCCTCGGAGAGCAATTCATGTAACACTGTCAAATCACACAATGTCAGTGCAAGGTATTGAAGAACACATTACAATGACAAATTAGAAGTGCAAGGTCCTTTGAATAATGTAGTTCCTGTGAAGGTGAAAACTCATTTCAGAGTAGCTCTTGGGATTCATAGGCTGTCTGGGATTTATGAATATGGCAGATATTTTGCTTTTCTAGTCTGGGGGGGACTGTAGCTCTGTAGTAAGGCTCTTGTTTATATAAGGTGAACTTGCCTGTTCATACAAAACGGCAATATATCCCACTGCTTCCCTTCTACAGGGAATTTGCATGTAACAACTGTTTAGGTAACCAGGCCTTTCCAGAGATATAGCCTGCTTTGGCCCATACTGACTGTAGTAGCACTGAGCAGGTATTGGATCTCTGCTAGCGGACACGGAAAAGTTTCTTAAAATCATATTGAGGGCTGGGGTCGAGCAGAATAGGATAAAAATCTGGATACATAAAAGAATTTAGGAGTCCAGTCCTAAACTCTAGTCCTTAAAAAAAAAAAAAAAAAATCTCATTTGCTTTTCAAGCTCAGAATAGTATGTTTGAAACCCAGACAAATACAATTTTTCTCAGTAATGTTTCTCAGGCATCCTTGGTCATGTTTGTAGTTCAGTGTTCTTGATATAAAGCAAAACAGTCTGGTGCCTACTGCTGTGGCATGCCATCGTTTGGGCCTTTTGAGGCTTATTTCAAGATGTATTCTCAGACTACACCTAACAGATCATGCTTCTCAGTGTTTCAGAAATATTTTCCTGGATAATAATTTCCCTAGTGAGTTAGCATTTGCTATACACGCCAAACTGGGAAGAAACTGTAGTGCAAGACTTCAACAATAATCTTGATTTTCAGAAGGTCCTGCTGACCACAGCTTGCTGTGCTCGAGGCCTCTTTATATTGTCTTGTCACCCATGGGTTACTGGTGTGACTATTTGTGCAGGCAGAGCTGCTGTGACACCCACTGGCAAATGGGAGCAATGCTCAGAGTGTGTGTAGGTGTAAGTAGAGGCTCGTAGTTCTTGGGGCTTCATTTATTTATTTTCGCTTGAAGTAGTTAGGCACTAGCTTGAAGATTGTGTTGGCCAGACCATGATCTTTAAAAGTTAAAGCAAAGTGTCCATGTAGATGTTACTGAGGTAATTGTAGGAAATATTGGTTATTAATCTCAGCCAAAAAAACTCTGTTTAGGTAGAAATTACATGAAAATCAAACTTGTAATAAGATGAGAAAAAGGCAGGAAAACATAAGAATTTGTTTTAGTGTAACACTAGACCAGCAATATCTAAAGTTCAACTGTAGGATGTGTACAGTACCAAAATCCCTTTCTCTTGGAATTCTTGCTAATATTTGCCAACATATTTCAGAAAAAACCCCTGTATTGTTCTATGTAATGTAACACCTGACTGAATTCTAATGAAAACATCACCCTCAGTGTTGGGGCAGCTCATATGATTGATGTACAGCTTTTTGGGTTCTGTGTTCTATGTTCCAGCATTGACTTGCAATGTTCACTTGTGGAAAGTAGAGGTTTTTGTTAGTGGACAAGTATAAAACTGAAAGATTTAAAATTGCTTTGGTCAGCTACAGTGTTTTGGGTTTTTTTAATTAAACTTTGGAACCCTGTTTGAAATACTAAATCAATTTAGATATTTGATGTAGTATTTTCATTCTTAGTCCATGCAGAATGTTTTTCTTTCTTTGGCCAAAAATATTTGCTCTATTCATAAACAGTTTTGTTTGACTTGAAACTGCCAGTATTAAAATTCTTCTCATGCAGTTAATTTCTTTACTGTTACTAATAAGTTACTGTATCCAGATTTACAGTTGTGGCTGGGAATGTTGCTGGGCTTTCATTTTGTGAACCTGCTTTTACGTATTTGGTTTTGGTGCTTTCATTTCTTGCACAATATAGAACAATCTGCAGCTATTTCTGCCTAGAGTCATACTGACTGCCAACCAATTAAACTCTGGCAATTTTATTCTAGTTAGCATCTGCATGTGTTCTCATGTTTCGTGCGATTCATCTGTACATATAAACTTACATTGTAGCCCAATCTAGAATTTTCTTAGGTATTTTGGCTGTTTAATACGTGGAGAGGTTCAATGTCCAGCTTGATCTGCTGTGAGATACAGTACCTGGCATTTGCATTTTGACGTCTTGGCTAAAAAGGCATAATGAACATTTAGCCAAATGTCCACCAGTCACATCAAATGCTGCTCCAGAGAGGTTACATGTAGCCCTTGCTGTCTCTGTTATCGGAGACACAAAGACCTCTGACACTGCCAGACTGTCTGACTGCCAGCTGGCAGTGCAAACCCATCACCTCAATTCGAGCGAACTTCAATGTGCTTTATTAATGCTTTGTGCCTTCCCTGCTCTGTGAGTATCTGTTATGTAACTGATTTCTCATCCTGCACAAAGCAAATGCACCCACAGGCACCTCCTTTTAAAAATGCACGTTATATAGTAATGCTGTAAACAGTCCCAGGAACAGTTTTCCCCTCTATTAGTCTCAATTCCTGCTCTCCCAGAGGGGAAGTGAGGAATAGGGCTGCAGAATGGGGAAATACGAATGGCTCCTGTGGCCAACGTGGCTGGACAGAAGGAGCTGCCACCCCGGCACCCAAGGCTGGCAGTTGGGAATGAGAGAAGTCATTTTGTGGGCTGTCCTTGGCTAGAACAGATGCTCCCCTGTTCCCTTTGGGAAGGAAGAAGGCAGTAAGGTCATGCTGGGCTGGAAGACCTCATGAAGTCTGTGTCATTTTATTTAGACCTCATTCTCTGCTCTTGTGTGCTGGGTGACAGGACCACATATGAACTGCAAACAGCTCATGCCATGTGCTAGTCTAGATTCACTTCTGAACAATTAAACAGCTCCTGATTTGATGCATTTGTGGGTACTTGGGATCAAAGGATCCAGTTTGTGTATGTGTGGCTGTGGTGACTGCAATGTGCATTAATTTATCTGAATTACCTCGGTTACAGCTACGTGGCAACACAGAGCTCTGGGCAGGCTCCATAACCAGTGTAACAACCCATTTCTTTCTAATTCTGCCCTTGTACTGGGGCTCTTGGCGGCTGCAGAAACTGCACTCCAGGTATCTCCCAAGCTACCTCATGTGCTGGCTGTAGAAGGAGCTCTATGCCAGCCAGGGATTTCCTCAGTGCTACGGGAATGCTCAGGGTTGAGAAGATTGAGCACATTTCTATCTGCTTTTTGCCATTTTGTGTAGGGTAAAACTCTTGAAACCAATTGAGTCTTGTTCTCATGGGTTCTCATTGTTACATTGTTGTGAGCAGAGCAATTTTTCTTAGCTTAAATTCAAACTAGACAAGATTTTTACTGTGAGGGCGATGTAAGTTTTTCAGTAGAATTGCTTGATCGTATTTTTAATGGGATATTTCACTCTTGCATATGGGTGAACAGGTATTAAAAGCTGGTAGGTATTAAAGTATGAATGAAGTAATTTTGACTGCAAGAGCCATGTTAGAGGTAGGCTATCAAGTTGTATTCCTCGAGAAAAGGATTAATTTTGTAAGAAAAGCTGGGCATGATCTCAGTGATAAAAATGTGTTTGCTGGTGCAAAACTTTCTGTATCAGTTACTCCCACAAGTTTTCTCTCCTTAGTGTGCTGGATTGCCTTCGCAACAGCCTCTTTCTGCAGTTTCTTCATACAAGCTGTGACTGTATTATATATTATATACATGGAATAGAAGGAAAGAGATTCCAGATAAGTTTAAAGATATGAGAAATTTTTTTTGGTGTTTCCCTCACTGACCTAACACTTTTGGTCAGTGAACAAATTAATACTAACTAGTTGTGTAGTGCACTAGTTACCATGTGAAATTGTCCACACTTTGCATATGACGAAATAGAGATAAACCAATCTCTGTTTGAAATAGCAGCTATTGGGATTTAGGTTGAATTGTCTCTCTGGAGTAATAACTTACTCCCTGGTACTTGTTGCAAAATGAACTTATTTTTTTTTTCTATTTTTGGGAGTTCTCAATCCTTGTTCAGCTGAGGGGGAATATCTCTGAATCAAACTGGATTGCTCTTCCTCACGTTCCTCAGTCAGCATTTAAGGAAGAAAAGAGAAACAAGTGATGACTGAAGGAAAAATGTGTGAGAGAGGTGAATAAAGATGAAAAACAAAGTTTGCTTATGACAAATGGACTGTTTCAGTTCATTTCTCTCTGGCACCTTGGAAAGAATAGATCTCCCGGGGCCTTGATTTGTCTCTTGGGCTTATATAGAGTTCCCAGACTGGATGCTTAACTAGTGTAAATCAGCATAGTGCTGCCGAAGATGAGAGATGTGGCTGAGGAACTGCTCTGGGAGGAATTATTCTGGTGCGTATGTGGTGTAAGATGAAAATGATGGGTGCCTTTATTTAGATTAGGTCCTTGTACAAAGGGATGGACAACAGATGAATAATGGTCTTAGCCATGCCTTCAGCACTCCTTGGCATGAAAGGCAGTGCAAGGGATCCAAAGAGCAGAAACATGGAAGTAGAAGCAGGCAATGAATGGGGTAGAATCACTAAACAAGAAACACTTTGGTGAAGGCAATCAATACCTTCAGGTAAATTACAGTTAATGTAAAGGAGCTGGAAATGCAGGAAATACCTGGAAGTGTTCTTAGGCTGATGGTATTGTCTCTCTGAGGCAGCTGGTCTTTTGCTCAGCCCAGAGCTCGTAATGTGACCTGCCTCTGTTGAAAAAAGATTCCCCATACAATTATGTATCACAAACCAATTTTCATATAACAAGACCTACATTTCAAGTGCATCTGAAGGGCTAACTGTGCTGTTTGAATGTATTTAAATGATCCTTCATCTATAATTTATGTACATTGCTCATGTCAGGTATGTATTGATTACCATTCTATTGGGTGTCAGTTCACTCTCTCTGGAGATGCACGGAGCAAAGCTGAGAGCTGGTCCTTCTGTTAGAGCTCTATTAAGCTGTAATGATTTGCAGTCGTCCATGGAACAGAAGCTGTGTAAGGTCATGGAACTCGGGACTAGAGCAGGCTGACCTGTGCAGTCTGGAGTTTGGCCTCTCTGTGGAGATGCCTTGCTGTTTCTTTTCACATATCGTGGGCACTCAGACCCGGGGGGGCTTTTTGCTCCAGAAGTTCGGTTGTACATACCTGTGTTACTTGAAGATTTTAAATGTGGGCAGATACTCCCTGGAGTAATGAAGCGCAGTATATTCCCATTTCTGGCCAGGCAGGTTTATGACCTGGATCATGTTTTTTAAAGAATCATAGCATGCACATCCTTTCCACTGCCCTTCACTGGTTAGTCACAGGATGTGAAATCAATAGTCTTAGGCTGGGGTTTTTTTCTTAATTTTTCTTCATAAGCAGGAAAGACTAAATGTCTTCAGGACATCACTTGTTTAAAAACTTTAAAAAAAAATTTGCTGTGTCTTTAATTGTCATTACTGGTCTTTATTATATGCAGTAGCACTGAGGGCTTAAATGAAATCAGGAATCCAATGTGCAAAATTGTGTATAAACACAAAGCAAAACTCAGCTGATTAGCATTAAAGAGTTTATTATCTGGTCAGAATGACAGGCTGACGTTGTGGGTGCTCTCCCTGAAATGCCACAAAGCAGTCTGTTGCCAGCTGCATATAATCACTGCTATATAATCCATAGCTGTGGTGGGTGCCTGCAGGTACAGTTTTCCCTGCACTGTTCTGAGTATCCATCCCCTAAGGAACCCAGCTGATTCTTCTGTGGTCACGTGTGCCAAGATGGAGAAGGGGGCATGATGACAGAAATTCTGGAGGGTGCCGTAGTCTCCATATCCCATGAGACCAGGGACACACCACTTTTGGATGGCTTTTTTATACTCTTTAGCCAAGCTAAATAAGTATCTCTGGACAGCGTGAAGCAGGTTTCTCTTGCAGTGGGGGGCTGTGCAGGTGATGCACCTTGCAGAGCTCAGCAGGACCTGTTACCCTGAGTGCAGCACTGCACTGATGTTCCTGTGCAGGGTGGGACTGTGCCGTACTGTGTAGAAGTGCTGCTTGGATCAGCTCCCACACAAAGGTGTCCTTAACTCCCTGTCCTCACTGCTGTGAGTCCATTAAGAGTCTTTTCAGACTCAGCTTGTCAAGTAAGAAAAGCAGGTCTTGTCAGGCATTTGGGAGCGCTTTGTGCTTTTCCACGGGTGAATTTTTAGTGTCTGAAGTGCTGAGTCATGCAACTTGCTAGCTCAAGTACAATTAGAGTTAATTTTGTTTTGCCTCCAGTCTTGACTGCAATCCTGAAAAGAAAGCTTGGATTAAAAGAATTTTTCAAAAACATATCCAGAGGGAACAAATACCACTGATTAACTTAATAGGTGAATGACCATCATTGCACTACAGAAATATACCTCTAAAGTGGATTCTTGGTGCTAGAAATCCAAAGGAAGGAGCTTGACAATGACAGATATTTCTTCCATGTGGTTTATTTGTAGACACTGAAGCAGTTGTGGGTTTTGGGGTATTTTTTTTTTTGATGGGGTTGTTGGTTAGTTTTGGTGGGATTTTATTGATGGGCCCTTTTTTTAATCAATTCTTTTCCAAAAATAAGGAGAGCCTGGGTATTTTTATTCATTTTTAAGACAGTTATTTATGCTTTATATAGTCAAAGTCAGGAAAACTGTTATTTAAAATGAAGCAGAATCAGTGTAAGGAGCTGGGTGTAGGAAAAGTGGGGAAAACGCCAGTTTTTGTTTGGTGCCATTTTTGATGTTTCTGAGACCCACATCATTCCCTGCAGCATGGCTGGTTGTGTGTTAAAGTTCCTCTTCTGGCTGGTGTCTCTGCCTGTTCCACCCAGCAGCACAGCTCATGCTCAGACTCTCCTGGGCCCATTTGAGAACCCACCCCAGGATGCCACACTCGGGTTTGCCAGTGCCAGCCTGTGCTGTGCGTGCAGCTGGGCAGCAGGAATGCTGAGATCACGCTTCTGGCAATAGATGTCATGGAGCCTTCACAGAACAAGAGCTCTGACTTCCTACGTTTGCTCGCTTGGTGGCTTCCTAAGACAAAGGGATGCTTAATTTCTGTGTTTCAGAAGGCTTCTGGGCAGGCAGGCAGCAGGTCCATGTCCCATATGCCCTGATACTGGGGCTGAAAACATTAAGTAAAACAGGAAGACTATTACAGGGTTATGTACTAAGTTAAAATCTGGCTTCTGAGCTTATGTCCTTTACTGCATCTATCCCTCCATCTCCTGCAAACAGTAAATTATATGCGCTGGGACATGTTACAATTTCTTAATTTTCAATACCTTTTCCCTTAACTTAGAGACTACTGAATTATTTCAGAGATAGGTTATCTCTCCATCAAATATCTGTTGGGGTTTTTTTTACCCCCCAGATATGACCGTAAATATCTGAACAATGCAGAAATTTTTGTTTCTGGTACCCTATAATGAAGTATCACTTCTTGTTACTGTGCTCAACAAAGCCTTTATTTCATGCCTGAACAACACCTGGGACAACTCACACGAGAAATGCTAACACAGTTCTAACTTGTTTGAGATTTGCCCTTGACTTTTTGTTGTACATCTACAGGCATTTTTCCCTGCTTCAGGGAACTCAAGCAAGTGGCTTGTAGAAATCAAAGTTGGTTTTTTTTTTCCTTTCACACTAAGCTTTTGGGATAATATACTTTGTGCTTGTGGAAATCCAGTGAAGAATTTCCTTTTTTGCCACATAAATTTTATCTGCAGCCTACCTGTGCAAAGATGTATGTTGATAATTTCTGGTATTTCTGCACCAGTAAACACCCTAGTTAATGTTGCAAACAGTCTTTTGTTAAAGCTCTCTTTTTATTCCACCAACTACATTTGTAAAAAATTCTGCTGTCTCAAAACTGCCATAATTAGTCTCAGCTCAAAAGTTTTAAGGAAGGTTTCAATTAAATGCAGTCATCTATTATGCAAGTGGGAGGAGAATACAAAATTTCTATTGCTTTTGTTTTGCACACAATCGCTTGGAAATAGTTACTTATGTGCTTAAGCTGTGGTGAAGCAGGATTTACACATGCAGAACTTTTCATCCTGTCAAAGCTTATAGTTGGATTTTCTTTTTTCTTGTCACAATAATTAAAAACTAAACTAACCTAAAATCCTATCAAGCTGCTGTCCCCCATTTTAGAAACATTGTTATGGAATGGGAAATGTGTTGTTCTTTCTGTTGTATGGGTGGATTAGAAAGGCATTCGGGTGTATATCAATTTATTTTTTCATGGTATCCTACTAAGTTAGTATTATTGGGACAGGAGATCATATAATTTATTATGTTTTCCATGATTTCCTGACATGTCAGTAGTATTGTCACAGGGGAAGAGGTACCTGGAATACTGCACTGGGATACATTATGTCCTTTTGCTGACATTTCCTGACAAAGAAGCAGACAAGATATTGTATTGTTATTTTTTTTTTTCTGATATCCACATCTTAGCACTCACTGCAATATCCTGTAATTAAAATCAAGATCTTGCATTTGTATTTGTAATGACAAAATCTGATATTTTGACACTTGATGGAAAAATAGAAACTGAACGAGAAGCAAAGCTGTCTTCAAAACCTTTGTGTTAGCTCATAATATTCTAAATATTTTGAAAACTTTTTTAAAATTTTCCTGAAAATGCTGATTCATATTAAACTTAGAGTTTATTTTGGAAATGGCATTTTTTTTTCCAGACTTTAGTTAGGGAATTTTTTCAATTCTGTCTTCTTTTGGTGGGGAAGCAAAATTGGCAAGTTTTGGTGAACTCTTATTGTAGCACTAATCTGGAGAAAATAGGTATTCTATAGTTTGTTTTAATTACTGTATGTATAATACAACTATAGAACTCATAATGCTTGGTTTTACAAAGGTCATACTAGTATTTAAGATCTTTCAATGGTACATTAGGAAGACAAGTGAGAGATTGGTTATGATTTTTTTGACATGTCTTCCCTTAATTTTTAATATAAAATCAGTGTTGTTGATGATAGTGGAGTATTCAATTTCTTTGCTTTAAAATTAATGCTATGTACCTTATTGTAGTTGTTGGGGTTTTTTTAAGAAAGCCAGTTTGCAGTAAACATTAAAACCTTTTCAACCATCTTGAACATTTTTTGATGCTTTTAATCTATAACATATACCTGTACAACAAATACACCTGTTTTTAAATCTGGCAGTGTTTTCTGTGGTGCCCAAAAGCTGTTCTGCAGGAATGGGCTGGTCGTCAGGAGAGCGAAGGAACCTCCGTGAATCTCTGCCATGTATGACATGTACCTTGTTCAGGATAGCAATAAGCTGAGGCACCTCCTTCAAACGAGACCTGTTTGCAGGGCAGATCTTCCCCTTTTCAGCACCTGTCTGCCCCTTTCTGTGCTGTGTGTCAAGGTCACTTGGTATCTTCTCTGATGGCAATTTTCCTTACTAATCTGAGCATGGTACTGCCTTCAGTTTTCAGTGCCCTAAACTCTCAAAACTCTTTTAATTGGTTGCTGTCCTTGGGCTGGTGAGTGACAGCAAATACCCCCTGCGTGTCCTTTCCTCAGTGCCAGCAGTGGTTTCCCCCAGCCTGGCTGGAGAAATCTGCCCAGTGGCCCAAGCAGTCGGTACTGGCCACGTGCAGAGGCTCAGCTGGGACTCCCGAGGGAGCAGGGGCTTCCCTCCCTCGGTGCTGCTGCAGCCCTGAGTGACCCAAAGGCCTCTGGTGGGGCACATTTTGTCAGTGCCCCCACCAACCTGCCCGGTGTTACAGACAAGCACTGGGCCCTGCCCACACAAAACGAGTGTGGAGTTGGTCCCCTGGTTGTTTAAAAGAGAGCCAGTCCCTTCTCACTGCTAGGCTTTGGGCTTCAGCTCAGGCAAACAACAACTCTGCTGATTCAGTGTGTTTGTTTGCATGTTTCTTCATTTGCTTCAGAACTATGAGAAGAAATGCTATGGGCAGTTTCATATGTGATTCCTGCTTTCTTTATCTTTTAGGGTTTCCTGATACAATTTGACTCACAGAAGTAAACTTGTACTTTATTAATCTATGACCTTCAAAAGAATCTCCATTTCAAATACACCTAAACAGAAAGTGTTTTCCTGATGCAGTACATTTCTGCAGGTCAGAGAGTCCACAGCTCCACTGCTGAAAGAGCTGCCACTCGCTGGGATTGGAGCAGGTGTTTGTCTCATCACTCAAAGCCACCCACTTGACATCTGATTTCCAGATGCTCTTAAATGCTACCTTGTCTATTTTGTGCAGTCCTGCTTATGTTCTTATCTTTTATTCACTGTTTTCAGGACATATATTAGTTTCCTCTTACAAAAAGTAGAGAAAAAGGCTGGATTTGAAATGAGCTCCTACAGCTTTTTAGGATGTTACAGGATGTGTACAATGATACTTACATCAGGCTGCAACTTTTGAGGCTTATTTCTGTGGCTACAAATGGTTATGCTCACGGGGTGGGCATCTCAGCAGTGCTTATCTGCAAGCTTTTAATTTCATCTGTCTGATTAGCACTGTTTATTTTTTCACCTGGCACCCTGTTACTTATCAAGCTTTCACCCGTGTTTGTCCTCTTAGCTGTCCCTAATTTCTCTCAATTTTCTTGACATCTACAGCAGGTGTCTTTGGCCTGAATGCTCCTCAACACCTGCTACCTTCTTGCTGATTCCCTTTTAATACATATCTCAACTGCTACATACTGGTGGGGGGGGGGAGAATAAGGTAATTGTTTTTATGTTATGTGAAAAGTGATATTTTTTTAATAGACAAGCTAATCTTCCAGTGGAAAAGGAATAGATTCCTCCCCCTCCTCATTGTCACTGGTTTTTTTTCTTTTTTTCTTTCCTGTCTGTATGTGGGAAAAACCCGACACTTTCCTTTTTTATCCTAGTAAATAAATGGGAAATGACCAATGAGAAATAACATAAGATGCTGAGAAAGACTCTTTTACTTTCTTCTGCAGGAATGAAATGTCAGTATTACTTTGTTTTGCCTTTTCTTGTTTAAGAGATAAGATGTAAAATATACAGGTTTTTGAAATGCCTGTTTCCTTGCATTGCAGCAGGTGAAGAAATGCCACCTTGAGGCATTGGTTTTCTATCTGCTTCACCAAAAATAAACAGTACAGTCCTGTAACATTGGGAGGGTTATACTACCCCGAGATTCTGAACATATAATTGTTCCTCTGTGAAACAGTAAGACACCAAAAGAAATTACTGCAGGTTCTAGACACGGCAGTAGGGCTCTGTCAGTGATGGCCTAGGATTTAAGATTTGCGGTGTTCATAGGGACAGATAAAGTCTTGTATGAGACCAGCTAGAATATTCTCCTTTCCAGCCTCTCCTGACTGATCTAGTAAAGGATAGCTTGTTATTACAAGTCTCTAGACTTAGGCCTTTTTCCATTTTTTTCCCATCAACCTCCGTCATTCAACATGTGTCATGAACCCTTTTTCAGAGCAGTGTTTTTCAGAGAAGAAGCAGTGATGACTCCCATGGATTTCAGTGAAAACTCTTTATGTCCATCACCTCTGAACAGCAGCTCTGTCCCTTCTGTCCCAGGCTGATCACATGGAAGCCCAGAGCTCATTCTCCTCGCTTTGAGAAGAATTATGACATTCCTGTCTATTGGAAAGCTTCCATCTCAGAGGAATTTCATGCACCACCCTACCTCCCCACCCGCTGTGATACCCTTAAGCTATGAACCTGCTTTTCTCAAATAGAGAATGGGGACAGTAATTTCCCAGGTAAACTTGATCTGAAGTTAATTGTAATGATAGATTTCTAAAAATAGTTGCATCTATTTTCAGTTTATTTACTTTCAGAGTTCTGGCTTCTGGGTCCTTTGACTTTGGGGGCTGTGTGGCTTGTTTGAAGCTGGGGTATGCAAAAATAGCTGCAATCACAAAAAATTAATTCTTTTTTACTAAAAAAAAATTGCTTTTACATTCTAATTGTTTGGCTTTTTTAGGTTGGTTGGTTGGGTTTTTTTGGTTCTGTTTTGGTTTGTTTTCTTTTTGTTTACTGAAGCCTGCAAAAATCCTTTGAATAGTAAATCTATAATTTGTGCCCAATCCCTTTTCTTTCAAAGTTAGGAGACATATGAGATAGCAGTTTCAATCACCAATGATGAGGGAGAATCATTAAAGGTCTGTTCCTAAAGAATAATTTCATGATATGTAAACTTTTTATTAAAAGAAGAACAAAATCAAAAACAAGCAAAAAAAAAAAAAAAAAGAGAGAGAAGCAAGTTTTAGAACAAGCTGACCTTTCTTCCCCAAACCAAAGCTGGCAAGGGGGAGATGGGCACCTTTTATTTTTATCTGACACAACCAACTCTGTGCAAACCTTGCTCTACAGAGTTTTCTGAGCCCTCTGTTTTCTCACAGGGAATATTTTGATTCACAACAATAAATGTTCTACTAGTACGGTAGTAGAGAGAAATAAAGGGGAAAAGTATGGGAAATACTTGCTTCACAGCAGTGTTGTGGTTTGAGCAACACGTCTGAGTGGTATCCATGTGTTAAATAAACAATTTGTCTCCTGAATGTTTACAGAGAAGTAACGGGGCTGATTTATTTTGTGAAGCCACTGTGGTCGCTCTACCTTGTCATCAGAATCCTCGTGGACGTGCAATACTAGGTCATAAATGAAGGGTGTTTTCTGATGGGTCTTGAAGGAAAACATAACAAACAAAAAAACCAAGTGTGTGATTTGCACCCTTGGAAGTTCTAAACTCAGAGAGATGTCATTTAAAAATATTTCCTGTTTTCTCTTACTTAGTCTCAATACGTCAGGCTCAGCTAAACGAAGAACTAAATTAAAACTGTCATTTCAGCTCATAAATAACAGATGTCTCACCCATTTAATTATTTATAGTCTTGAATCTTTCAAAAATGAAAATGGCTATACACATTTTTAATGTAGTTCTTGGTAATTTGCTGCATGAATGATAAGATTCCAGATAATCCCAGCACACAAACATGAAAAATAAAACTTTGACTGACTCGCTTATCTTATGTGACTGCTTCTTCAATCCCCTGTGACTTTTTTTAAATTAAAATTTAAGTGAAATCTAATCACAACAAAATGATGTTCATACACTTGCATTAATAATTTATCTGCTAGAGATCACAGTGAAGGTAGCATGGACATTAGAGATTCATCTGCTGCCTGAAAATCAATGCTTTCTCTTTTTGCTAAGATTTATCTTTTCATCTCTGTGAACTGTGTTTGGATGGATCACAAGTCTGAAATAAAAATGGTGAAAGAAATTAAGACTGTGCCAACATTGAAAAACCAATACCCTGCCCCCAGGAAAACCACCAAACCCCACTCTCCTGCATTCCTTGACTGATGATAAAATTGTGTCACTTGCCTTAATGACTTCTTCTCTTTTTATGAACACAGCTAATCTAGTGAAAGATGAACTTAGTAGGTTAACAAGGATCCCCTGGCAGAGCACAGTGTGCTGTGTGTGAGCTGAAAGAGGAACCAGATGGGTGTGGAGAGACTACAAAAAATGCAACCTGAGTGCTCTGGGGAAGGTGGGAATGCCAAGGACAGGAGAAAGATGTCAAGTCAATGAGCTGAGGAGAGCGGCTGGGCCTGGCTCGTGGATGTAAAAGGCAGCTTATGTTTTGAATGTGAGTGATTGGAATACCCACATAAACTGATTAAGACTTCCTTGGTGCTTAATCAGCTGAACCAATATTGGTGAATAAATGTATAAAAGCATTTTTATGCATGCCAGGTGACAGAGCCAGAAAAATCAATCCTTTGCAAACACCACCCATCCAAATTTGGCTTCCAGCTCAGTGGGTTTTGTAAATATTATGTCAACATGATACTGCATAACAAAGGAAAAATAATATACTGGCATCCATTTTCTCAGCTGTAGGGAAATCTAGCTGGATATTGTAATTGAAGAATGACAAATCAGGATTACAAACAGATTTCTGTTCTCAGAAATGTTTGTGTAAGGATTGAAAAAGGTAAGTAAAATAATGATTTAAAAAATCTGATTCAATTTGTGGCAGTGTCCCTTTAATGATGTTTTGCACTAGTGCAGAATCACATATTGCAGCTTCTTACTAGACACTGCCCTTTGCAACTTTCTAGAAAATATTTTCCATCATTCTGACATTTCATTTAAAATGAAATATAGAAGATATTAGAAATTCATGTTCATGACAGGTATTATTTGTTTGACTTTGAAATATACAGAGAACACACATTAATGCACAGTGACTGAAGTGTTACAGGAGTGTGCGTCTGCATATTCATGGGACTCTTCTTTACTCCACAAGAAAGTGTTGTGGAATCAGAAGAAGACTGACCTTTTATAGAACTAAAAATGTGTGTGCAACCATGAATAATTTAAAAAGGGGCCAGCTGAAATGCCCTCCTTCCTTACATGTGTGTGTATAACCAAGAAAGAATGTTGGTTTTCCTTGCAGAGGTGCACAATTTCACTATGTTTTCTAAGTTGCTTCTGTTTACACATTCAGTACAGAAATTGTTATCCAAGCTCTTTTGTCATACAGTTATATCTACTCTTTTTGGAGTTCCAGTTGGGGAATATGAAGGGATTATATGTCTAGGCTGGAAAACGGGTCATTTTAAGTTTATACTGAAGTATAAGCTGAGGGTTACTGAAATGGAAGTTTCTGTTGACTTTTGTACTTTTTTTTTTTTAATTCTTTGAGAAAGATTATTTGATTAGGAATCCTTTTAACGTGGAGCAAATTATATTTCTTTCATTCTAGAGAGGAAGCAGGGACACGAGTTTTGTTAAAATGCAGATATGTACGTGTAAGATCAGAGCAACGAGTAAGGTGGTTGAAACTGTTACAAGTGTAAATGAGGTTTGATTGACAACCCCTGTTTGTTGACCACAGGAAGAAAAAGCCTATTTGAATTTAAATTGACAGTTGCCTTCCTTTTTGGATTAACTGCTGTGCGAACAGCTACTCTTCAGTTTTTGATGACCTGATCAACTCTTTAACAAATCCAATGCAAGCAGGGTGGTGAGGGAGACATTTTCATCTTTCCCTTTCTTCATATCAGGTATTTTATAAAGAATATTCTGTTACTGAGGAAAGGTATTTTGATTTATACAGATTCTTCTCAATTTGTCAACAGTTTGTATTGAACCTTGAGCTCAGCTGAGTTCCACATTTAACATAGTCACCAAATTTAGTGTATAAGTGGAAAGTTTCATAATTCTGGTCCTGAGCTTGCACCTGTGAGTGTTGAACTGTGTGGCATAGCATCTGCAGTCTTTGTAAAACTTAGAGTGGGAAGTTTGTTTATTCAGCTGGAAGAATCACAGGCTTTCCTCATTTGTTAAAGTGTTACTGCTTTTTCCTCCTGAAACTCTCATCTGTTGAAGGGGAAATTTGAATTGTAACTCATCAGCACCAAAAAAAAAAAAAAGCTGTTTTTTCTTCACTATTAGCACTGGAACTTTGTTAGTTGCCATAAAAGGTGCAGGACTTAGTTGCTGGCATTGGGAATTGACTCACCCTTGAGTGACACTTCTTGTTCTTCTGTCCTAAAAATGTCTATTTAACCATAGTGATTGCCATATTATTATTGAGGGCCAGGTTTCATTCTGCTCTGTGTATGCCTTTGCTTGTGCAGTCATTGCAAATGCACATGAATATAGAAAAATGACCTGAGTCAATTATTAACTGCTTATGTGCAACCACTGAATTTACATGTGCAGTTGTACAGTCAGGCAATACCCTGCTTTTGGTAATGTAGATGGCATTTGTTGGTGATATGCATCATAGGAGAGACTGCATCAACTAATGCAGAATAAATGACTATATCATTGCAAGGATGTAAAATCCTTCTCAAACAGGATTAGTAAGTAGATATCTTTGTAACTGGGATATAGTTTTTAAAGTGCTTGATGGAGAAGGAACTGGATTGTTTCCCAGCCTGACTGTTACCATCTGGAATGATGTCTGTCTTTAGCTCTGACATCATATTTGTAGGGTCCCCAAGAACTGCTGAATAAAACAAAGAGTCAGTAGGGAAGGGACTGCATCTGTCTATGCTGGTAGAAGTCAAAGATGATAATTCTATTCAGTGAATTTGCAACAAACACCCATGGACCAAACCACTCAATTAAGTCAATAATCTCCTCTCAGTCTGAAGCTTATAAACCTTGTGTAATTGTGTTACTCTCTCCAAACTCAAATAGTATAATTTTCCAACTTTTGTGTGATATTTTCCCCATAACTCTAGTTTCCGGTTGCAATTGTCACAGACCTTACACTGTTGAAAGCCAGTGCTGGATTTTTTTTCTCAGGCGAAATGGTCTGTGATCAAGAGCAACTGATTATGTACTCTCCCCGCATGCATCAGCATGTTGATTATGTGAAATCTCATGAAGAATTACAGTAAATGCCAATCACTGTCCAGCTGAAGGTCAAATTTTACATTCCTTTACTGATATAATAATTTTTTTTTTTTCTATAATAATCTATAAACCATGTAAGGAGACTTTGGAATAGATATTCTTAACAAAATGTATTTATACTTTCAACTACTGTTTTGGCATGCAAAACCAGAGTTCTGTTCTTGTTCAGCATGCTATTTCTCTAATGTTTATTGATACCTGAGAAATGAAACACTCCGGAGAGCCCCAGGGCAAGAAGTGTTTAAAGCTGAAGAGTGATGCTCAGCTATTAGGCCTGTTTTGTGCAGGGTCTGCATGTGGGTACTGCAGAGGGATGTATCCCTGCTCAGCGCAATTCCCATGGCATTATTCACATTCATGTTGAATCTGCTGCTGCTTGAGCATCTCGATTGTGTCACCACTGCGGATGATGCTTTGAGGGGTTTGTGCCATGTTTGTGCCCTAGAAGTCCCAGGAGCTCAGCTCACTGGCTCAAAAGAGATTGGCCAAGAAAAGTGTATTGTTCAAATATCCTTGCTTGATGCTGTGCGTTTTCTGATGTCTTTAATTTCCGTTTAACGTATCTGTTTAATTGCTGCCTAGCAATTGCTTTGTATTAGGCTCCCACATGAAGCTGTCATGTATCCGGCAGATTGAAGCAGTCAACAAACACTTTAATAAGTTTGATCAATAGAAGGGTATCTTTGGGCAAATAGCCACACAGTGTAGTGAGGCACTGTTAACTCATGGAATGTTTGCCCAGTTCAGCTTGTGGGGAAATTGGAAAGCCAAAAAGAAAAGCAGAATAACACTTCCTACACCCCCAAAAGGAAAAGATGCTGGAGTATTCATTTCATGTCAGTTCCCTGCATCTGAAATGCCGAGGCTAGAGATTTTGAGAAGGCAGTTAAGCTGTATCATATATGGGATGTCTATGTGTTAATTGCAGATGGGTTATCTTACACTAATATTGTTTAATATGTGGACTATAAAGGTGGGATGGGTAGATTTCCCTCTGATACTTTATTTCTGTTAATACGAAGTAAAAGACTGCTCTGTTCCCCAGCCCCATTCTCAGTTATCCCCTGCTTTAGGACTGAACTTTCCCTTCCAGTTTCTAATATAATAATTCCTACCAGTTTTCAGAATACAAAATAAGTAGTAAATCAGTTTTGCACTCTTTTTTGTAATGTTATAGTAACCCCACTGTCTCCACACGGCAGAAGTGCAGCATTTCCCTGGCAAAATGGATGTGCTTTTATTTTGCTTTCTGTCCTCAAGTACAGCAGTGTACAATGGGAAGCTCACTTAAAGGGCTGGCTGGAAATGTTGTCCTGACAAGATTACGTAAGGCTTTGTACTCTGAATCATGTCTCTGCACGTACAGGGACACACACATTGAAGGAACTGCATTCAGAGGTAACAATCAATTTTTGCAGTGGGATATGGCAAATTCAGCAACTCAGAGAGTGGAGGTGAATAAAGATTGCTATGCAACACCTCTCAGTCAGAAATCGAATTTTACTTCAGCCTTTGTCTTCCCTTATACGAGATATAGAAAAAGGAGCTGTAATGATTTGACCAGTATTTCTGTGGCAGATCACTGACATATATTTTTGTCTTAGATGCCCTAATGTTGCTAATAATGAAGAAGCTTGGAGTATTTGAAATATCCGCTTTGAAATAACTCTTAAGGGAAGAATGGGGTTTTGTTGTTTTGTAGGTTTAGATAATTTTCAGTATGTGCTGGAAATAAACTTTCAAAAAAACCCAAAACCCACCAAACCTGAAATCAGTTTGAATTCTGACTGCTTCTCTGAGGCATAGAAATTGTAAGTTGGATAGTTTTTCCATCCACGGTAGATTTTATTCCCGAGGTTTCAGTGTGAGCTCAGTTGATTAGAGCATGGTGCTAATAACATCTAGGGTATGGATTCAATCCCTGTAAGGGCCATTCCCTTGAGAGTTGGAGTCAATGATCCTTGTGGATCCCCTCCCACTCAGAATATTCTGTGATTCTGGGATCAGATTCCCAGTCACCAATTCCCTTTATTAGAAGGGAAAGTGCTGTATTGTGGGAGGTAAAATCCATGTGGAGGTACCATTTCACATTTGCTTACACATCCTCCCAGTACCTGTAGTACACCAGCAGTCATGCTCTAAAAAATATTTCTCCTGTGCTCAGTAGTGGAGGTGAATGGATATTTTACTGAACAGTCAAGATTTCATGAAGAAGAGACGTTTTCTTACAAATTTCACGTATACCAGATCTTATGGTGCTCCTTAAAGGAGGATGTGGTGAGAGAAATATTTGTGTTTCTTATGAGAGCGAAGTCCACAGAAATGTGGGTTCTGTCACAAGTCAGCAGCTGTGGTCACGTTAAACCCAACACTGTTTTCCTGCAATTTTATAAGTAAACCAGGGTTTTACCTACACAAAACATTTGTACACTAACAGAGGTTTCTCCTGGTGTGATTTATGCCAACGTGATTCTTAACATTGAACTGATTTTTTCTTGTTAATATTTAATGTTGGTATGAAAGGAAGGCAGAAATAGTATTTCTCATTTATTAAGTTGTGTGGTCAAATTGGTGCCATTCTAAGAGAGATGGAATTTCTCATTTAATTTCTTGATTTGCATAATTTAGATGTAAAAAGTAAATGTGGTAAAGAGTGTGGTACCTTAGTGTGGTCTCTTTTGGGACTGCTCTGTCCAGTGTCAGTCAGCAGGATGATGGATATGTCTGTTCAGTCCAGAAGTGGGAATTCAGGATTGTGGATTTCTTTCAATTTAACCATTCCCAGGATTAAACTGTACCTAGCCCCGGTATCCTAGCTTCATGATTTAAAAAATTAGATTTGAATTCTTAATCTTTGTGTGGAGACAGTATTGTTGAAATAATTATTTTCATAACTTAGGGAAATATCCAACGTCACAACTGAAGGAACTTGTATCTTTAAGAAAAGCATAAAGAAAAAAAAATAAAATAGACACAAAGTTTAAAAAATTCCACGGTATGCGAAAATGTTCGTTGTGTGTTTCAATTTTAACCTGAATATTGCATATAATATTTGTGTACTGAATTTGAATGTGATAAAACAAAATCTTGTGCCCTATTTTGGCCACAACAGACAAGTATATTTTGCTGGATGAGATCAGGGAATTTTTCTATATGTCCAATGATTTTCATTTTTCAATGCATGTAATAACTTTTATATGAAGCTCTCATATATTTTTTTGAGATTTGAAAATAGTCTTTAACTTTTGTAAAAGAGCCTGCCTGGCTCATGAAGTTGATCTGAGCCAGCCAGACTCAAGGTACCTCTGCATCCAGGCCTGGGAAAGCTCCACAGCAGGAATCTGCAGCCTCACCCTGAATTAATCTTATCTGAGTCCCCACACCTAGAAAATTTACAAATTTTCAAGCAGCTCTACATTTTCCACTTAGATCCATGTCTAGCATGTCCACACTCTTTTGTGTCCTGGCACACACAGTTTTGTGCAAACTTGCTTCACAATGGGCCAGGCTTTACTTTATAAAATCCATTTTGCTTGTGTAAGTTTTCTTTGGTCCTTTATGATGTTTATTTAGATTCATATTAAGTAGGCCTCTGGTTTCTTGTAGGTTTTTTTTCCCCCTTTATTAAAGGGAATTGTCTCATCAGGGCATATCAATAAAACATTTCGTGTAAGCTTCTGGAAAAATCAAACTGTGAATATGCAATGAATATACTTCTTTTCAGGATTAAGCAAGCCACAATAAAAATATTGACTGTTAGGGAAAAAAGACCAAAATACATAACAGTCTATGCATAGTACTCTTTTAAGCTACTCAATAAGAGCTGAATTGTTTAGTAAGTTATTGCATCAAAAGTTATTTCTGTGTTGGAATTTAAAATTACTGCTTCTGTACTGTAATTGAGCATGTACATACCTTGTGGCTTTATAAGTATTCAATTCAACTTAAAAGAAAGTGATTATGGCAGTTGGCAAATCAAAGGCTCTCAATGATATTCCAGCATTGCTCACAGAAGATGGGTAAGATGAGAAAAATGTCACTAGGTCACACCAAAGATCTATCTAGTCCAGCAGCAGATTCTTACAGGAAAGTATTGGAAGACCCTTTTGAGAAAGGGGTCATTTTATATTCTTACAGCTTATGGCAATCAATAGTTTAAGGACTTCTAAGTCAAAAGTTATATCTGAACTGTCACATCAAATATCCAATGTTAGACCTCTCCTTCAGGAGTTTGTCTAAACCTTTTTCAAGACATTTATAGTTTAGCCCTTGCAACACCTGTGCCACAGATGCAATTTTTCACAGTTCAGTTGAATGTTGCGTGAAGGAGGATTTCTTTTGGTTATGTTCTATGCTTAATACCTGATAATCCAACTGCAGAGTCCTGTTCATGCTCTCTGTGCCCATTTCCTTGCCCTGCTCCGGTGTGAGCCAGCCTGGCACTCGACAGGGGACATGTGCTTTTCGCTGCTCAGCCAACAGTGGTGAACATTTGAGCTTGGCTTTCGTCATGGGTGAGGTCTCGCTGAGCAACTTGAGATGTACCTGTTGTTGCTGGGTTGTGACACTGGTCTTCATTGGGATTATTAAGGATGAAGGTCTGAAAATTTGGAGACTGAAAATAGTACCTGTGATTTGCATGTTGTTTAATATGCAGAACTCTACTGCATTAAAAACACTAAGCTGCATATTTGTACCATAAATACTCTGTAGGATTGTCCCCTGGGTCACTTCATCCCCACAGCCCAACAGATCATTTTGACTGGACAGGCTTTCCCCCTAAGCATTTCTTTTTGCAGATATGCAAGTTTTGCCTCCTAAGGCATTATTTCCCTTGAGGTTGCTTTCCCTCACAGAGGAAATTATTTATGACTACAGTAGCTTTGATGATTGTTAATGGCATATACTACTTGTATGAAATGCTCCCCCTGCCCCGCCCTCGAAATGTTTCAGGATAAATTGTTCATAGCTCCAAAACTGCCTACCATTCTCCCTGTGCCAGGAAGACTCAGAAGAGTCAGTGTTTCTCAATAGCAGCTTTGTGTGAGCTGAGGATGAAAGAGAGGATAATAATCCTGTTTCTAGTTCGGCACTTCTGGGCCACCATACAGATTGAAGCAGCTGCACAAAATCCTCACTCAAGCCACTTTGGGTTTGAATCAAATCCTTCTAGAGAATGATTTCACAATTTAGATGATATTTAAAGTCATCCTTGCTCTTCCTTATTTCATGATGTATTTAGTTTGTCTCAGTTTTTACACCTCCAGACAGGTTCATTCGAGGAAAAATGCTGTCTCCTAAGTGAAAGCACCCAGTGCAGGCCAAGAATATTGATATTATGATGAGTTGCTATCTCAGTATTTAGCCAGAGGAGGATTATCCATTGAAGTGTAGATTGGTTTTTACTGCTGGCTGCAGGAATGCTGCTGCTCTGCTCTCGAGTTTTACTCCTTTCTGGAGTATTAAAAGGAAACTGTATGTGTGAGTCTATCAAAACAATGCCACATAAGGAATATGTAGTAAATACCTGAGCAGACAAAACTGTGCTCATCTTAATAATTCGAAACTTTCATCATATTTGGTCCATTTTATTGTTGCATATGATATGCCCCTACTTCTAATTAAAAATGTTTCATTTCTAGTACGTGTGGATAATATCTGAGATGTAAACAGCCACTGGCTTTTGGTACATATTGGTTAAAATTTCAATTTCAGTTTCATTGGATTTATCACTGTGTGTTGTTTGGGGTCTTTTTTTTTGGTGTTTTGTTGTTGATCATTCCATAAATATCTTCATTCCATAAATTCATAATCCAGTCAATTTGAGAGACAGTTAAAGTTAACACAATCTTTAGAGTTTGGAAAAGTGCAGATAAGATCTGTATAATATTATTGTGGCAGCGTGGAATAAGGAGTGAATTAGGAAATCTGAATTTCAAATAAGCGAATTGCTCAGTATCTGTGCTTTGCTAGTGGGTAATTTGAAACATTACTTATTTATTGCCATAATAATTTATTAATAAAAATGTTATTTATTTATGACATATCCATGCATTTGCTAGGCAACTCATAAAATAAGACTGATATTTACCAAGAAATGCTTACATGCTTAGATTGCATAAAATCTCATAGTGATAAATGGCAATTTATTGCCTGTAAATCCAGGATTTTGGTGATGGAAGACTGTTGTAAAGTGTAGAAAAAATGTAATATTTTTCATAGTAGTGGAATTTTATTAATTTACTTTTGGATTTCTGCTTCATCACTCTCATTTTCTAGTTCTTATTTGATCTCTTTGGATATTTTTCCTAATACAATACTTGATTCTCATCTTTACACTGTATGTTGGGGGAGGCATATAAAAGGACAGTCATTTTTGTACTTGAAGCTAGAAATGCCTTAAAAATTGCTATATATTTTAACGAATAGTGAATTCCAATGGTATTATATACAATCCTTATGAATCTTAGCACTGTGAGTACAAATTTGAGACAAAAAAAGGTGCAAAGCTGTCAGGTCGGGGGTTTTTCTTTTCTTGGTTGTTTTTGTTTTGTGGGGTTTTTTTGTTGTTTTTGTTTGCTTCAGTTTTTTTGGGCGTGCTCTGATGTTTATTTTGGGCCAAGGACTAGAAAAGTGGAAGTAAATGCATGTGGTGATGATTCTTTTGTATTTCAGTAAATACAGGGTTTTTTTGTTAAGATAGCTTTGGTCCAGTAAAATGGATGCTGTGAGAATTTACTTAACTTTACATATCCATTTTTCAACTGATAAGAACACTGGGACTGCTAAAATCAGACTTCCCTTCCTGTGGCTCAAAAAATATCATGTAACAACAGTTCTCTTCCTTGATATTTAGATGATTAATATTTTATGTTTCAAAAATCACAGCAAAAATGCTGTTTGTTTTAAACTAAGGTTTTTAATAAGAATCTAAGGTTTGGTTTTTTTTTCAGAAGAGTATCTTAAAGGCACAGTGCAAGTGTTGGTGAGAAGCAGAGGGAAATGACGGGTCACAGGTCAGAGTACCCAGTGGTTTTCAGTTAGGATGCTAATTTACAGGCTCTGGAACCAAACCACGTTATTTCTGCCTTGTTTAAAAATCTTCAACACAAATCTTCACATTCCAGGTGAATCCTGCAACTCTGATCAGTTTCTGTGTTTATAGATGCACTGAAGGAATGTTCCATCTGAGCTACTCTTAAATGTTTACTTTAGGATGAAACGAATTACTAAACTCCATTGACTTTTAACTAGATTTCTATTTATTTTGAAGGGTGCCCAGGCTGAGAAAAACCTACAACCTGTTTACAGAATGTTAAAGGTATTCTTAAGTCACCCTAATGGTGATCTGCAAGTCTCAAACAGTGAGTTTTACTGTGTTATCGTGTATTTTAAATGGTATAAATCTCCAGTTTCCCTCAGACTGATAACCATGTGAGAATCTAGGGCTGTATTTTATGTATTGAAGCACTTTAAATTCAGCTGTGGCTACCCAATGATCTATGGACTGAACCAAACCTTCCTGTTCGATGGCATGGACAGCCCCTCATGTCAGTGAGACCTCTGGGCGGCCTGGGGACCTTCAGCTGGGAGTGATCCTGTGCTTGCTCATATCCCACAGCCTGAGCTGCCACATTTGGCCATGCAATACCCTGGTCAGCTGATGGGGACCTTCAGCCAGTGCAGCTGGTAGGAACCTTTGTGACTGGCCCTGCTAGGGGAGCAGGAGACATTATTTTGGTTTTTGGAAAAGACTGGAGGATGGAGGTTGCTGAATCAGTACTGGGCTGTCCTTTAGTAGATATGCATTCATGATATGGCAATTGTTGGCACTACTTTTATCTGCCATTATGGCAGATAGCTTTTAATAGCTTTTAATGTTTTTATTTTATTCAAATTATTATTTATTCAAAAAGATAAAACTAAATCCACAGAATCTGCCCTTGCTCTTTTTCTTTCCTAAAGTTAAATGGATCAAGAACCAAAGAGATACGTAGTTAAATGCAGTCTTATTCTGAATGCTTTTGCAAATAGATATTTGTTTCCATGACCAAAGTGGTTGCCTGAAGCCCAAGACAATCATAATCTGAAATGAAAGAGTAGTTAGCTCCTTTCTTGCTGAGATGGGAATTCATTAATGCTGTTAACAGACTCTGCTGCCTTCTAACATTACTCTAAAATTATGAAGTCTTTTAAATGCCTTCCTTAACTCATGAATGCATGACACAATCTGACTTTAAAGGCATTCTAGTGAAAGAAAATTCTTCTTCTTTAGGTTGTATCTTGTGAACAAGTGACTATAATAAATTGATGTGTTGTATATTGCATGGCTTTAAATATTGTAGCAGTATGAAAAAGTTAGAACTTGAATGAAGGGGAAGACAGAAGGGATAGAAAAAGAATAGAATCACCCCTGTGCATTCTGTGTAGCTTTCTAAACATTTGACATAGATTTTGATTGTTTTCTGACACTTTTGCAGCTTCTAGCCACCTCACGTTATTTACAATGTAGCACTTGATAGAGAATTTATCTAATAAATGCAATTCATTTAATCATTGGCTATGCTAATGCCAAAACAAATCCACCTTACAACTGTGAATCACAAACCCACTGGGATGTATCAGTCTATCTCTGCCACAAAAGCTCACAGAAAAGGTGGCCTTTGCAAAGTGCCTTGAATATTAATGAATCAGGCCCCAAATTTTACAAAGCCAGTGCAGTTGGAAACAAACATCATCCTTGCTGATGTTCTGACATAATTCTGTTCAACTTTGGAAGTCAGTTGTCACCAAATGAGAATTTGACTCACTGAACATTAGGTTTGTGATCTAACATCTCATCTGCTGCATTAAAGATGTTTACATGCTTGCCCTTCTGATGCTAGGATCTACCTGTGGGTCTTTTCCTGATATAATTCCAGTCTTCAGCAATTTATAGGCAGGCTTAAATAATCTCATTTTTTCTAAAGACCTTGTGGAATCCTCCCCTGGTAATTTCCAAAACCAGTACTTATTCTGGTCTTAAACAGCACTGGGGAAGTTAAATAGGAGGAATGGGGTCCCGTGATGTGATGTGCTGGGCTCGGTGTGCTGCTCCAGTGTGTGACTGGCAAGAGTTTGATGGAGAAGAGCAAAACTGCAGCTGTGTGGGTCTGTCAAGGGATCAAAGAACTGCAGATAGAAAAGAATGTAAGAGATTTCTACCCCATCCTCATAAGATGTAGAAATCATTAAATGGCAGCATGATTCAGTGTTCTGTGTTTTCAAAGCTTGTTTCACTTCTGTTCAGTTCTGTGAACAGAATTGTTCCTTACTGCCAAAATCACAATGGTACTTCAGCCGTGGCAGCGCTGCCTGATGAGCTTGACCAAAGCATGCCCAGGGTGAGGGAACCTGCACCCCTCATTACACACTGAATTTCACACAGCAGGATTGTTTCCTGGTGGTTTTCAATCTTCCTTCCTACAATCAGCATAGGGTCATAAAGTTGCTTTTAGAGGTGGTAGTTTGCGAGGGGGTTTCATCAAAGCCTTACAAGAATTTTTGTGTATTTATAAACGGCTATCTTAAAAATGGTGTGTGCTTTATTGGTGTTGCAGCCATTCTTTTTTTCCTTGATTGTTCATTTTTGTGTTAGAATGACAGTCCTGTCTGAGATGTAAATTAGATGCAAAGGAAGCAAAGCATAATTTCTGAATTCCTGACAGACAAGCAGAGTGGTAATGCAGAGGGTAGAGAAGTTTTGAGGGCCATGACATTGAGAGTCTTCTGGGGCATCTGTCAGTGCTTCACAGCGTCAGATGACAAGATTGCAAACCTGAATGTCTCAGCTTTCGGCCCTGAATCTGGACACAGCTGTGTGGTTCAGGGGGATAAAATCAGCCATCTTCTTTGTGGTTAAGTCATGGTAGGATTAAAAAAATCTTTAGTCTTCCTGCTCTGTGTAAGGTTTTGTGTTGCATTGTTCCCTGTTCAGTCTGAGTGCAGAGCAGACAAACTCATGGAGATCATACACTCTGGTCACGGGTGACGAAAGTGCCTGATGAGAATGTGTGCTACTGAAAAGCAAGATGTAATTAAAACAAATCTGCCCTCACTGAAGTAATATAAAATGCAAAATAAAAGCGGCAAATGAAAACATTTTATCTCTGTAATTGTTCATTCATGACCACAGGCTAATGTAGCAGAGCCAGGGGCGAGGGGCAGGATACAGGAAGACAGGATGATAACAAAGGTATTGCAGAGCCTTTTCTACCCCCCTTCATTTCTGCACAATGACACCACAAGGCTGGGCCTTGTTTATAGGCAGGGAATAAGGTATTTTGCCATCGGAGCATAAACGTGTACAATTTCCCAGTTATCATAAAACAGCCAACTGTTCTTTCTGGAAATTCTCTGCTTGTTTTTATCTGCAAGACATGCATTTTGAATGTTTCTCTTGGTGGTCATGCTGTGGTAACAAGATGCTTCCACCTCAAGGCACTCAGAGTTACCCACAGTAACAAATACCAGCATAATTACCCTGAAGACACCAAGAGCTTCCTCCTTTTTAGTCCCTGTACAAGGACAGAAGGTGAACTAAACACCGCTTATCTCTGCTTTCTTACACAAATGAATGACATCTCTAATGAGAGCAACAAAGGCAATGCCAAAATTATTACAATTAATCAGTCATTCAATCTGTGCTGAAGGAGTGAAGGCAATTCAGAGGAAAAGGGAGAAAGCAGAATGTGCGGGTGTCAAGCATTGAGGACACGGATTTATTGAACGAACTTAGCTAAGAATCACATGTATAGTGGAAGTGGACCCACTGCGTGAGAGGCAGCGTCTGAAGCTGTCCTGATCAGCAGTTACTGCGTAAGGATGCTGCAGCTGTTACTGGTTTTTGTCTTATCTTTGCACCTTTGTTGTAGCACAAGATCATTAATATCAATTTATGAATCTGGTTTCTGCATTCCCCATTCTTGGTTTTTTCCCTCAGCTCAAAGCTCTTCTGAGATCACGCTATTTGTTTATCTTTATTTTGCAAACTAGATGTTGTTCTTATAAACACAACATACAGCAAGCTGCTGTATATTTTGGAGCATAGTTTTTCGGCCTGTGAGTGGATTTCTTAGATAATTCTATAATTATCCTATGAGGGTTTGAGAATGTCCTGCAGAAAACTGTGTCAACGTAAAGGAAGATTGTTAGTTTATTTAAATTTCACCAGAATCCCACTACGTAATCCCACTACAGGCAGGGGAAGAGTCTTAGATCTGATCTCAAATTGCTTATGACCTTGTTGGGGAAAGACATGGGAAAAGGAGTGTTTCTGTTAGCTTACCAAGAACAGCCTAGTGTCCACCAGATAAAAAATGTAATTTCTGAACATCCAAAAAAAAGTAAAAAACTGAATGATAGCTCAGATTTTTCTAGATTTTTCCAGTGTGTCAATGTCACCTTCAGTCACTGATTGCAGGGAAAATGCCAGATGCCCAGCAAGTAAATAATTTAGCTCAGGCTGTGATTGTTAATTACAATCACTACTAAAGAATTTGGTAGAGATGATGATCTCTTCAACCCATGAGGAAAAAAAATAAATCAAAGGGATTAGACAAAGAATGTTCAGAAAAGGAGAATAAAAGAAAAAAATCCAAAAACTTCCATCTGTGAAAAATTATTGCACTGAACTTTTTATTATAAAGTACTGAGGGACAAGTGTTAAGGGGTAATTTCCTGAAGGACTGTTCCCAAACTCTAAATTCTTTATGCAAAAGAAAGTGCTGAAAGGTAATAATTAATCATTCCCATTCAAATCTTCCAGGCATTGCGTGAACAGGATTTAGCTGCATAAAACCTATGGCTAAATCCCATGCCATGTTGCAAAGGT
This sequence comes from Ifrita kowaldi, assembly GCA_013398055.1. Taxonomy (NCBI): domain Eukaryota; kingdom Metazoa; phylum Chordata; class Aves; order Passeriformes; family Cinclosomatidae; genus Ifrita; species Ifrita kowaldi. The sequence continues at coordinate 692,062 of VZRS01001562.1, read as the reverse complement.
ATATGATATTACCTCCGTCAAAAAACCCAGTGCCATGGCAGAAATACTGGAGCTAGTTCCTGTGGGCAAATGGTTCTGGAAAGTGATCTGATGGCTGTCAGCTGCTCTAAGATATTGTTCTCATTTCTGTCTCTCCACATTACTCCCAGGTTCTGGCTACAGCACAGTGTGGTTCATGTTTTCTGTTTACTGCGCAGCATTTGATCTCACAGGAAAAGGAAGGGGCCAGTTAATATATGATGGACCCTTTCGTTTATAGACCCTTAGTTATAGGGTAGACTTATCACATTAGAAATTATTATTTCATCATGTGACTGCCCAAAAGATTGATGTCATGTGACCTCAGAAATGTGTGTGCAATTCCACTAAAATTCCATAACATTAAAATGTTTGTACTCTGGCTTTTTTTTTTTGTACATTCTGATGCAAATCTGCAATATCATATTGTGACTAAAATAAAACTAAAGTTGTGTTCCTGACGTGTTATTGGTGCAGTACTGTAGAACTACTGCAGTAGAATAATGTTGACATTTTGTTTGTCAAAATGTCTTTTTCTATTAGCAAAAGAAAAACCTATTCTCTCCTGCTGCTGGAACTTCCCTCTCCCCGGGGACCCATGTGGAAGGTGGTTTCCAGAGAGAAAACGTAGAGGTTTCTGTCCTGTTTCTCTCTCTCTTGTTCTCCCAAAAACGTTTTTGGATACTTTGTAGTTTGAATTAACCTGGAGAAGGAGTAATTGTACATTGCTACCCGTCATGCAGGCATGGTGGGAATGCACCATCAAGACAGTGCCCAATCTGGTTTTATTAGAAAGGGTCCTTTGAAAGGTGTTCTAGTGAATCTGAGATGTGGAGTTCCTGTCAGGAGATGGGGACAGTCTTCTGCAAGATATATTTAGTCTTTTAGAATTGTGGTTGTACATCACTAAATTAGGCAGGAAAGATAGTGCTATTTAAAAAACAATGCACAGAGTTAATGGATATACAGGCTGAACTTTGGGTCCAGAGGATCTTAAAATCCCTCTGAAATGTCAGCATGATATTAGTGTCTGACTGCTAATTGCTTATTTAGTATTGAAGTATAACCTTGATTATAGCTTTCAGTATTTAAATGACATTAATATAAGAGAATTTATAATGAGGTTTGTAATGGTGAACAGGCCAGATATCTTACCAAGGGTAGACATCTTATCTTGGTGAGGTATTTAAAATGAGAACAAATTTCCTCATCATACTTAAACCATTCCTTCTCCTTTAAAGGGATTATTGGCTTTCTTTCCAGCTGTTACTATGTTTCTATATACTGTACTAATCTGTCTCTTATTTGACATAATGTAACTCTTTTTTTGAAGAAAATACATAATGCAGGTAATTTTTGCACGGTCTCTAAGTATGCAGATCTGTTTGACCTTAGTGAATTCCTCTGCCTGGCGGGACTAGTTCCACTTGCAGTGTGTTTGAGCTTGACTGACAGAGGGGCTGGTTTGAACTGAACGTGGTTGTGGAGCACTGTAATGACTTCATTCTGTGTGTTGCTGTCCTTGGTGTGCACGGACAGCCAAGAGAGAACTTACTGAGAATTTGCTGCATCAGTGGTGTTTGCGTGGTTCCTTCATTGCCATCTAACAAAGCTTCCCATCCCATGAGGGGCTTCATGGCTGTGTGTCCTCTTCTGCTTGGGACTCTGAGAGCAGCATCCCCCACTTTACTGCTCAGGAGCTGGTGGGCAGCCAGAATTGGTCCCTTTGCTGTTGTGCCCTTGGAGGTGGCACCAGCTGACAGTGCTTCGTAATTGTACTCTGTGCTTAACAGCCACCCAGGGGTCTGCTGAGGTTCTGGGAGGTTTTGAAAGGAAGGATTGAAGGGAAACTGTTCTAGAGGCTTTTACCAAAGAGATGAATGAGTACTGAGCAGTACTGGTGGGGCTGGGGTTCTTGTACAAAGGAGCAAAGCTGGATCTGTAGCAGTCAAACACTCAGATAATTGGTGACAGTGCATCCTGTCCCTCATCTGCTTCTGCCAGAGCACAGTTCGTGCTGTCATCTACTCGAAGCAGATTGCAGTGTCCTGGAATTTTGACCATTCTTCAAAGCTTTGACTATCACAGTGGAGAGCATTGCCCTCAGCAGACATCCATTTGCTTCTAATGTGGAAAATACAGTCTGCAAAGTTAGTTCGTTCTTTTTTGCAGAGTTCTGGTCTACAGACATATTCTCTGAAGAAGTGCCATGAAGTCTGGTGATAGCTGCTGGCACAGCAAGAGAAGAGAGAGTTCAGACTAAAGGCATCAAATGAAACAATTTAGTAGAAAACCTTTAATGGTGATTTTTAATTCATTAGAAGGAAAACACTGGGTCAGCCCTTTTGAGATTGTATTTTCAAAAGGGTGGTAGAAAACAGTATAGCATTTTTTCTGCAGGTTCCTTCAGAGTGGACTCCTTTGAGTAGATAAAAGAAATGTTATCTCCACTGTTTAAATGTTGTTAAAGTATGGGGATGAAGTTTTGCAATCAATTTCTTATGTGGTGCTTTGAATGGGTGAGAAAGCATGCTAGGGCAGTGTGATGGGTTATGACTTCAAACCTTGAGGAGCTGAGAGGCTGGCTAAGTACTCCTCTGGAGTTCTGTGCTAAGATACTGTCTGTCCTCCTGTCTTTTTCCCTTGAAGAACACCAGCTTAATCTGTGATATTCTGTATTCCTGAATTATTTAAGAATACATAATTACTTAGGTAAGGAAAATAATTCAGTCTGAATGTTCATCTCAAGAAAGTTCTGTCAGCTCGCCTGTTTGATGCTTTTTCATGCTCTTTTTCAAAAGAGAGAGTGTTTATGAGAAGGGATCCACAGATCCTGCTCTTGGTGAGATGCTGGTCCAGAAAGGAGTCTTCGTTTTAAAGGTCTTTTGACTCCACAGCTTCTGTGGGCTTCAGCTTCTGTTGCTATATTTGAGGAGCAAATTTGTATTTGCAGCCAAGAAAATGCTGTAAAGCCATGTGAATTGCTGTTCAGCCCTGACACAACTGAAAGGCAGAAGTTATTGCTTGCATCAACCATGCCACATCTGTTTCTTCTTGCCGCCTTCACCAGCTTTATCAACGTAGATAAAGTAAGAAAAACCTCTCCTTATTGCTCAACCATGGCAAGTTGAGGCTTTCTGAAAATTCAGGCTCGTGGTTTTCTACTGCTAGATGATTAGCTAGTTCTCATTTGTGCCTCTGAAAACCTGAAAAGACCATAGAGTATTTAGTTAGACTTTCCAGTGTGTTAATTCTGTTTAAAGGAGAAGATTCAGGTAATGAGAGCTGTAAACCTGTGCAAAGATACATGATGGTAAATTTCAACATACCCACTGGTCCTTTGAGATTTCTTTTATCTTTATCTGTGTTCTAAGCCTCAATTTTTTTTTCAGATTCTCACTTTCCAGTAGCTTAAATAACCAGTTTATGTAAACTAAAAAAAAACCAACAGAGCCAAACAATAATTTCTTTGGTAATCACTTAGCTGAAGATTATTAGTTGTCAATTGTTTTGGGGCTGAGTTTTTCATACCTCAAAGACCAATAATATATAATTTAGACTTGTGAATCGCGGGTTCTTTTGGAAAGTTGAACTAAAAATCAGACTATGGATTTGCAAAAAAACTTTCAGTTGTTCAATGAATCCTGACATTGCTAACATTAAGAGGGCGAAAGTACTGAGGACCTTATTGATTAAAGTTCATATCCAATAGAATGGGACTCTCTGATGTGACTGAGTGATTTTTATTACACGGGGTTTGTTTTAAGCATATCTTTTCTTTAGACAAGTACCCCAATAAAATGCGTGATACCAGTAAGACAAATGTTAGAAAATTTCTGTTTTTTTCAGAGTGGTGATCTCAGTCTAAATTGCCAAGAGCATTTCCATTGCATTCTGTGTATTTTTATTTCTGAATTGCATTGTCCTACATCGAGAATGCCTGGAATTGCAAAGATAATGGCATTGAAATAAATGTTATTAAAGCACTTTAAGAACTTCTGGTAAACTGATTTATATGCAGCAGCTGTGGGGTAAACTGAAACAGTAATTGACCCCATTGCCCTTTTCTGGTTGTTGAAGGTGGAGTAATCTCAGGGGGACCTGTTTGTCTCTGCCCCACAGTGCAAGATGACTGCAGAGTCATTGCAAGGAATTCAGGTTTAGGCTTATAAAGATTTGTCACTAGCCACTGGATATCATTGGGCTCAATAAAATCAACAAGCTTATAATTAGTCTGAACTATCTAACAGTAACCTAATTTAAAAATGCAAATACTAAAAACATCTACCATAACATTAAAAATGTCTTAAAATATTACAGATTCAAGTCACAGGAAAGAGTACTGATCTTGAAAAGCTTGATGCCAATTATGTGCTTCACTGAATTAAAATGAACTCATATTATTAATAAAGACTCAAATGATCTAGTCTGCTAGTCCAACCTCTCATCACCTCATACTTTCATTAGAAATGAACTTTTCAATTACCAACTGTCTTTCGAAACTTAGTACTGAGTTTCCAAAATTAAGTTTTCCAGACTGTGATTCAGTCACAGGAACTTAAGTAATACAGAACAGTCTTGCAGAATTTGACACTGTTACATGTCATTCTCTCTTGCTGCTTCATGGGTCTTTTCACATTAAGTGATCATCTTGTTTGGGCCACTGACAGTGAAAACTAAATCCAACTGAGCAGGGACTTTTAGAAGAATAAGGCTCAGAAATAACCCAGATATATACAAAGAATAACATCTATCAAAGGTAATACTGAAATCTGAAAATTGAAATGCAGCTGTCAGCTCTTCTGATGACTTCCAGAAGCAATGGATGGAATGAAAAATATTTGAGAAAGCTTTGCACTTTTTTTTTAATAGCTCGAAGAACATTTCCTTATTGGAATATTTTATTCTAATAATCCTAAAGGAAATCCTACTGATTAAGCTGAGAACATTTGACACGTGAGCCATTTCTGGACTTAGAGTAGTTCTTGTTCTGGGAATTGGTAGATGAGGGTTCTGCAGCTAATTTTGTACTGGAATTTTTGTTCAATGTTGAACAAAATCTCTGAAGATTTATATTGATATTCAAGCTATCTGCAACACTCCTCATTACTTTTAATGTCTATTTTTTATCAGACTACTTTAATATTACATACCAAAGTTGGTGGGATTTGTCTTAGGTGGGTCAGATACCGTTAATCTGAGTTGGTTTAGTTATAACCAAACAATAGAAAATAAAAATTAAAAGAGATTGTCCAGTAGTTGTCACATACATTTACACCCATATCTGCTATGATGCTTAAGGAATTAAAAAAAAAGAATGGAAATGTTGGAATGTCTTGCAGAGAACTTCTCTGTATCAAATGGCTCTGCAGAAGCAGTTGCATTTTCTCTCCCAAAGCGGTTCAAACACTGCATTTGAGCTAAATAGATTTACTGTAAAATTAATGGTGATCTGTAAAGGAGAAAACCAAAAAGGTTAATATGGTGTCTTCCTGGAAGTTCCTTTGAGCTGAGTTCACCTACACTCATGGAAGTCAAAATTTTTATTGAAAGCTTAATTTTTAATTTGAATATTGTATTTTTATTTAAAAAATAGTAAAAAAGTTGTCAGGAAACAATAAAAGACTTTGGAAAATACTCAAATAACTATTTCCTTAAAATGTAAGCCAAAAATACAAATGCTGTTGGCCTCAGAGGAAAGTAGTAAAATTATGTAAATTATGAATCTAATAGGAAATTAGAGAAAGGAAGAAAAAAACAACCTTAGAACAAAAGCTTTAGCATTATATAGTGATATTAAGTTGCAGGATGTTTTGGTGAGGGGTCCTGTGAGAGACACAGCTTCTGTGCCTCTTACTCCTCCAGTCTCATTCCCAGATATCTCCTAGCTGGGCGTTGTTCTTCAACGGGGTTTTGTCTTCCTTCTCCTGGATTTTACTCTGGTCTCTCTGCCCAGCAGTCTACTCGCTCTCCATTTGGTCCCCGTCTTCTTTCTTCGGGCCCAAGTTTTCTGGGCCTCAATCTGTCTTTTTGCTATGCTTACACAGTTTCTTGTCCATTCCTCCAGCTCCTCTTCCCAGTCTGTTCCCTGAGGGGTTGGTGCTCTCCCTGGATATTTGTGTTTGAGAGCTGCCTCTTGTGTGCTGCTTGGACTTAGTAAGGGGAGTATTGAAATGGCAGCAGAGACCTCTTGCCATCGTTCAGATTGTTTGACTCAGATTTGGCACTCAGCTGTAATTGCAGAGAAAGACCTTCTCAGGCCCCTGGAGCACATCCAGGACAGACAGAAAGGTTGGGAAGTAGAGCATCTGAAGTTCAGGAAGTGCTGGCTGTGCACAAACCACAAGGCTTGAAGTTGGGCATTTTTGAGCAGCTTTTCATTTAGAGTGCAAAAGGCACAAGATCTCTGCCAACCTGCAAGTACTTATTCTAAAGCATGGGACTTTTTAAAGAAAGGACTTCAGAGTCTTTTAACATTCTAAGCAAATGCTGTTTCTCGTTGCCTTTCTCTCAGGAATGGCTGCAGTATTTTGAGTGGAATTTTCCAGGAAATTCCGGCCAAGGGAGACACATCACCCAGATGATCATAGCTTTCTCAACGGTGCAAGTGATGGAGAACAGGGTCTTTACTGGGCACACTGTGCCAACCTTAATTGAATTGTGTTCTGTCAGGGAAAGGTTTTTCTGTCTTTCTCTACAGGTGTTTATTTCTTAATTCTTTTACTTTTAGTACCTGTTCCTTAAAGCTTATTATTCTCTTTGTCTTTCAGTAAGCAAGCAGGGACATGAGAATGCTTGACATCTGCAGTGAAGTCTGGCTCTCAGTTCCATTTGAAACCCAGCACAGGAAACTTTATTATCAGAATCCTTTTGAGTAAAAATTATTATTATGTGGGAGGAGCTCAACTTGATTGTTAGATTGGCAAGCTTTGTGCAAAACTGTTTACATTTACAAGCCAGCAAAATTGATGTGGAACACCAAGAACTGCTTTTTTTCCCAGTCTCTTTCAAGATAGAATTTTTCCTGTTGTCTATTTTTCATTAAAAGCCAAATGACTACCATTATTTATCAGCTATTTCAGAAAACGTTAAAGGTTATATTGGAGAAGATTTTTTGATCTGAGTTTTAGGTTTGTTTATAGCACCTTGGTTCAGAATTGCTGTTTTCATGCAGGGAACACTTGAAATCACTCCTAGATACACTTGCATTGAAAACACGAATGTATACATGTTTAAATGAGCATGTTTGTTTCTACTGTGATAAACACAACCGAGTATAGCAAGCTGGTGTGGCATGTGCTGTTCCACGTGTGGCTGTGCAAAACATTCACTGCTCCTCTACCTATGTGAAGTAGGTGAAACACTTTCATGGAAAGATATTAAACACAATAAGTTTCTAATTCCCAGTTATAAAGTTTTGATGTTTTTTCTATTTAACCTTATTTGTCTTTCCCTGGACTTGGAATAGCAAGAAAGACTGCGTAAGCACAAAGAATTTGGAGGCACAAGAAGGGCTGAAAAATCCTTCACGTAAGAAGTACAGATTGAAGATTTGGCAATGGGGTGTATGGGCATCTGTTCCTAGACACAGCCTTGTGCTTAGGCAGGGCTGATAGTGATTGAGTTTGGTAATACTTCTGGTCTCTCCAGTTTGTGTAGAGCCACCTAATGAAGACCAGATCGCCTGGCACTGACTGACACAACGTTTAACTGAGACATGGAGGAATGACAGGATGTGGGGCTGGCTGACCTCCCCATAGGGCCCATATGGTTCTTTGGTTGGTTTATATATTGAAGACAATGCACAAACTTTGTCTATTCTATATTTATTCTGTACTGTGTATCCCTGTGTACCTAAATGAAGTATTTTGTCCTCCAGAATTATTACTAAAAGCTTGTTCCTCTGCTTTATTAGTTGTTGCATCATGGGAAGATCTGCTTTGTCCTGTCTGCATACTGGGTTTTCCTATTATCAAAATGTACCCCAGCACCATTTTAAATGGAAGATAAGGACTGAAAATGTAGCTTTGTCTACTATGATTTTTTCAGCTTTATAGTGTGGTTTTCTAAAGGGCTGAAGGTATTTTGTGACATTTACTGTATGTGGAAGAAGCTGGAACTGGTAAAAGGTGTTAGCAGAGGATGGGAGAGCACGTATGCATCATAAACTTTTTCATAATTTCAAGTTTGTCATTTTGAGGCAGTCCATCATATAATTTAATGTCATGATGACACTAACAGTGAAAATGCTTCAGCTTTCATTATTAAATTGTTTGAGCTTTAATAGCAAGTGGCTGTGATGACAACTTCCAGATCTCCTAGGAAAGTGTGGTATGATTCAGGAATGTCTGTCACCCAGTGCTGTCCTGCTTATGGTGTGGGTATGTTTTTCTGAGTAGCAACACTTGTCTGGGATGGTTATGTGAATTACCCCTTAAGAAAGGACATAAAACATTTCTATTATTTATTTGCAATTACTTGTATTAAAACATTTATTGCAGCATTTACTGTTTCAAAGGCACTAAATGGAATTATCTGGAAGTAAGTTCATTATTCACAAAAACTATTTTTGGAGATGTTTATGGTCAATCAATATTTTTTTCTGTATCATTTACATTAGAAGTGAGTGCATGCCTAAAAAATAAAATGTCATGTAAATTGATGACTTCCCATAGCTGGCAGTGGAAAAAGGAGTATGCAAAGTTTATAGCATCCCCCCTGCCTCCGTTGGGAACTGCTTCTGCATGCTTAGTTTTTCATTCTGGACTCGTAAGTCTGAACTTCCAGACTGATTCTTTAGATTGGAACTGCCAGCTGATGGGCAGGGTGAAGGGAGTTTATCCATCCATATGAAATATCAAATAACATCCTGAGATGTCCCCTCCTAACATTTTGCTTAAATGCCATGGTATTCTAAACAGTTGCCTGGGAAGCGTGTTGAAATGGAGCCATTTGCAAGTGTGCAGACATCTATTAATGGTTACTGCTGATAAATGACAATGAAGAAATGACTTGAGGAATAGCAACATTTCTCAGTGTAATATATTCTAAGACCTGCAACTTCCTCCGATAGAAGTTTTTGTCTGTAAGAAGTGTTTGTGTGCTCTGAGCTGAGCACAGGCACTCCCTTACTGCTCTGAAGTGGGTATTTATGAGGAGTTTACACATTGCCACAGAAGTTTTTACTGCTGATTTGTGCAGGACAGGAAAGCATTTTATCATGGTCTGTGAGCTCATGGGCAAGGCCCTCTGAGAAAATTGTCAGTTTGTTTGCTACATGGGAAACATTCTTGTGCATGTTCATACCCTGATATACCAAACAAGATAAATTGCGGTTTTTTTTTACTGAGAGATAAGCACCCTCACCTCTTTATGAGCTGAAAACATGCACAGTTACCACGGAATAAGCGATGCAAATTAGTTTTCTCTTTAGCAAAGTGTGTATGTGCCTATTGTCTCTCTGATAAAATTGCTTCAGAATATAGAATATAACAATACATATCAGGCAATTATGGAACTGATATAGGAAAGAAAAGTTTCTCTTTAATCTCCATCAAATGCTAATTATAGAGCAAAGGGGTATCAGTTCTAGATTTATTTTTGTAATGCTTTGAAGCATGAGGATGCATGCTTTTTATTCAGTTCTCCTGTAATAAACTTGTACTTCTCCTCATTATCCATAGATGTCTAACCTGTCGAGTGGCTGGTATGGATACCTGAACGAAGGAAATTAAAAATTCACTTTTTGTGTTCTTTCATGTTGATGAAACTCAGTGAAATGAATAATCATTTAAGGAAAATACAAAAAAAGAAAAAAGAAAAAAAAAAAGTAAATTTAACAAAGTTCAAATGTATTTAAAATTTCAAACCTTTTCTTTTGATTTTTTCCTTTTGCAGTATTTGCTGCCTCTCCTAGAAATCCAAAGAGAACATATGGGTTATCAGGAAATGGATGAATCAGTACCCTCCAGAGGCAGAGTTCAGTTGGGGAAAACTCCAAGATGTGGAGAACAGATATCAATGAACATAAACAATACTGCTGTGAAAAGAGGGAGCTGGGACTACTCAAGGCTCACGTGAATTCGTACAGTAAGTACAGCTTGAAGGTTAAAGGGGCTCCTTTGGGCAGAAAAATCTTTGAATAGTGTATTTTTAAACCAAGTCATTTTCATAAGTGTTGAGTCTGAATCTCAAAGCCAACTTGATCTGTGTAAAATTCAGCCAGAGGATATCCTGGTAAGTTCAAAGTGAGGCTTAATGGAATTGCACCTTGATCCACCTTTGGCATTTTTGTGGCCAACAGTATTTTAGAAGCAATATGGCATTTAGATAAAATCATTAGGAAGGAAATGAACAGTGTGAATTGTGAGGTTTTTGGCAATTTGTTATTTGGCAATACTGAAAAGCAGATGTGAAACACATGGCTGAGAGATATTATGCAGGGTTTTTTGGGGGATTTTTTTATTTAAATAGAAAAAAATTCAACTTCTTTTGTGAAGGTCAAATCTGGAAAGAAATACGAGATGTAAATAAAATATGAGATGTTTTATTTGGAACAAATAATACATCTAAAAATCAAATTTCTGTTTAGAAATGTTAGAAATCAGTTCAGCATTGTTTTGATATTTACTTCTTTTTATTTTGGCCAGGCCGCACTTTTTTAGTCAAATCACTGTCCAGTGAGGTTTTTTTCCAGATTGGTTAAAGTCTGAATGAGGCTAAATTTTACAGCTAGACCTATGAATCTTTATGATATGAGCTCAAGTTCCAGGAGCTAAACACAATTTCAGTTTTTGTTGATTGGCATATGAGGGGCAGGTATGATGCTTACAACAAAAGTTATAAAAAAAATCTTTCCTTCTTTTCTGTAGCTGTTATTCATACTCACTGCACAGATCTCTGCGTTTCAGCTTGAAAAGCAGTGGCCTGCGACCTTGTACTCGTAGGTGATCTAAACCAACTTTGTGGTGTGTGTTCTTTTAAACTTCTATTTGTTTTAAAACTCCAGAGGGACAAAACATCTGTTTTCAGCCTGCTGAACACAGTGAGCTCTCTTGTGTTTTCTTTCACCATTTTTCATCAGGGCTGCTGTGATATCAAATCAGTGAGAGCTCAATAAGGTGTGATAATATATGATAAAGTCGCTGAGAGTAGAAAGTGCCAGATGAGTTGATTTCTTGCAGTAATTTGTATCCCAACTGTTATTTGAAGGTCTCCAGGAATATTTGCTTTCCATTAGGTGCTCGTGTTTTATTTGTTTCCTATGGGATATCTGCTTGGTTTTTGTAATCTATTTGCATCTGTTATAAAGCAATTATGTCTTTATGACCTCGGGATAAACCAGTAATTATCCTAAAGGTGTCATTGACACTCTGCACTGTTAAGAGTACCAAAAGACCTGTTCTGACAGGTACAGTGGATAATCTGCTGCCCTTTTTATTGAAGAACCTCAGGGGTTTGTATTGGCTTTTTAACAGTCATATATGTTTGGAAAACCCTTTTTGCCTCATGGTTAGCTGTAATAATTAAAAGATAGAGATAACAATACGGAAGATATCTCCTGTGTATGCTCTTCCGTGCAACTGCAGCACAGTTCCTGCTTTAGATGCCTCTAGTGTACAAACATAGGAAGATGCTTTTGGATGCAGTTATACCTTAGGATGTCCATTAGCATTTCCCAAAGCAATTTGTGTCCTTTCTTGTGTGACAGAGATATCGATCAAACGCCTGGTGAGTTAAATGGTCGCAGCTTCATCATGTAAACTTGTGGCTTGTGGATTCTACTGCTGGGAGTCAATGCTGTGATATTTCTCTACCCTTGACAGAGAAATCAGTGTCCTGATTTCTGCCTGCCTTCCAGTTGGTTCTTCCAAGCTCTGTGCCATAGAACAGTATACAATTATGGAATTCTCAAGAGATTTTGTTGCTGTATTATTTCTAGCTGCTGTATCTACTGTAGCCTGTACAGACTTGCCTTTCCCCTCTTTTCTGGTAGCTGTTCTGAGAAGGGAGAAAACCTTCCTGCTGCTAAGCGTGTTATCTGCACAGATGATCTATCCGTGGTGTTCTGAGGAAAAGTCAAATGACAATATGTCAGCTTTTCAGTTTTGGAGAAATTATCCCACATTACCTTGGCAGTGGTAATAGTTTACAAGGTTCATGGTCTGTAATGGGCTGTTTGCCTCAAAGGGCTTTGACAGTTTTGCTGAACTTAACATGTACTTAGCTAAGGGATGGTCTTTCTTCACTACATCACTTGCAGTTTGAATAGGTCACATTTTGATAAGATGTATTTGATTTACTAAGTGTGAAACTGGTGTATAAAACCTCCTTTTAGCTTACACATTTCTCAAAAGATTCACTGTATTATTCTGAGAGCAAATACCTAATTATTTGCTGCTGAAAGCCATGTAAGAACACCTCTCTCTATTTCTGAAATCCTTTGGTGATACCTGCCACAGTAAGTTTACATCCGAAATGACTAATGCAATGGAAAGTGATCTCATTTTGTGGGTTTGTTGAGCTGGAGTCTAGCTTTGTTGGAAGACAAAAAAAAAAAAATGAAGTCAGTGCCTGGTGGCGGAGGTGTGTGTTGGGGGGCTGTCGTCAGTGGTTTGTTTGACTCCATTTTATCCAGGTCTGGAATGGAATGTTTGCTGATGCCAGCAAAACCTGATATCAGGTCAAGCTGTACAGGTACTTTCTAACAAAGGCCTCCTGAGAGAGTTCCTCTGAAATAGTTTCTTCTTACAGTGATATTTCTTCCAATTACATATAGCAGAAAATAATACTTAGAAGAAAAAACCACTGCTGGCATGATGGATGGAGCTTGCCTATGCTCTTCTGACCTGTATCAGCAGATACTGTTGGTAGGGCTGCCAGGAAGAAGTGTTTTTGCTAAGTCTTGTACTGCAGAATGGTCTGGATTTTTCTGCAGGGTTTGGATGTCTCTTAGTTGTGTTCAGGGAGAAAGTGTTGGTTATGACAGGGCAGGCCAGCACAGAGAGGGGATGAATCATCAGCACCATAATGTCTGTGATTTTAACACCTCTGCCAGGATCCTTGGATAGAGTTTAAGGCCTATAAAAGTTTGTATAAAGAGAAGAAAGCAAAATGAAAAAAATATGTTTGAGAACATCTACTGCCGTGTAAAATTTCTCTGGTGGTGGATATGAGGTTAATATGAGGCTGACTCTTCACACATAAGCATTTGAAGCAAAGTCATCTGAAGCTGTCATGACAACACTAAGCTCCAGAACGGCTCACTTTTTTTGCCATTTAGAAGATTATCTTAACTGGGCACCACCATACTGGGAACATGAACGATGAAAAATAATGCTGCATGAACATACTGCACAAGAGAAGGTAATGAGTATTTTAATGCTCAAGGAAAGGTTAATGAATAAGGTAATGAAAAAGCTTTACAACAGAGAGTAAACTGTTTCCCTGAGTTGGTATCTGAATCCCATGCACAGCTCTTTGGCTGCGTCTTTGGCTATCCTCCAACTGGCAAAGCTACTTGTGAATCATAGCTCTTTGTTTTTAAATGCATGTAAAGTCCACATCCCAGCTCCTGTGTCTGCAAGCAGAGCAGCTGAGCAGATCAGCCCTGTTGTCAGAGCATCTGACAATGCCCATAAAGCATCGTAAGAAAATGATGCTAATTCTGTTCCACCTGTTGTTTGGATCTAAAAGGGGAATATTCTTAGATTGGGCCTTCAGCCATCCATGCTTATGTTTGAGAGATGGTAACAGACATTCTGTTTATCACTTGTAATAGTTGCCCATATGCCATGTGTTAGGTGTCAGGTGGAGGCATCCTTACTTCTCTGTATCATAGCAAGAAACACCGTGAATTTCAACCTGGCTGAATTCAAACCCACAGAGTATGTTCATTTGGCCAGAGGGCATCCCATTAAGTGGCATAAGGAAAGTCTCTTTCAATCACTAAAGACCTTTCTTGCTGTAATCCCTGCTGCTCCTGGGAATTTGAGATGGGAAGTGAAACCAAACCTTTTTCTGGCAGCTCTGTGACAATGCCTCCAGGGCTGCTAATGTATTAGGGGAAAATTCTGCCAAGCTTTCCACAATGTAACATTTTTGTTCATAAATATACCAGCTGGTTTTAATGACACTTGTGAGATACTGATGCAGAAAGTCAGGGTGGCAGAATCTTTGTTCATGAGTGGCAGCTCATGAACAGCTTTAATTCCAGCTGCTTAGAAAGGAGCAAGAGACATCTAAAGTTAGAAATTAATCAGAAAGTTTTTGCAGATAAATGAAACACCTGACTTTCCCTTTCATTTCCATGACACCCCTAATGATCTGATATTTGCTATACCAGGCAGATCATCCCTGTGAGCTGATGGGTGAATTCTTTATCTGTATGTCCATTTGCAGTTCTGCACCTGTTTCAGTTTTGGACATAACTAGTGTTGATATTTCCTCTTGTTGGGCTGTTTTATTCCATATCAGTCTAGCACTTCTGTGGTCATCAGGAGTCTCTGCCCTTGGTAAGAGACTACTTAGCTATTCCTTGATAAATAATTAGTAAAGAACGCATCAGCTGCTGACATCTTGCTTTATCCTGTTGAATCATATAGGGAAAATTTTAAATGTAGCAAACATTAATTAATGGCTGTCTTTGCTGGGTTTATTATCCAGTTCAATTTCCATAATAGGTCTGCATCTGAGTGAATGGAATATTTCCATTCTGAAAATGACTGGTGAGATTCATGTGTTTGCTTTCATTCCCTCTGTGTTTCTGCCTGTGCTCACCGTTCTTTCATAACAAAACTGTCCCCTAGCTTGCTTTTTAGTGTTTCAGATCACATAAAGGTGCTGACCTTCAACACAGAGATAGCACATTTGTTTATTTTTCAGTTTACTGAATGCATTTCCCAACACAAATTTCAGTAGGTGAAAAAGATAACAGAGAATATTGAGCATAACAGAAACAGTGTTACAGCAAGTGAGCTCACCGAATCTCTTGTACCAGAGCTAATGGGATGCCCTTGCAGGTGTGCTGGAGAAAGGGCTGGCTTCAGTCCTGCCCTAGTTGTGCCACCACAAGCCACGCTGGCTGCGGGGTGACGGCCTCCAGACTCTGCAGGCAAGTGCTCAAAGGGCAAGGGCAAGCCACAGTTACCTACTGCAGTGACTTGCAGCTGCAGCCATTGCCTGGTGTGCAAATGAGAAACAACGTCAGATGAGCTTTGTGCTCAAGACTTGATTAAATAGTATGCTGCACCAGACAGAAAGGATTACAGTGATGTTAGGTTTCTAAGAAAATGTAGCACAAAAGTCTAGGCTGTACCTCTGTCAGCTGAATCTGACATCATCGCTCTGCCAGAAAAACTTTTGAAGGTAAAGACTCCAGTCTGACGTACTTTGTTTACATGGAGCTTATGGTTGTTTAAAATCTGGGTTTGGTGCTGCATATGTTTGGATAGAGCATCTGACTGACTTCTGGTATTTCAGATCTTAACAGGGATTTAGCTGCTTATTACATATGCACAATGCACCAAGTGCACATTCCTGTCTAGGTGCTGTAAATTAGCTACAGTATATGAATCTCAGCATGTAATGCGATAGCATTTTATGCATGTTGGAAGTAATGACTGCATTATGTATTTCATGCCCAAAGAGAAATAGCATGACTTCAGGCTACAGAAATTAACAGTATGAAGCATTATTGTTTGTGATGTTGTTGATGTTTTAATTGCTGATCATTAATCTGTGTTCTTCAACTTCAGGGTTGGTGAAATTATAATTAGTCCAGTGTGTTTTGCTGAAACGTAGAAAACAATCAGTCTGCCACTAATGATAGGGCACGTGGGACTCTGAAACTGAGTATCAAGTCAGTACTTTTATTCCACAGTGCATAATTTTTTTTTTAATATGTATATTTTTGGAGTAAAATCGGGAGAATAACTTACACTAAAGAAAACTTATAGAATTGAAAAAAATTCAAATAAAACCTTGCATATTTTATTTATTTCTATTTAATGACATAATGATGTAATTTCTGTGCTACAGTACAGTGGAAAAAGGCTTTGGACAGACATCTTTCTGGAAATATAAATAACATCATAGTTGATCCTAAGTGTGGCCTTTACTGTCTCATAGGTGAGTTTGCCTAGTCAATTAGAAGTTCATATACTCCACTTATTGTGTTACTTTTTTATTCAGGCAAAGATCAATTTCCTTACAAGTTGAGTCTCATCATAATGCATGTGCACCTGTGCATTCCTGAAATTAAAAAACTGTGCACGTGTTTCAGGATTACTTATGTTGTCAATCCAAATGTTGCTCTGCTCTAACATCATATCACATTCACTCATGTCAATGAAAAAGGAGTTGAAAAACTGCAAATTCATTTTATGCCTGTAAAACTTGGTCAATATGAAAGATGCTGATTATAGGTCGTGCAGAACATCTACACAACCTAATCAGTTCTTTCCTTCCTTGGCCAAGTACATTTTTTGTGTTTCTGTGAGATTACCCATCTCCCCGAGTGCTGAGCAGTGGCATTTCTTGGAAGGATGTGACATTGCTTTTACTGAGATACACTTCAAAGCATTGTGCCACACCACACCAAATATCACTTGAAAACAGCATAAAACCTTTCACTTTCTTTTCTTTGCTTTTCATTTTTTACACCTTATCTTGGAAGCATTAAAGGCAACCAGCTTTTTGGCTTTCATGCCTGTCTGAAGATGTAAGTACAACAATGCTAATGCCAAAATGACTAAAGAATCAGAATGAAAAAGTCCCTGAATGGAGAAAGGGTGGGAGGGAAGCAGGAAAATGAGCAAAGAAGAAGATGAAAAAGGAGCACCGAGGAGAAAAACTATTTCTTAATTACACTATGAACTTTCTCTTGTGAATCTTCGATCTCACCCTAATTAAAGTAATTGGCATGTAGCAGTGTGATACAGATGGAATTCAGACACATTCTGTACTGGGCAGAGAGGCTTTAAATTTGCATTGCTAGCTAGCTTTCAAAAAAGCTCTTTTTTTTCTCTTCCATTATGTGCAAAAGGAAGAGGGGGATTACACGGCTGTTAGGAAAGAGAAGGCACGTGAATGCAAATATCTGAATTTTTCTTTAGGCTCAGTATGTTCACCTTGCATTCAGAAGGAGTCAGAGCTCCTGCAGGGATGTTCCTTTGGTAAATCCTCAAAATATCCTAGACTATTTAGTTGTTCAGGGGAGCTTTTGCCTAGTCTGGAAGCGTTGAAACAAAGTACCATGAAAAGGTTAAAAATTGACTGAAGTATAGTACAGGACAAATAAAAGAACTTATGAAAAATGAGGAATAACCAAACCTGCAGGAAACAAGAGCCATGACCCAAGAAGTCAGAATAAGAGGACATGATAAATCAAACTACAAAGCCAAAGAACAACTTTGCTTGAACTTTGTACTCATTAAAATAAGATGCCTTCAAACTCATCTTGGTCTGTAATTCTGTGAGAGTACCCACTCACAGGTTGCCCTTACTCCCGTAAACCCCTTCCTTGAGTGTGAGTGGCAAAATAAGTGTGCATTGTATCTTTAAACAGATAAGGCTGCAAAGACAATGGCCAGAGCTTTAGGTTGTTACATACATGGGAAATACCAAATTTGTATTGTTCCAAGTGTGTAAAAATGAGCACCTGGCCTAATGGAGGTGAGCTAGCTTTGTGGATTCTCCACTTAACACCCATCTCCGTGCAGATGTGAAATGAAACCAAATGTCTCAGCTCTGTGCGTGGACCAGCTTATTGCAGGGGTGTAAGAACCCTTATTTGGGACAGCAGAGGCAGACAGGAATCGCTGGGGACTGTCATGCTTAGGTCATCTCTGTCCATGACTTAAACACAGCAACTGGGATCAAAACCACAGGACAATTTCTTGGTAAAAGAGGATCATTTTCACAGGTGACAGTACCCTTTTTCTTCCCCTTTTAACAACAGTTAGGACAACACAGTGAATCCTTTGAAAGGTCAGGAATTTGAATATGGATATGCTCCCTTAATTTCATCCTGTCACCTGTGCAGGGCAGAAATGCCAGGAAGTGCACTGTTGTCTCCTGTCCTTGTCAGCTTTTCTGGCTCTGCAAGCAAAGAAAACCTCCACTTTTTCTTCTTCCACTGAGCCATTGCCAGTTTTTAATTTCCCTGAACCTGTTGTGAGATCAAAGGAAGGGGTCACTGGATGGGAGAGCTGCTGCAGTGCAAGCTCAGCAATGGGAAACCAGCAGAGTAGCACAGCTTCCCTGTGCTCAGTGACCCTTCTGCCAGAGGTGAAATCAGAACACTTGACCCTGCCATAGATGTGCAAAGCTGAAAGGAGAGATTGCACCGGAGTGCCTGGAAGGAGACTCAGCTCTCAACCCTTCTCACTGGGAGCAGGAGCTCTGCTGAAACCTAGGGCAGCTGACCAGGGGTTTAATTAAAATTACGCTAACCAAACAAACTACAAACTCTGATTAAGGGGTGTAAATCATTATAAAACTTATTCTCTCAGACACAATTTCTTATTAAATGTTTTCTAGGCTTTGTTTTTGTTGAAGAAGAACCAGTGGTGATTAGTGGTAGAGGTCACACATGCTCTGCATAAGTTTAGCGTATTTCCTAGCTCTGTTGGTTGGAACTGCAGATAGGTTTAAACTCAGTTGAAGCCAGGGAGACACAGACTGAGATGTACTTTCATATGTTTTTTTCTGGCCTGTAACTGTATATACAGGTGAGATTTTTCTTCTGGTCGTGCTGCACAGGTTTTTGTAATTTCATGAAAAGGCATTCATGGTTGGCACCAAAAATTGTTTTATTTTAAAAAGCTTGAACTGAGTGGAATAGCTGCTACTAGGATGCTCCATGCTACTTATGGGAAGTAGATACTGACTGGTCTGTGATCTGTTGTTGCAGTGTGCCTTGGCTTGGGCATCTACAGGGGTAAGCAAACCACTCTTATTAGGTGCCAAGTGAGTGTAACATTTGGTAGGCTGGCTCTGGTAGGTTTTGGAATGTTTGGATTTTTTTGTTTTGTTGCTTTTTAAAGATACTGTTTTTATGGTACTCAGAGTTCTGAAGATAAGCAGAAAGCTGTGAGGTGAATAGATGGTGCTCTTAGTGCTTAGTGCAGCATTTCCTGTTGTCCTTTTGTGTGTCTGACAGGTCTGGTATTTTATGAGGGAAAAAGTTATAATTTTTTTTTAAGTTAGGAGAAGAAGTCCAATGAATCCTGCTAAAAGGCAGCCTCATACTGTTGTCATTAATGGCTTCCCCTGAGAAACTGGCAAATTGATAAATTAAGCTTTCCCTCTGTGACAGCCTTTCACACACTCAAGATGTAGCCCCGCTTTAGTCTTCAGCAGCAGTAAATCAATCTACTATAGAAATACTTTGCTTTCCCTACCCAGGTACAAAATATATCTAGAGACTTGGTGTGTCAGTTCTCTATGTTTAGCTCTAAGTCATTTTGGCAATCACAGGAGGCATAAATTTTGTATTTATGTTGAAATGCATCCCTAATTGAGATGTCTATATTGCTTCAAGCCTCTCCTCTTGAAAACCAATTAATAAATTTCACACTAGAACACAGTCTTTTTATTAAGACTCAATTAAGGAAGATATAATGAGGCCAAACTAGGTGAAGTTTTTAGTGTGTATTATACACAGCAGATCTTGAAAGATAGATACAAAGTCAAATCTCACTTTGAACCTTCTTTCATCTAACAGCAGGAAAAAGTCCTATATGGTGCCTGTACCAACAAGAAGTTCATAAATAAAAATCTAAGCAAACTGCAATTACCATCCACAAGTAAGAGACGAATTTTAGTAATGTCCCCTGGGAACATAGGAAACTGATCCTTTTGGTTCAAACTTTTTATAAAAAGCTGATATCTTATTTCATTAACTATTAGTTGCCACTAAATAATTATAATTTGCCTGCATTGCCTTTTGGTTTTTTTAATCCCCTCCATTTGCAAAGATTATTGTGACAGTTGTTTAGCCAAATTTTCCTCATAGAAATACCAAGATGTGGTATAATTTCTCAACCTTGCATGGGCTATTTAGCTTCAAAATGCTGGTGGTGATACTTTGAAAACCCCATGATGCTGTTTAGTGCTGTGCCCTGTGATACCCAGAGATCTGAGACACTGATGGGGGATCCCACCTGTGAGAGGGTGGCAGCAACAGCTGGGACTGACTGGTCTTAGCCTCTTGACCAGGCTGATAGAAAACATGGCAAATTTACTTAACATTTGTCAAAAATCTGGACTTCGGCTACAGTATTTAAGTAAGTTGAAAGTAGTTGATTATGATGTCGTTAATGTTTTCAGGCAGAGTGTGTCTGAATTAAGCACAGGTTTATGTATTATAATTGGGTTACAGTATAAGTTTTATCAATGTAGGCTATGAATGAGTAGAGTAAGAAATGTGATGAAAAACTTAAAAAGAGAAGATAGGGTGGAAGGAGAATTGCATAGGTCATCCCTACAAATCACAGAAGTGTGGACTCACAACAGCTCTAGGTTTACTGGGAGATGTAGATCCAGATCTATTAAGTTTTTGCCAGGTCTGAATCTTACAGTATAAATCCAGAATGTTCTGGAACTGGGATTTTGGAGATCTTTTAAATATCTATTAAATTTTATAATAAAGAATATTTTTTTTCTGAGGCCTTGGTAGCAAGTTTCATTGTAGCTGGAAACATCTCTCACTGCAAGATGGATTCCTTTCCCGGAGTTCTTAACTTGAACATACAGAATTCTTACTCTTTTCCACCTAAAATATATAAAAAGTTCTGTGTACTCTTGGCAGGCTCTCACAATTTGTCCTTATGGATAAATGGTGGGGTGATCTCTAACATCAGTCACTTGTTCTAAAGTGATTAATTCCTCCCTAAAATGTGGTCTCTTTGAAGACATGACATTAAACATTAGCCTAAGCACAAAAGAAGGGGTGACATTGTCAGAAGTGTAAAGAACCTGAGCCTACAAGGACACCAGGTGCCAGAATAACTTGAAATTTTCAAAGGGCTTATGACTGTGTGTTAATTTATTGATCTTAGCAGCCAGGATGCAGCGATAATTATGTTTGATTATAGTTCTTTGATAATTAATGGGAGATTTTAGGTGCAAAAGTCCTTCTTGTGTCTATCAGTGGGATTGTTGCCTTAAAAGTATTTGAAGACATGGTTCTTAATTTCTCTTGTTTGAAGAAAAAGTAAAATCACATACATTAAAAAAATTCTTCTGAAAATATGTAATGCATATGTACATTACTAATGAGGATCCCTGGAGGGAAACTTGGAGGGGTGTAAATCCATTTTCAAGTATATAACTTAACAGAATTTACTTTTAGGATACTATTAAAAGTAATTAAAAATAAATAAAAATATTAAGGAAGGTTCCAAAAAGTCTCAGTATAGCTAAATGAGTTCTGTTGGTAAATATTTACAGGGCTGTAGAAGGGGTAGAAAAATCATCACAGCTTTCTGACAATATCTAATAATCTATTTAGCAAGATTTGAAAGAAAGCACCTTTGGCCAGATTCCTGAGCTAAAGTTGTTTTTTCTGGTTTTGTTATACATTTTAGAAAGTTTAGTTATGTTACCCAAGTGCTGATTTGATATTGACTTATTGTTAGAACTCTTGATGACATAACTCCCAGTATCATGAGATTTTGGGCCGTTTTTAGAGAGGCGAACCCAGACTGAAGCAGTTATTTCAAATACCATTATGGAAGAAGGACACTTTCCAAGACAATGTGTGCGGCTGCAAAGAAAGAGGAAGCCAGGATTTTGGGGCTTATCATTAAATAAACTTTAAGTCCTCAAGTGTAAGTTCCTTTATTTGTTAGATTTAGCTAGAGTTTAGTCCAAAAAACCAGGTCGTTAGACCTTCACCCAGCAAGGCACTTAAACACATTCATAACTTTAAATACTTCAAACGAGTGACTGGATTCAAATCATGGTGTTAAGTGTTTTGTTTGACTGGGGATCCATTGATTGCTTTTTGGCACCAGTCTCATTCTTTCTTGGGATGAAGTTAGCCAAGAAATTAGAAGCCTTAGTTCCCTTCCTTGTTCAGAGAACAATGTCACATGTAGAGCTCTGCTGACAGAGCTTTGGGAAGCTGAGCAAGACCTGTTTTTATTGAAGAAAAGAGTACTGTACACGACTTCTATCAATTAGTGCTTGGTCTGAAGATCCTTGTGGCTTGCTCAGCTTGAACTGGCCCCAAACATCATCCCATCAAGAAGAATACAGCCACTTAAGGTTCTGATTTTCAAATTCAGTAGAGCAGTTACTCCTTATCTTTTGAGACTCCACATAGGCTGTGGATGGCAAACAGTTCTTGTAAGTGTTTCTGCCTGCAGGTGTCAATAGTCTGCTTCATAACTGGGGCCAAGAAGTCATTTTGAGGCAGTAAGTGGCTTTTTACAGTGGCAAAAATAATAGCAAAAATGAGCTGTTGTGGACAAAGGTTCATCCAGCCTTTGCCAAGTTCCAGATGTTTGGGGGGCTGTGGTAGCGAGCTGCCTCAGCTCCTCTACAGCAGAGGTGAGGAAAGAGGTCTCTTGTTCCAGGGAAGGTCCTGCAGACTTTCCTCTGTTCCAGAGCTTTCCATCATGGTGAAATAGCCGGATTCCTTCAGCCCCTGAGCTCTGCCCAGCTTCTACCCTGATGATCATTACCATAATGTTTCCTTCGGTGATTGCAGGAGGCATGATGTAGCTGCTGTATCTGTGAGCTGCTTGGCTTCCTTTCCCAATATTCCCTCTTTACCTTTCTTTAAGCAGCTTTAGTTAATTACCTAAATAGCCCATGTGAATCAGATTAGAGAATTTGAGAATCTTTCCATATGGCAGAATGTCTGGGTTTATTTTCTGGTAAGATTGGACAGTTTTTCTCTAAATACTTCATTTTCTGGAAAAAAAAAAAATTAAAAGAAAGTATTCCTGGCCCACCTCAGGATTCTTATTTTCAAGAATCCAGCTAAATACAGGAAATCAGCCTGAGTTTACACTGTTATTTTGCTTCACTTTCCTTCCTTTTGAGACAGTGTTAGGGTTCCCCCGGTGCTGTGAGCATGGATTGGTTTGTGTCCCGTTGCTGTTCCTCAGCTTTGACTCTGCACATGTGTACAGGTGGGAGCTGCTGGCAGTGACAGCTCAACCACACAGGGTGCGAGACCCTCGTGAGAGACAGAGTGAAGGATCATTTTTCATTGCAGTACACATTGTGGAAGAAGAAATAGAAGGGGGTTTTTAATCTATTTCTATTTTGAGGTAGATATAGAAAAAGCAATACTGGACAAGTAAAAAGAACATTTTGCATTGAAAGAATATTAGAATGCTTTGTGTGTGACTAAAAATGTCTTTTCTGGTTTTACCACTTTTGGTTCTGAAGCTGAGAATCCAAAAGGCAGTTTTCTCAAGTTTCATTACAGGAAACTAATTTAATGACTGTGTATATTTCCTGTGATTATTCCCATTTTTTCCCCATAGAAGGGCATCACTTGACAGAAACTGTTCATGACTGTCTCAAGAATAAGCAGAAAATGGACTGAAGACACAGTCTTTGATCTGAAACACCAAGATATCAATTAAAAGGCAGGAGCCCTTGTGCGAAAAATTTGCTCTGGGATACATTTCCCACAAGGGTTTTTGCCCTTGTTGGAAATGTATCCCAGGGGAAACTTGGAAATGCTGTAATAGCCAATTTCTGCTGCAGATTTCCCAATGAGAATCTTTTCTATTTAGATAGATGGTTTCATTTGATCACTGAAGAATAATTGTAAAGAAAGTTTCCCATGAGGTCACATTTATGTCTTTAAAATTAAACACATCATTAAAAGGTCTTGGCTGAATCAAGGCTAGGGAAACACAGATCAGTGACTTCTCATTCACACCTGAATACTTATGAAGCAAGATGTGGGAGGCTTCTGAAGTTTTATTCCTAATTTTTACATTCAGTGCACTGGTTGGCAGATAACTAAATTCCCTTTCAAGATCATTGTTTTATTAAATGTGGCAGCGACCTAACTGAACAAACTCCCCATACTTATTAATCCATTTCCCTTCTTCTTTGTGTTTTGATTTATTTTTTTATAGATCCAGAAGTGTTTGCCAAAAATGTTTTCTTAAACAGACAAATGGGAGAATACTGGAGCTAAAAAAGCTGTGCTCACTGAATGTATTTGCCAAATGAGTCAGAATAGCACATTTGGAAGACAGGGATCAGTGCACTATTGGCCTGGCTGGGGGCTTGTGCAGAAATAATTACAAACTGTAAAGAGTGGGAGGCAGCGGGCACTGGAGCTCTGCAAGAGTTCAGTAAGTTGTGTAAAATTATGGCTATAACCCTTTAGGTGTCATTCAGTGGCTCGGTTGCTCCAAACGATCTGGGCGCTTACCTGCTCCCTCAGGCTGTTTTCAGATAAACTATGCACACCTGCCCAAGCTCGAAGTTGAAACAGATTGATTTTGACTGGGTAGGAAAAAAAAAACTTCTTACTTTGAGGGCAGTCAAACACTGGGACAGGCTGCCTGGAGATTGTATAGTCCCACATTGTGAGGATTCCTTGGGGTTTTCAAAACCTGGCTGGGAAAAAGCCTGAGAAGCCCGGTTTGAGCTTATAGTTGACCCTAATTTCAGCAGAAGATTGGACTTGGGCCCTTCAGTGAGCTCCTTGCCAGCCTGAACAAATGTGTGATCTTTCTGTATTTTCCCTGGGCTTGTGATGAAAAAAATTCCCAGCCATGAGTACTTTTCATGAAAAAAATTAGGGTCAAAGAAGGAACTCCAAAATCTTCACAAGTAAGATACAATCATTTGTCTCTCTGTGTGGGGAGCTTAAAAAGTGCTTTTTCTTGAACTGTTGTGCTCTGCCACACCATTTGATCTGTTGAAATGTTGTCTATAAAACATTTGCTGAAACTACCTCAGCACTACTAAGCCAGAGGACACAAGTTTGGTTCTGATACTTGTTCAAAGATGGAAAACATTAAGAGTGAAGAGATTACTGGAGCTAAGATAATTATCTTTGGGTAATGAGACCTTAAGATACTCACAGAGGACTCTGCTAAGTAAGTTAAATTTCCCTACAATTTCTTTCTTCCAGTTGAACATAGACAGAATCTCTGCTCAGTATGTGAAACTGGCTTGGGGGGAAAGAAAAAAGAAATAAAAAAGAAAAAAATTCATCTAAAAAAGTATCTTTGGCTAAGTTTGATAGTTATGAAAAATTTACTTTCATTTATTTTCTGATTGGTTGTGGGGGTGGAAAGTAATTGCAGACATTTCAACAATAAGTTGCCATTTAGATTCTGGACACTAGACCAGCTGTTCAGTCCCACATCAAAATTGTGTTAGAAGGGGGCAGTCAATGTTATAAGTCACTCTGGGCTCTTATGTAGAAGAAACAACAAAAGAAAATACTTTTCCTTTTACCCCCTACCTCTCTTCCCTTCATGCTGCCTGCTGAGAGGTTTTTAAAAGCCTATCTCCATCATAGGCACATGGTTGGGCTTTACCTTTATCAGGCACAGAGGAGGCAGGCCAGCCTTTTGAAATTTCTCAGCAGTCAGCAAGAATAAAGTGGGCATCCTAGTGGTAGGAGTAATTTTCAGCTTCCTGACAACAATTGGCAGAATGCTGGGAAAAGCTATTAAAAATGAGGTTCGATCACCAAAGTCTATTTTGGCCTATATTTAATGAGATGTGTCAGCTAGAATTTACAGTAAGTGGCTAATTGTTAATAATGTGCCTGTCTGAGGCCCTCTGTGACTTCAGCAGATCTGCACAATGCAGCCACATGTGCTTGCTATGTTTTGCTTTATTGGGTATCACGGGCCAACTTATCTCTCTGGTGAAGGAACGATGTGACAGGAAAAAAGCCACTGTTAACTCTAGAAAAGTTTATTTGTTATATGTTACTGGATGAACTGTATGGGTAAATTGCAACAAATAAGTTAAAAATTAAAAATGAAGATGTGACCTCAACAGAACAGTGGCATTTCATTTCCCTTCTTAACTAGGCTCAGGATCAAGGGGATGTTTGTATTTAAGGCACTGAATAGCTTGGTTGCAAAGGTTTCTTGTTGCCCTCGGCAAGTTACCACATATTTTTGTGCTTCAGTTTTTTATCAGCATAAAACCTCTTTCCCTAGCGAAAGTGAAATGTATATGCACACTGAAGTGGCTGAGGGATGGTCATAAGATGCTATAAAAAGGATTTATGACAAAATGATTTGATGTGAACAAATCTAAACCTCACTTTTTTAATCTTTTGAGCACCATGGTTTTGAAGACAGCTATGTCTCTTAAATTAAAGAATGCCCAAACTCCACAAAAAGAAAAAAACCATTTAAGAACATTTTGTGCCAGCATTTCTGTAGCCCTGGGTGCCTTAGGCCAGCGCTCGGTGCTCTGCATCCCACTGGAATGTGTGTGTAGAGCCAGTCAGGGCTGCTGTGCTAAGGCTGTCTCCTGACATGCCATGCTCTCAGGGAACTCGCTGCCTGAGATATTTCATGCTCCCAGTTTGCTTCTAGAAGAATTCCAGAGCTTTCCTTTCCTTTTCTTTTGCCTTTGCCTAGTTCACCAAGGTTTTCACTCAGGATATCTTTCATTAAACTAACCGATGTAGTCCAGGAAAGCAGAAAAACTTTGAGATATAAAAACATTTTCTTTGTATTCGGAAAACAACAGGCTTTGCTTAGATCCCTTCACCATCATATAAAAATTGGCTACTGTTTCTGGCTGTGCTTCTTGACAAAGGTCTTCCTCTTGTGCAAACAGAAACTGCATATAAAGATTATTTATTTCCCAATTTTCTTTATCAGGGTTTTGCAGTTTCTGATAATGAACACAACTCGGGAGACTGTTTTCCTCATGTTTCCAAAATGCATTCTGAGGGTCTAGTGTAGCTTCTATAGTCCCATACGTTGTAGCTAATGTCAGAAAACAGAGGGTGAATGGTCAAACACAAGTAATAGGGATGGAGAAGATGAATAAACTGTATTTTTCATCTTTTAAAGAAAGCAGAACTGTATGTTTGGGTGGTTGGAAAACAGGTAGAACCCGTAGGCACTTCTGTAATGGTGCCTCATGGAAACACTGGTGGGCACAGGTCCCGCACTGCATTTGTTGACAAGGTACCCAGACGTTAAGGATGCTGGAAAATCACCGTGTGAATGGGTTTATGGGGGCTCTGCAGGCCAAGTAAAGCGCTTGGATTAACCATTGAGCTTGGGAGATGGACGGCACATCCTTGTAAAGAGCTGCAAATGGGAGTGGATCTTGTTAGTCGAGCGTGAGGTGCGGTACTTCAGTTATTTTGTTTGAATAGAAGAGATTTTTCTTGCTAGATTAGGTAATTTCTGAGCAATAAACTTTTACCCCTCTTTCCACCTTCTCCTGCTACCATCTTGGTCCTAAACATGATGAGTTTATAAACCTATGAAAGGCAGAAGAAAGGAAAAGAGTAAGAAATAAAAATGGAAACTGAAGGGAAGGTGGCCAGTCCTGGAGCCAGTCTCCCTGGGTGTCACTTGGCAGCTGCTCTTAGGGTCTGTCCCTTTCTGGTGATTTCTCAGCCCATAATGTGAGATGGCACAGGTGCCTTTATTCTATAGAATAAAGCAAGAGACACAATGGCATTGCTGCTTCTGTACCTGTTAATCTCCTTGCAAGTGATGCATTCTGAGAACTTTTTAATACTTTATTTACTTCCTTAATTTTAATTATTTATTTTCTTATTGCAGACATCCATTTTATTGGGGTTTTTTTAAACATCTGACTAAAACAATCAACCATCCTCCAGGTTTAAAATTATAAAATTAAATTTGATTCCTTGGACTATCATCCTGGGCTTGTGTATTGAGCATTTCATTTCTTATTGCAGAAACAGATGTTCAGTTGTTTATTCATTCACCACCTGTCTTTAAAAAGAATTTTGTTAGTTTATGAATGTCATTAGAGGAAATATCCAGGAATACTTTACCATCCTTCTGAAAGTGCCATTCTCAGCTTCACAATTAATGCATTTCTGTAAAGCAGTCTAGATATCCAAGAGATCTTCTTTCTTTTGAGCTAAAAAAAGTCTTTGTATGCTTATTGTGTAAGAAAGGTCCACGCAAGGTCCTGGTCAATTTAATGCCTTCACATCATAAATATCTTCTTGGGAATAAAATGAACCTCTCAACTCCAGGAGTAGGCAAATGAAACAATGCTAGCAAAGATAATGGTAGCCTCAAGTGTTATGGTTTTGTAACCTAGCAGCTGGTGCAGATAGGCAGATGTTCCACCGGGATCTCAAGAGTTTTAGACCCTAATAAACAGATTTATTTTTCAGAAGATCTTCTGTTGTAGTGGGCAAGGTTATCTGCTGGCTTAGCAGTTGGTACAACATCACATCACAAGGCGGTGAGCTAAGCAAGTGCATTTGAAATGCAGTTAAACAATATTGCCAGGAAAAAGTCACGTTGTCAGTATTTTCATACGTGGAAATTTCTGTGCTGAAGTTTTATTAAAATTTCTTTCCTGGCAGCTTATGTTGTGGCATGGTCCTGTGGTGGTGGCTAACTCAGACTGTTTTCTTAATTCACTGGGAAAATTTGTAATGATGCATATGGAAGCAATATCCTTCGTGTCAGTACATCATAGGGATGTCAGGAACCATTAGTAGAAGCTGATGATAGTCTTTGAGTTTTCCTTGTCAATTTTTGCCTTGAAGAAATCAATAACATGTATTACTCATATATAAAAAATATTAAATAGCGAGTATAGATAAGCTTTCTTTTTAGCCAAGACCATTTTAGTGTGAAGGGTAATGTAAATGTCATCTGCTTAAAGGAAAAGACAGTGATTCTCCTTAATAGTGATTTCAAAATGTGTAATCCCTGTATTGCAGTCCAGTCATGTGAAACTGGGGCACACTTTATTCTAAACTGCTGTGAATTTGTGGTGGATATCTGGCTAATTTCCAAGTCAAGCATGATTACAGTGCTGTACCTTCGATAAATTTCACAGAACTAATTTAGTCTTCAAAGGCATGAGAGGTTAAAGCTAGGTCAGCTGACATCCTTCTTGCACAATAGCATGTCTTCAGTTAATTATGTTGCATCTATATGTGTGTTCTGTGTTGTCATACTGACTACACTAAGCCTAAAAATACTGTTGGAGAAAAATGTAATTGATGAAGATGAATGCACAGACTGCCAGCATGGCTTATTTAATAGCTTCTTCAAATGTATTAGTGAGGAGTTTCAGCTCAGAGCCCATTGTCCAATGCTGCAGCAGATCTGTCCTGCACACAAAATCTTACCAAGTGTTAATAAAGATAATAATGTTTTTTCAGGCTCAGCTCTACTGAAACATGCATGAAACCATTAGAATGTATCAATTCAGCTTGACTTAGACGTCTAACAGTAAGAAGTGTCTACAGAATTACACATTCATTATTTTACCACATCAAATAGATTCTAGTGGAAATCACAGGGCTTTTTGTTAGCAATTAATCCAGTACATAGACAGTTCTAAACTGCAACAATGCTGCATCATTTAAATGACACTGTTGAGCCCTCTAGAAGTAGAAGGTAATGTAATAAATTATCTTGATGATGGTGTAAGGGAGGAGGTAGGACAGGAACAATATAGGTAATACAAAATGGATGTATACATAGTAAAAATAAAGGCTTGCACTCCAGGCGAGCCTGTGACACTGTTGGTTTCTTGTTTGTGTGAATCCTGTTCATGCTCATACTGGTCTGAATGTGCACAAACCCAGCAGTGTCTGCTCAAGAGCAGCAGATTAACTGATCTCTCTACCCCTGTTTGTGCTGTAGGTAGGATGCTCACAGCAATCACTGAGTGCTTGTCCAGGTTTGAACAGGATATCCTTTCACGCCAAAGGACTCAGCTGTATCCCTGCACACTTCCTCTTTATGTATTTGTGTCACTCATAGTCTGCTTTTCTACCTGATCAGCTCACAGCCTCATTGCAGCATTGTGGGACAGGGCTCCAGAACTCCAGCACAGCTAATCCAATAATTCACCTTTCTGTGTTTGCCATCCTGGCTGTAGCTCTGTCCTGTGTACTCCATTGCCAGCAGGGGCCCTGCTGAAATTATCTATCTTTGCTTTTCAGTCCTGCAGGGTCATGCCAAAGTCAGCCAGGTGAGCACAGTCCTGGAGCAAGGACTGCAGGCCATATGATTCAGCAGCTGCTGTTTCCTCACCTGCAGGAAACCTGGACTATATTGCATTGTTAAAATGAGATTAATATGATCCAGGAATTTTCTAGCTTTATTTTGCTGCTGTGATCAGCTGGACATTTCTTGTCAGGGCTTCAGATATTCCTGGTTAGAACCCCAAACACAGAGCTGCCTGCCTGCCACAGCCATGTTTACAAAGAATGTGAATTTTAAATACAAGGAAATGGAAAAAATACCATGGTTGAGAAGTCCAAGACTATAAAATAAATAAGACAAATAATGAAACTTGTGGTGTCAGATGATGCCACATGGGACGTTGTTTCTCTCAGTACTATGGGACTGAAATTCAAAAGACCTGTTTAGCAGCGGGTCCAGGGTTGCCCTCCCAACAGAAGACTTTGAATAGCTGGAATGTCAGTCCAGTAAATGCTGCTTGGTATTTCTAATTTTGGGGGACGTTTCTGTGTTAAGAACTCTTCTGGTGTAATGCAATGAGAAATTGTGGCCTTTTGGGGAAGAACTAGCTGATTCAGGGCAAAAGCCATGTGAGGGGTTTGTCCAGGGGCTGTTTGCAGCTGTGCCCCTGCTCTGTGCTTGTCAGGCTGGGTTCCAGCCGTGGGGCTTGGGGCAGGGCAGTGCATGTGGCAGTCCTGTGTTTCCAGTTCTGACTGTATTGCATGGCCTGAAGGATTCATCCAAAGCACTGAGTAGTGTCTCAGTGTATCAGATCTAAGTTTCTTACACTAATTTGATTATTTACTCGTAAGTAGATATTGTTTGAAATTCCATAGATACAATTCATTACCAGCCACAAACAGATTACCATTGTGCATTAGCACATAACGGGCTATTTATTATTTAACAAAAATGTTGAACTATAAAATAGCCCATTAAAATATTTGTGCTCATTTCTGTTTAGATATTTGATTAATGAAAAAGTCTCATGGACTAAAAGAAATGAAAGAGCTACGTGCTCGTCCAGAGGTGCTTCTAACACTCAGTAGCACTAACAGGAAAGGTCTGCAGACCCTGAGAGCTGGGTGAACCCATGGCCACGACATGAGCAAAGAGTGCAGCAGTGCTTCTGTTGCTTCTCCCCAGAAATGGAGCCTGTGCTTGTACTTTGTTCTGAGATTGTGCCGACAGAAAGAGGTGCAGGTTGAAACCAAGTTAATGTTCAGCATTACTTCAACATCATAGAAGGTGTGAGAAGCCATTCAGTCCATTTTTCTGTCATGAGATGACTGCTCTGCATCACAGAAATGACCACATATGTATTTTTGGCTGATCCTAATCTTTTTGGTGCTTCTGTCCAAAAATAATCCTGCAAAAAAAATCCTAACAACTTTTTTGACGCTTTCTAAACAAAGCTCTCATTTTGTTCATTCATTGGTTTTTTTTTTTCTCAATATGTACTTTATCATTTATTACTCTTTATTTATTTTCTGTCTGCTGATATTTCTTCTTCCTGAATCATTGGCTTGAGCCAATAACTGAATGAGTAAGAAGGTTAAAATCCTGGATAGTTTGGAACAAGAACTTGCTTTGCTGTTGTAGGAGGAGCTGTGTCAACAAGCTGCAGATGCTGAGTTAATGAGGGTGTTTTTGGTAAGCAGGTGGGTGGTGGGAGTGGTTCTGCCTGTGCTATGAAACAAAGAGAGGGCTGGGAAAGGCAGGGAGTAGGAGGGTTGAGGTTGGTGCTGATTGTGATGTTGGTATGTGCTATTACTTTGGACTGAGTAATTTACCACTATGTGAGGTTTTTTTGATTGTTTCATTAAGAATTCTTTCCTTGTTTGGTTTTCATGTTGTAATGAGCGTGCTTTGGGGATGTATTTAGGAGGCTATGGTAAAGTAATTTGAAAACTAAAATGATTCTCAGTGGAAAGGCTGGGGATTGAATGGAGCCTAGAGACTGAGTGATCCTTAAAATTGAAACAAGCATCGAATCTTAATTGAGCTTTGTTATCCAGGGAGCTTTGGTAGACCAGGTTTCAAGAGGAAATCTTGCTGAAGAGGATAGGGATGGTGGAGTTTTGTTTGCTACTTCAAGAGAAGATGGTGACAAAGTTCTTGGTGCTGTACCTTGTAAAAGCTCTCCTGCTAATCTCCAGAAGGTCTTTAGCTGGTGATGAGCTTGAGGATGACTGCCTGCCTGCAACCAAAATGTAGGATTTGGGACCTGTAAGAAAGGAAAATGCAATATCTGTGATTAGTGTAATTATTTAAACTAAGAAAGAAATAAATTTTACCTTAAGAGACGGGGAATTTCTACCAAAGCATTCATATTTTGCAAGTTCCTTGGATTTATGGCATTTGGTAATCTATTTGGCTACCACAAGTGATGAGTGAAGCATGGAATTTATGGTCTGTATTTCCTGATAAAAGTCATTCCAGGCAGGGAAAGGGCTTTCATCCATCCAAGAGAAGGGATGTGATTTTAAAAACAAACAAAAATGTAACTGTCAGAACTCCAAAGTGTTGCCTTTGATTTGGACGTTGCAGTTCCAAATAAAAGACAAAGATGGGCTTTTTTTTTTTTTAATACTGCTGCCTTGTCTCTTCATAAAGCAAATCGATTTGTAGAAGAGCAATATTTGTACCAACAACGCACATTAAATAGCCTTTGAACAGGACTGTGTTTAGTGCTTTGAATAAGGAAATCGGTTGTATTCCTTCACTGTGCTTTTAACTCCACAATTGAAGGGACAAAAGGTGCGGTTAGTCACCTCTTTGCCACTT
The DNA here is from genome assembly GCA_013398055.1 of Ifrita kowaldi. NCBI lineage: Eukaryota > Metazoa > Chordata > Aves > Passeriformes > Cinclosomatidae > Ifrita > Ifrita kowaldi. The sequence goes on along the minus strand of VZRS01001562.1, from coordinate 659,087 downwards.
TCTTCTTAATCTATTATTAGACAATACTGTTATTAAATTTATGCTGTTGCAAGCACCAATATTTTTGGATGCTACTTGTTAGATTGATAAGGTTTGCTTGGCTAAATCAAGGATGGTAGAACAGTATATGGCTCTGATGGACTGCAACTGAGTGAGCCTCCCGTAGGGCATCATCTACCCTGATAATATGCCTTTTAAAGAAAAATAGTTTTCTTTTTTTGTCAAGAATTACAGGCTGTATAAAAGCAGTTCTGCAAAATTCATATTCTGTTTTGGGGGGACAAGTCATGTGAATGGATGCTTAGAAAGAAGCACAGATTAAAAGATTCAGGATACCATTTCTGTAAACTATAATTTAGAAAGCTGCAAGCTGTGTTCTGTAATCAGTGAAATTATAAGCATGCAATTACTGTTTTCTTTATTAAAGCTTATATTTCAAAATAGTTTTGAAAATCATCTTGTCTCCAAATAATATCAACAACTCCTCCAGCTCATCAGGACAGTATTCAAATTTATTTCTAAGAAGATCCTCTGGCAGGTTTGGCGAGGGAGACGTGAGTATCCACAGAAAAAGTGGGACAGTGCAGAAATTGTGTTACAATGTCCAGTGGTTATAAATTCGACCCAGCATGGCAGGATGTGCAGGTACAATTATTCTTCTTTTAGGCTGCAGTCATGCATCCTTCCCTGGGTCTGCCTGAAGTGGTTGAATGTATTTGTTTTCACAGCACAGAGCGGGAAAGTGCCTGAATCTGCTGCAATCAGTGCCCGTTCCTTTAGCTCAGACCACCTTCAGTGGGGCACTCAAACAGCTACGTGCAGAAGAAAGTTGCTGCACTTGGCTGATCACCACCGCTCTCTGCTGCCTCTTCAAAACTGCCTGCAAATCTTTGTGCTTGTGCTCCATAACGAATCTCCACAAAAGTGATTTAGCAGAGGCAGGGACTTTAATCTGTTTGATAAATTGGTTGACCTAACCTGAAGTAAATTAGAAAGTTGTTCTGCTTGCAAACTGAAAGCAAGTTTGAAATAACACTTCTGTTCACAACCTGAGGGGTTGTATTCCTAAGAAGGATTTTTGTCCTCCAAGAAGTTATGTAGATCAAGCCTTAATACCCAAGACAAAATCTTCCTCAGCCTTCCCAGAGAAGGTGGCATTGTACAGTACCTTTGGGGAAATTCAGAGCAGATCACAGGTTTTGTAATCACTGTCACAAGCAATTCTTTACTATCAATCAAGAGATAAGGTCTAAGGCTCTTCTGGAAATTAGTTATAAGATGTCCTGGGTTGAGCAACTAATAAATGAGACTCTTTAGGTTAATGAATGCTTTCAAATACTCAGTGGTTTGTATCCTCCGGAAAGACTGCAAGGCCTGCCAAAGGCTGAGGCTGCTCCAGGATGCCTGGCATACACAACACACATAGCATTTCCTAAGAATTATGCACACCAGCAACTTGGACTAGTGCTGCTTTTACCAAATGCCTATGTGGTTCGATTTTGTTAGCTGAGGTCTTTTAAAAATGCTATTGAAATCCTGATCTACAGGAGTCAGTGCTTTCAATTTCTTCCGCATACATTAGTCACTAGACTGTTGCTGCAAATTTCCAAAGGACGACTCCTATTCATATGCAAACTAAGTTAGGGGTTGAGGCATGAGAACATACCACTTCTTTTTGCATTGAACGTTCAGGCCTGAGAAATCCTAACGTGCCCAAGAATATCTCAGAAGTGCTCTGAACTGCACCCGCTGGGAGAATGGGTGCTGGGAGATTCATCAGCATGAAACTCTTCTGCCATCACTGTGTGCTTTGGAAGACTCATTTTAACAGAACAGTGGCAGAGCTGCAAGCGTAGTTAAAAATAAAATAAAGTCATATATGTATGGTACAGGATTAAGGAAGCCTAGAAAAGATTCCAATAGTTTTACCAATTTTATTGTTATTCTGCCCTTCAACCCCAAATTATCATTTTGTCTTTAGATAAATGTGCTGCTGTTGTGATGCAAGTGAATACAGGTGTTTGCAGCCCCAGATAATATTTATCAGTTGGTGTTCAGTGGGCAGCTTCTGGCTTTGAATGGCAGCAGTGACAATAGTTGGTATTGCCTCAAACTCTTCACTGAAGGACTCTGATGGTATAAATGCAGGCTTTGAAATAAAGGGAAGAAGGAAATGCTGATGTGAGTTTAAAAAGTGGATAGGTTTGCTGCCCTGCCAGGGTTTGCATTGCTGAGTAGGAATGACTTGTTTTGGTGTAATATTCACTTGAAAATATGTGTTTAGGCAAGTTTTGAAATTTTGAATGTATTGAGCAAGTGTTAGGCTCTGTTAACTTGTTCTTGCTTTTGTAAGGATAGATTTATTTCTTTGGAAACTCTGTTTATGTTTAGCTGTTGCATTGCCGTGTTCTACCTGACACCTGCTGTTAGTCTTTTTTGCTTAACTTGCTGTTTGTGGGTTGGTGGTCATGATTCTAAATAGATGGGAGGATGATCAAAACAAGGCTCCCACAATCATTTAATTCAAACTGTTTGCTTTAGCTGTGACAACAGCCCAATCCCAACAGTCTTGTGTCCTAGAATTTAGGTTTATTTTTCAAGAATGCCACATGGCTTTCTCAGTCTTTCTAAGCTCTTGTTGATGTTTCATTTCATAAGAATACATTTCTCAAGTTCTGATTCTCTCCTTTAAAATAAGTTTCTGTTGTTTATCATCTTTCATGAAAATTTTCAGATGATAATATTTATAAGTGTACAATCTGGACTCATTAAATTACATTTTTGATGGGTGTCAGAGACATTTAAAAATGTTAGTATGTCACTCAGGGTGGTTGCTTTGTGGTCAAGGCAAACATCTGGGCTTTGTGTGCCTGAAAAATCCTGTTTGTTCTTGAGTCTTGAGGACATTCACAAGAGCGACCAGAAGTTCTGAATGCTAATGAGATTGTGGCCTTAATTTAATGTCCTTCTCAAGCTCTGTCCTTAAAAATGGTTCTCAGGCTTTTTTCCTTTTGTTCCTTGGTTTGGTTGTTTCTGTTTCATTTCCCTTGCTCCTCTGTGTGTAATATAATTTTTGCCCACTTTTTTTCAGAATGGAAATAATTCAAGATTGTTCCATTGTGACCATTTTTAGGTAGGAAGGCAAAAAGAATGACTTTTTCTGAACAGGATTAGAAAATGTGCCCAAGTTTGGTGGTATGCAATTGTTATTGTAACATGTCTTTTTTAACTCAGTTAAAACTCTTTGAGGAATGCAGAAAACACTCTCCCATTATGGATTTAGTCCTGAGATACCTTAGTTAGGTTATATCATTTCTTTGTGAATACAAATTTATGTTAATCCAGCAGAAAATGGTGAAACAATGCGTGCTTGAGAGCTGAAACGAGACAGGTTCAGGTTGGATGTTAAATATGAAGTTTATATGGGAGAGGGGGCTATTAACTACTGGAACATAGGACTGAAGCTCTGGGATATGGTGGATTATCCACCGGTGTCTATGAAGTTAAAACTGAAAATAATGTTTTAATCACATACAAGTTATTTGGCCCAGTGCAGAAATAACTGGGTGAAATGTAATGGTCTGTGAAACACACAAGGCCAATATGATCTTATGGATCTTTCTGGCTTTAAATCCTGGAAATGAGAGTTGTAAAAATGTATTACTTGAAGTTCCTCTATATCAAAATAAGGTAACTTTTTATTCTATATTTGGTTCAAAGTTGAAGTGGCTTGGCTTTTTTTCACCCCTCCCCTGCAGGGCCAGCGCTGCTCTCAGATTCATATATCTGTAAGATGTGTATTGAACACAGAAGTAGCCCCAGGCCAGTAGCTCTTGTAATTTCTTCTGGGCCCTGGTGGTCCATACAGGAGGCAACTGAGACCTTAATAGACTTAACAGGCTTGACCCAAGCATGAAATGTAACTTCTGGCACCAAAGGCTTTATTAACCAGTGGATCATATAGTTAGAAACATATACAAGCTACCATAAAATACCTGCTGGGATTTATTTCTGTGATTATATCAGGTGTTGGTTTGAACCAGTAATCTGGAGAGAAAATTCTTCCTCCATCCTTATGAAATTCTTGAGCAATGAAGTGACCCCTATGAAAATGCTCTTCAGCCACTTTAAGGTTTTATGTATTTTTTACTGCTACTAACTTTCTCGCTTTGAATGGAATAGACACTGACAAAATAATTGGTAGTAATTGTTGTACTGGTGTCAGTTTTAATAAACCATTCAAGCAGAAAACATTTTACAGATCCAGCCATTTCCTATGTGTCACCAGATAAAAGTTTCACATCCTTCAGCACCTGGATCTTAGAGCTAGTACTTCTATTTTTCTTTCATGCTATATTTTTTTTCTTGTTAATAATAGAGCTGTCATTTCTAATAAAATATGAAACAGCCATCCAGGGAAATAACCCTGGTGATAGATAGAGCAGGCTGAAACACTAGACTGAGTGAACACAAATGCTCAATAGCTTGGAATATAATTCTGTCATTAAATGGAACCTGCAGAGGGACTAGGACTGAATGCACCGGGGTGAAAATGCTTTGCACTTGGGAGGCTCTTTCAGCTCCTGTTGGAGCTGTTCTGGTCATTGGCATCAAAACAGCCCTCTGAGATTTGAAGGAAGAAGTGCTGTCAAAAATCAGACACTGTGAGACTGACCAAAGGGAGAGCCCACAGAAACTTGCACCAAAAATGGAGTTCTTTTGTCAGCCTCTCTACCGAAAGGTGCACGTTACTGTCACCCACCTTTCTGAAGAAAGGGATGTCAAATCCTATCGGAAAATTTGCACACAATGGGATGACAGGGAGGTCTGTAGATCCTGTGTTTCCTTTGATGTTAGTAACTGGGATGCAAGGCAGAGGGAGTGTTAGAGAGACCCCCATCTCCCTGTTCTGCTTTAAATGAATGTGACCTGTGTAGGAAAAATTTCTTTTCTATGTGGATCCAAGACCTCTGCGTTCTCTCTATTTCAGCTCTCTGCTGTAAGGTTTGTCCCCTAACTCAAGGTATGCATTGTCAGCCACATGGTGAATTGTTTCTCATCTGTGTTTGTTTCCTCCTTTCCAAAAATGGAGATGAAGAGATTTCTTTTTTATCTTTGCAAAACACTGTGATGGTTCTGGATGGACAGTGCGTTAGGAGACTTCAGTATCGCTGTTATTGTAAACAGTGTTGTTTCTTTGTCCCCAAATATTGAAGACAAGTATTTTTGGGGGGTTTCTGAGGGGAGAAGAAAAGTAAAACTGCCTATTTAAATGATAATTATGCTCTTCTCATCCTCCAAATAACAGCTGAAATGTCTGTGTTTTTCTCATTGAGCAGTCTGGTTGGCTAATGGACGATATCTATTTGCAGTTAAAGCTATTGCAATGTTGACAATTAAGCATGTATGTGGAACAGGGTAATCAGTAGAATGCATTTTTATCACCGATGTTAATTATCTAATATTTTCCAGCTTACAATTATGTGAAAATTCCTTAGGCTTAAATGAAAATGAACCCATCAGTTACAATTTTTCTCAAGATAATGGCTGACAGCACATTTGCTGCCCTACAAAAATGGAAAAAAGAGCAAAATTAACAAGTCAGTTGTTCAGGCTCTGTAATATATAAACGTAGTCATATGTTACATGATGTGCATTCTTATCCTCTTGGGGGGAAATTTCCAAGTTGGTGACTGGAATTACTCATAGAAATTTTTCTTTTCAAGAGGTCTCTATGTGCATCTATTTCTAAAATTTCTAAAGGAAGTGCTTTTGAAAGGAGCAGAACAAACCCTGGTATTGAATGAAGATTATGAATGAGAGCAGAATTGATCTAAAAGCTATTGTTTACTGTAATAATTATCAGAGATTCACTACACCGGTGCCTAGGAGAGGATGTGCTGCTTTATGCAGAAACAAGGCAAGTACCCTCTGGCACGTCTCCTTTATATTCCTGAACAACTTGCCCTTTTCATTTCATTTCTCATCAGCTGAAGACTAATCTCAGTTACAATCATTCCAATCAGACACTCTCAAATGACCTTTAAATGCTTAGGAGAGCCACTGAAGATTATTTGTTAACCTCCATCCTCCAAACTTGAATAAGCATCCTAAGTTAACAGGGAGTGAGAGAAACCCTGAATAAGCAGCGTTTTTCAGAAAAATGGATCTTGGCAGTTTTACAAACCCTGCTATCAATTTTTGCTTGGAAGTTTATCTTCAAATGAAAACAGAAGAAACTAAATTACTCTCTTTAAAAAAAAAAAAAAGAGTTGAGATTAGCAATGACTTTTTTAAAGCGTTTGAGAAACTGAGGGACAAAAAGCTGAGCTCCAAAGGGAGGTGTAGGAGTATAGACACTACATTGCATGATATAAATGTTTGGATTTTAATTTTTCCCTATCTAAGCTTCCCTAAGTATTTCATTTTCTTGAGCAAACTGCAGGAAATGGGCTAACTCTCAGCAAAAGTCCCAGGCAGTGAGCTTTTTCTGCTCCGGAAACCGAATTTAGGTACCACTGGTACAGGTCTTGCCCTCACTGTGTGATGATGCAAGTTGAAATACAAATATCTGAAATAAGTTCCTTCAGTTTCAGAAGAGGGGGTTAAACTTACACAAAGCCTGTTGTAGAAGGAAGGTAAGGCTGCTTTCTCTCTTCTCTGATAATCCACAGGTCAGGCTTAGCTCCGTTTATGACTGATGTTGAAATTCCGGGACTTTTCTGTGTAAAGAAGAGATGTTACATCTGATACCAGTAACAAAGCAGGTTAAAGGCACTACCAGCTGTGGACTGGCAATGCCAGCTGTTGGTGTAGGTCATTATACCACTCTTTGCCTGGGATCAAAGCAAGGAATTATCTTTGCTCTGCTCGCTATGAGACACGTAATGCTTCTGAATGATCTTAGCTGCCAGAGCAGGCTGAACCGACCGTGATCCTCCAGGAGGTATCAGGTACTGTTTTGTTTTGCTGGTAACTGTGAGAGTCTGCTTTTTGCAGGGAAGCTCTGAACAAGAGTTGAACAGAAGCAAAACACCCATTCAGAGATGGTTTGGTTTTTTACCCTCTCCGTTCTCACAGAAAGCACATTAGCAATCCTGGTCTCTGGAAGATAATCTATTATCTTCACTAGAGTAATACCACATGTGCAAAGCTCGCCAAAGAAATCTCACTTAACGTGGAAGTGAAGCTGATTCTTAACGGAGTTTGAAGATCCAAACTTTGATGGAGATGCTGCCAGTGTGTTACAGAACAGCATGGCCTTGGCAGAGCTCTGGTGCTAACTGAGCTTGCTGACACACAAAATGGACATTTGATGAAGGCATTCCTTGCAGTATCTCACTGTAAAACTTGATTGTTTTAATTCCTTTAATCAGATCTTTAATCAAGTTATCATGTGGCTGCACTGTGACTGTAATTGCATATATGGATTTATATGCAACACATTAAAAGCCTTGCAAGAAAAGCAAAAATTTAAAATCTTTCTTTTCATGGAGGAATAGTCTTGCAGCTCTTTGCTATCACACAATTGGATGTAATTGCTTGTCAGTAGGTGACTGCTTAGGAGATGTTTTGCCCTGATTCTAAGGGAAGAAAAAGGCAAAAATTACAGCTTGCATTAAGCGTAGAAAATGAGCAAGCCAGGCAGAACTCTAACTCAAAAATGTTACCAGCTACCAAATAAATATGCTGATGGCTACGTGAGGCATGTTGAAGATTTAATTACATCGTGTGATAAAATAAAAATATATTGTGTTTATATTTTGTTTGTCCTCACAACAAACAGGAATTCTTTCACGTAAGTTCTAGATCTTAATAGGCAGGTGTTTCTGTAATGTATCCTCATTATGCCTGTGTTTCACAAGATCATGTTCCATTCTTTCTCTTGTTGAATAAAGTTGTACTTTTATATGTGTGCTATGTAGATTTGTTAGATACCTTTCAGTGTTTGCCAAAACGAAATAAATGTCTTCCAAGAAGGGGATGTTTTGGCCTTTCCTTTACCACATTCCACAAAATATCAAAGAAATTTGGTGTGGTCTTTCTAATTTTTTTTTCCATTTTTTGTGTTTAAAAAACAAAACCACTCCCAATCTTATTTCTGCTCTAAAGAAGTATTAGCAGTTCAGCAAAAACAGAAAACACTTTGAGTAACTTCTGATTTTTAACTTTCATGTAAATTGACTCATCTTCTGGACATGAAAAAGCCTTAATAGATCATCTAGTTGATGTTCCTGTAAGCATAGGCTCATCCCCATGGAATATTTGCTTGTGTTTTATGCATCCTACCTTTAAATAACTCAAACAGTGGCCACATTCCCCTCGGAGACTAATTTACCGGCCTAAATATTTAGTAAACAAGTCAGTTGTGGCTTGTTAACTATTCTGGGTATCATTTGCACTGTGATAGCTCGCAGGGTTTGTTGTGCTGGTCAGTCTGAGGCAGTACCACGGAGCTTTGCTTTGTTTCCCTGCGGAGCATCAGCTTTTGTGTGTGCTGTGAGTGCTGCTCAGCTGCTGGGGGGACGAGGCTGAGCTGCCACAGCTCTGTCCTGCCGTGGTGCAGAGGAAGCTCTGCCTCCCCTGCAGCATCTGGGGCTTTCTGCAGGGATGGCTCTGCTTGCCTCTCCACCTTTGCATGCAGTAAAATGGTGCTTGGCTAGCTCTGTGCAATGCTGTGCAGCCTTTCGGGTTTCACCCGCTCTTTTGGATTGTTTTCACCCCAGTATATTGAGTATCTCTTTTTCCAGTCTCTCTCAGTTTTTTTCTGAAATATTGCTAGGTAACATGCCCATGACTACTAAGTCAATAATCTTCAAACTTTTAAATAATTCAAAGATAGATTTCCAGCTAATTTATTGCCTCTTTTGCTTTGGAACCTTCTTGACTAATACCACAGATAGTAGCAATCAAAAAGATTCAAGGAATCTTTTAAAAACAAAAATAAAAAGAGCTGTGGATGTCACTAGATTTGAGCAGGAGCAGGTACCTTATAGCACCATTTCTAGTGCCATATTATATAAAGTTGCTCATCTTACTACTGCAAAAAGCTTATTAAACTTGGAGAGGCTCTGCTTTCCATCAGTGTCAATTATAGGACAGGATGGTCAAGTGAAGGTAAATAAATATGATTTTTATTAATAGGTTAATACGATTTTATGAAGAAAAGTAATAAACCATTAGTGCTCTAAAATGAGCCACAGTTTTCACCAGAAATATCAAAGTTCAAAGGAATTTAATGCATGTTGATTTATTTGTAGGCAGGTTGATGTTTCTCCTACACAGAGATCTGTCCCTTGAAGTGCAAAATTTTTCAATACATCAGAATAAAAAGGCAGTGAACAAAAGTAGTTTGGGCTGTCTTCTTTGAAAAACAGTTCCTTAATCCCTTTTTGAGTTTTCAGCTCATGTTTTAGTCAGCAAAACAAACACACTGCTCAATGTTGTAGGCAATGATAACACCAGGGTAAACACAGGAAACGCTTTTATTAATGTGATCTAAGCATTTAATTGCCTTCCTTGTAGTTTAATCTTATCTTTACACATTGAAGCAGTGCATATTGTACATTTCTGATCCTCAAAGGACAGCTATTCATATGGCATTGTAGAATAAGACATTATCACCAGAAACCTGACAGGCCTGTAATGTTGCTTGTCAGCTGAGAGGCTAGGAAGTTGGTTATAATTATGAAGGAGATGTACAAAAGATCATGGTTTGCAAAAGGCGATGCTGAATACCATTTTATGGTTAAAGAGAAGGGGTAAAGTCAAAATGTGCCGTGAGTGCTGGGTTCTGGTGAGAAATGAAATGTCAGAATTCAGTAAGCCCCAAACCAGAGAGTTCAGTCTCCAAATGATACATTTACAATTAAGTTAAAATTAAAGAAACACAGCTTTAAATTATGAGTGATCAAAGGACTATAAGCTTAACCCACGATTTAGGAGCCATGTTTATGATAGGCCAATTATCAAAAGCAATGGTTCTCATGTTCAATTTAAACTTTTTCAGATTACAGCCACGTCTCTGTACTTGCATATGTAGAAGAACATACACCAAAATAAGAAGAGAAGCTTGTCTGGTTTTTTTAACCAGCTATTTTAGTTTCCTCTCTTAAGGCAAGCAATGTAACACCAGGATCCCCTTCTCTGTTCCACACCTAGATTATGTTTTGCTTGCTTAAATGTAGGTAGGTGGAATTGCAGGCAGGCTGGATTTCAGATCTTGTTTTGCTCATGTTTAGTATGTTAATCTTTTTCTCTTTATAGAAGGAATATATCTCCTAATATGTTTTAGAACTGTTCTTTTTTTTTTTTTTTTTTTTTTTTTTTTTTTTTTTTTTTTTGTGGTATCACCATCCTAGTGCCTGAATTTGAAATGTCTCACTGCCTGGAGTCTGCCATAATCACAGAATCCATTCCTTAAGCACAGAATCTGTTAGGACTTCCTGTCACTCATACGCTCTATTTCCATAAATATGGCCAGCATTTTATCTCATTTTTCCTTTATTTATTTTTACTACTCCCATTTCTTCTTTTAAAATGTGCTATAAAGCGCTGGATGTTGTACAGAACTCAGAAAAAAAGACACTGAATAGTGTAGGCTTACATTTTCCCTCTGCCATTGGTCTGTACAGCTTCCCCTGGGATGTGCTGCCATTCAGGCTGCTAAAGCCAAGGGGCCAGGCTGCACTGCTGCACCCCTGTATAAACTCTCCCAAAATGTTCTGTCTCAATGTGCACGGTGCTTGCTAATGTATTAGGTAACACAAATGCAGTTACATGCACATATCCTGAATTCCTATGGCAGTATGCAGAAAAATAGTTAAATAATGAAATAAAATTTCTCTCTCCTCTTCAAACTTTGAAATAAAATACAAGTATTCATTTTAAATATTGTGAGCATATTTTTTTCAAAACACAATGTCTTTGCCAGTCCTCTAACCACCATTTTTCAGTCTGTCTTAGAAACAATATTCTAGGCAGCTGAAAAACATCGAAGAGAATTTGAATTATGTATGTCTTGGCCTCTTCATCCATCATTTTCGTGCAAAGGCAAGATTGTATAGCACATTTGTTTCAACCTAGATCTGCTACAGGCCAATATCCTAAATTTAGACCACTGACAAAGTCTGTTTTAACTGTGTGTAACTAATTCATTTGACGTAACAATAAACTTATATTGTCTCAGACTAGGAGCACGTCAGAGAAATTTCTGCAAAGCTTCTGATGTGTGACGCTAAAGTTCAGAGGGAATCTTGTTTTTTCTTTTACTATTTTTAATGAATAATTGAGAATTGGGATCTCCTTTTCCATCTTGAACTTTCCAGGGTTTATTGCCTTCAAAAGTAGATATAATCAAGTGCAGGGATATCCTTAAATATTACTCTGTTTCCTCGTAGCTGACAGTCAGTTTGCTTGTGTCATTTGTAACATCAACAATTTATCAGGTTATTTTGGACTATTCCCTAAATTGTGTTCAGCATGATTATTTTTTTCCAGCTGATCTGCAGTTGGGATCTCATTAACTTTTATAAAAGCAAATGACATAAAAGAATGTGACTTTAGAACTATTAGGCATGTTCCCCTTGAACTTTCTCAAGGCCAGGAACCTGCCCCACTTCTTCTTTTTTCAGATTTATGTCAGCATGGCACCCATTGCTTTTAGTGGAATCACTTCTGATTTACAGTGGTTGAAACCAGGCTTTAGGGTAGAATAATTGACTTGGTAACAATGTAAAACAATAAGCATCTGCTCTGATCCCTTATGTGTAGATTTATATATGGTAAGAGTGAGCACTTGGGAAAGGTGAAGACAGTATTAATATTATTGTGTGTGTTTTTCTGTATGCCTTCTGCTTGGTTTTTGAACTTGAGGGCTCTATTGGGAAATTTAAGAACTCTTATCATTTACTCTAATAATAAATTCGTCAAGACACAGCTCTTGTAATACTTCGTTCTTGGTTTTGATTCAATTATTTTGACATTACTGAAATGAATCTAGAAATGTCTCTCCACTGGGGAATAGAAAGGCAAAAAGAGCAACATAATAAAGAAGCCATGAAGAAAGCTGTGTGAAAAGCCAAGTGATTCAAGAAACAGACAGGTAGAATGTTTCCCATTTCCTGCTGGCCCATCTCAATATACTTCAACAAGTGAACTGTATTTTACCATCAGCGTCTCTCATACAACTACAGCAGTTTTACTCTGATCAGTGATCCTTTGCCTTTTACTGAGCTGAGAAGAAAGGATTTTGAAAACAGGTTGGGGGAAAGGAAAACTATGGATTTCTTCAGGAAAAAATCATCTTAAAAACCCCTCTATCTGAGAGAATTAATGGGAAGGCCTCTCTGCTTTTACTTGCATTTCATGCTATTCAATGGAATGTAAAGAAATTCTATTGGAATGAAATAGGGATGACAAAAGAGTTAAGGGGAGGTGAGGATGTTTGGTCTCTTCTGAATGTGGGAGTGAAAAGCTTTGTAAAACCTTTCACATGATTAATAGAATTAAGTTGTATTAATGCTATTGTTAAGTATCAGTTCCTTGTAGTCTGTCTTATATTTTACATCACAGCCTTAGCTCAAATCCCAAATATGTTAATTTAACAGACAGATGACACCCAGGAGAATTAGTTTGCATAACAAAATAATTATCAGTACTGGTTCCATCTCAGCAGAGAACTCTGAAGCTTTTGCTAATGATCTGAACAACTGACTCCATATTTAGATATTTAGATTGTGCTCTAATTTCATTGTGCATGGTCCATTGCAACTTGGCTTCTTGGAGGAAGGAAAGTCTGCTCTAGCTCATCTGCATTTCCTATCTTTAGCTTGTTGCATGATAATGAAATGCTGGTACTCAGTGATGATGTGGCACTGTAATTATGTCATGGGCTTTTCTTACCTTAGTGGCAGAATTGCTTGCAGCAGGTTTGGTTTGGATTATTTGTCCTGTGTTTTCAATTGTCTTATGGTGACTTCGTTGTGACAACAGGCCTGGACTGCTTTGGGCACAGCTACTGTAGTGCCAGCTTTCCTGGGCACGTTGTCTTTCTTGACGGGAAATTCTGCTGCCGTGGGATTATTGTCTGTCAGGCAATATCTGAGCAGGATTTCTGGGAATCTCAGCGTGCTCCATGTCCCTGTGGCCGTAGTTTAGGGGAAGTCTGGAAGTCTCGGAGTTGTCTGGTCTGTGCTCAGGTGCCTTCTGCTGTCGTGGAGCACAGCTGTGTGCTGTGAGCAGCCCTGCAGAGCCGCTGCCAGCGCTGTGGGTGCAGCAGAGCAGCTGCTGCTGCTGCTGTGCCGGGGGCTCGTCCCGGCTGTACCGGGCTGGGTGTGCAGGGCAGCTCTGCCACAGCCCACACTCACTGTCTGCACTGAAATACACCCCACAGCGCAGGAAAATGAATTTCCTTAAGGCATCTTGAGTTGTTTTATAAACAAGAAGTTTAGGCTCTAATGTGTTTTGAAGCGCACATCTCACTTATTACAAAAGCTGGTGACTTCTTGGGTCCTGTGAATTGTTAATCTGTATGGGAGAAAAGACAGCTCTTCTCAGGTTTGCTGTTGTATTTAAATTAGGGTATCTAATAAAATTATTTTATGCTTGCACATAAATGACTTTTTTAAAAATCAGCATACATTTAGTTTTACTTTTTCAAATGACTTGAGAATATATTGACAAAACCTTAAGATTTCCTACTAGCCTGACTATAGTTCTACAGGTAAGTTGGCCAGGGAAAGGAATATATTTGAAAAACAACTGTAATTTGAAACAACAGTACTGTCAGGAGTCTGTAGCATGGTGAAAATAACAAAATTAGGAAAAAATCTATGTCCATGGAGAAAAATGCTTCCAATCACAAACCTATTATGTATAACTCAGTATAGCTTGGCACTGCTGTCAAGCTGTTTTGTGGTGTTTTCTTTGGTTGCTTTTTTTTCTTTTTAGCAGTGTTCAAGCTCTGAGCTCTCAAACAGATAAAATTCTTTCTCTCTTCTATTCATGTCATCTCCGTATCAGGTTAAGGTCGCTCCAAAGACAGCCCCAGAGACCTTGCATTGTGGCTCTGTGCTCACAGAGCTGACCTATTGATGAACAGGGGAGTTTGGTGCTTAGATGTGCCAGTCTGTGGTTCTGCAAATATTTACTCAGAAGTGAAAATCAAAACAATACATGAAAACTGAGCTTTCATTTCTTTTGAGATTTGCTTCTTGTCTTATTTTGGAAAACTCCATTAAAAGCTTTTCTTCCGTGGGATATACTGATGATGCAGTGGATAAATCAGATCTGAGTGTGCATCTAACAACTGGAAAAAATTATTCTGGCTGACAGCTGAGGATTCTAAGAGTGATAGTGAGATATGGTTGGTGTCATAGCAAACCTGCAGAAGGTCTGCAGCAGATGTAAATGAACACGTGGAGGGAGCTGCTGTGTGTCTGTGGTGAGAGTGCCCTTCCCTGTTCAGCAGTGTGTGGGGGATGGAGACAGCAGGAATCACTGCTGGGATAGGAGGGATCTGCTTTCAGATGGGACAAGACCTTTCCATTTCCTACTCAACAAAGGGTAGGTCCCCCCAGGTGCTGCGACCCTGAGCACTGCGAGGCATGTTCTGTGGTACAGCATCCATGGCTGAGGGAGTGCAGTTATGTGTTTTAGACTTGGCCAGCTCCTGGCAAAGCAGCTAAATTCCATATAACTTTCTATGTGCTGCTATTACTAATTTAACAATGGTTCTTATTATTTTTCAAATTAAATACAAATAAAGATGTTTAACTTGTTGAAGCTGGTTTGTGTGGCATCTATCAAGGTGGTTCTATCAAATCTATGTAATTTCATACATAATGTCTGACCCACAGATGTGCAAATATAGCAAAACTGGAGACTTTTTTATATTCTGCTTTGCACTCTCAGTCCCCTTCTTCCTCCTGTTATACTTGAAAAAAAATAGGATGTATAGAATCAGAAAGATGAAGTATAGTCTGTGACAGATGCACAATTATTTTGTGCAGGGTGTGTGTGTGTGCATGTGTGGTGTAACTTTTTTCTCTCTGAAGTAATTGCAGACAACACTGAAGTCTATAAATTATTCCAAAGCCAAATCCTGTTGTAAACAAGCTCATAAGAAGTCAGGAGCTCTTAGATTATTCCTGTCCTTAGATGTTTAGCATAATGACTTGTTTCCAATGAACCATTACTTGTGCCTCTGGAGTTCCCATAGAGGAAATTAAGCATTAAATTTTAAGTGTTATTTTTTTTATTATTATTATTTTCCACCTGCCATCCTAATTGCAATTTTCAAAGTTTGCTTACAGTGACAATGGAAACCTTTTCAATAAATCAGCATTATTCCAGCTATCTCTGTGCTCCAGGCAGTAGGGTGTGATCTGCCTTTCCATATACATCTCTCAGTTCCCATCCCAGCCCGCCCTGGTGGGGCTGAAGCTCAGGCAGGGAGCACTGGGCCATGTGGCTCAGAGAATGGAGAACTGCTCCAGGGAAAGGCACAGGGACTCACCCTGTGTGCCCAGGGCACTGTGAGACTGCTTGAGACTCTCATCAACCTTAGCACAGCCCAGGGCTCTCTTCTGAGGCTTTCATTGTTTCCTCCTGTATTAGGTACTGCAGAGGTAATGGAACAACAGTGAATTCATCTGAATATGTTATGGAATTAGTTGGCCTGTAAATAAAATTATTTTGCCTATTCTCTGTCCTGTTGCCCACATTTCTGGGGGATTTGGCAAATCTGCAGCTGAAGTGAACTAAGCTCACGCTGTAGGTGTTAATTTTAATATGCATGTCATGTTTGAAAGTGTCAGCAGAAAAGACTGAATGATACTTGTTGCGTATAAAGCTGAAGTACATAATTGCTCCAGCTGACATGTATGAATGCACTTTCATTATCGTGTCAAGAGGACACTTTGTGCTTGCAAATGAACAATGTTTGGGGATGGCAATAAAACGGGAAGCACTTGCTTAAATAAAGTTTATTACAGCTTTTAAGAAAAATATAATTATGAAGTGTTCATACTGAATTAGAAAACTGGTTTTGAAGTGTTAACTTTAATATGAAATGGAGTTACGGTTTAAAGGGGAAGAGTGCACGGTGCTGAGGGTTTGCTAAAGTGAGCCCAAAATAAATGTGAAATGATGCTATTTGTTTTGCGTGGCCACGTAATATTCAGTGGGTACTGTGAGCTGATTTCACAAAATAACGAGTGACTGACAGCCCCCCACACTTTCTTAAATCAGTTCACTTAATTTAGTGACCACAGGTGGAAAATACATGTGTAAATGTAGAGATTGAATCTGAGAATCCAAGGAAAAAGGTCTAGTGTTTGGTTAAAACTAATCAAAACCATGCTTATTGAATAAGGATGAAAATCGGTACCACTAAAGTTTCATTCAGTATCCAAACACCACCCTTATCTTACAGGGAAGCTCAGCAGGGATAGCAAGGCAAGGACTTTATGTTGGAGTGCTCATTAGAAGTTATTTGGAAGCTTCTTATGTTCACTGGTACTGTTGGACCTCTGGCCTGTTGTGTGTCTCTGCATATATGACACATTACAGAGAACAAATATGGATTTCTGTGTCTAGCATAATCCAAAAAGTAAAGTTATTTGGGTTCTAAGCACAGCTTTCCAGCTTGCACGAGGAAAACTCATCCAAAATTGCTGTAAATTCCAAGGCATCAGAGGTGGTACTGAAATTTATGAGCTGCTGGCTACCAGCCACGTGCCTGGTGTGTTTATTATGCAGAACACATGAGTTAGGTATGATTCTGACCTCTGTGTTGCTCTGGCTTTAAATCAAGAACAGTTGAATTATGGGTTATAATCTCTGGAGAAGCACTGTGCAATCTGAAGTGTCGCTCCTGCTGTGAGCTGGGCAGCGCGGGGAAATGCAGGATGTGCAGCAAGTAGGAGAGGTTCTGGAGGGTGTGGTCTCAGGTGGTGGTGAGCGTAGTCCTCAGCTGGCAGGAGCTGGAGATGCGCCCATCTGGGGCTGGGACAAAGTTTAGCCTGGGAAGCTGCGAGATTCATTGATTCCTCACTGCCACAAGTGGGTGTGTGGCAGCGAGATTGTGATGGAGCCTCTGTCACGCACTGAAAGCTGAAGCCCTGAGGGAGTGTGATGGCAGAGGTGCTGTTCACCGTGATAATTCCTCCTTGTGTGTGCTTCTGCACACCCTGTGCTATGGGAGTGAATCTGACCCCTTCAGACTGGAGTTCACAGGACCTTGTTAATGTCTTTTGTGATTATTCAGTATTTCTAGTGGTCTGTAAAGATAAGATGTTACTCTTAAGAGAATGTTTTCTGCGGAAGTTTCCCAATTCCGTGTTTTCCTTTGTTTTTTAGGAGATCTTTCAGAAACTCGCTCTGTGCTGCTGTGTTTAAAAGAGTAGTGATTGTCCCAGCAGTGAGGGAGACTTTGCAGAAAGGAATTAATAATTGCAGTCATATGAAACTTTGCTGTCCATTAACAGAGAGTCTAGATGTGTTTCCCCGTAGCTCCTGTTTTGTTTGCATTTCAGAATACAGTGTGACTTTAGTGTGTCTCCTACTTGACTACAGATGCATTTCTGCTGTTTGTTTTCTCTCTTTCTCTCCCCTCCCCCCCGTTAGGAAATAAAAATAAAATAAAGACACTTTAAAAGTCTTTCCTCCTTTTGGACAGGAACTTCTCAATGAAGTCTTGTCTTCTCCCCAGCTTCCCTCTAATGTTCTTTCTCTGAAGGTTTTGATAACCTCTTGGAGGGCTAGAGATGCTCGTGTAAGTCTGTTCTGGCGAACCTTATGCCTGCAAAGTGGCACTTGTAGCATAAGTGCTGCCATTCAGTGAAGATTCTCATAAGAGAAGATTACGTGTGATGTCCCTGGAACTGTGAATCTTCCAATAGCTTCCAACCTTTTGGGCACTGAGGGGTCGTAGGAAGGTGGGGCACTGCCTGTAGCTGTCTGGCATCACCCTCCAGTTTTCAAGCTGTTAAACAAACTAACAATGAAAAATTCCAATTCCTGTCTGTTTTTCTGCTGTTTATTTCTGGAATGCCAGTGCATTACTCTCCAGTGAGAACTGATTGTTGCACATCAGGAAAAAATTGTTGAAAATGACTTAAAAATTATTATGCTTTTTTTTTTTCTTTTGTACTTAATTACCTGTGCAACTGAAGAGAGGCACTTCTCTCATACAGCTAACTTTATTTCCCTGGCTGAATCAAGCTGTAGTTGCAGAGATGGAAGTTGGTGTTTATTGCTAAACATGTAACATTTTCCAAGACTGTGTATTAGATATGTGACTTAGACTGGTTGAAGCAGAGTTATGTAGCACTGGAGCTCTCCATCCCTCCTTCCCTTGCATGGATATGTGCAGTGCCTTGTCCCTGGCATCCAAGATGCTCTTTAAACTCTGGGGTTTAAGCATAGTAATGAGAAGTAGAGATAGAGTTGCACTTAGTTCTCAGTGCTATTGGTATTTTTAGGTTAGATAGCACTATTGGGGTTTGTGTGCATTGCCAACTATTCCATGTTAATTTAAATCAAAATAAGAGACAGTAGAATGGGCCTCTATTGATGCAACAGTACCAGGTGTGCTTTTTAAGACCAAGGAACAGGTGAAAAAAATCTATTGACCTTCTAATGTTCCTCCAGTCTGAAAGAAAAGCTGTCCCTCACAAGATATTGCCCTGCTGTTTACAGGAAAGATTTAAGACTACTTGGAAATATGATAGTAATGGAGAAAGAATGGCTGCAACACTAGGTATTAGCTTAATGCTTGTTTGTGTGCTTAATTATTTCATTATTAGCCCCTACTGTGCACTTGGAAGAGTGAGGCGCTCCTGGATAGAAGCTTTCACTTCCCACTAATGAAGAAAGATTATTTGTTCTCAAAGTTTAGTCAGTTTTCTGCACATAGACTTGTACAGTAATGGAAATTTCTCACACACAATTCTCCATTGGCAGCAAAGGGAGAGGGGAAATGAATATTTTGCTTTGGGACAGAAGAGACTGGAAGAACAAAACCTCTATAGATGTGTAAACAATCTGGCTTAGTTGCAAGGACACAATAGGAAAGCCTAACTACATTTTAGCTAGTATGCTGTATGGATTTATTTACAAATTGATCAGGGTTTGCAACTGATCCAGAGTGCCTCAATTCTTTATTCTTTTGAATTTTTTTCCTAGCTTGTTTTAATAAGCTCTGTCCTGGCAAAAGCAGATGTGAAAATGTCAGTCATAACTCAGCTTTTTGCAAAGTCACATGTGTACTGGGGTCTTTTAAAGGTGAATTAGCACATCCCTATGGTAATCTCACCATTAGATAATATTTTACATAAACCCAAGGAAAGGGTGATTTAAAAAGGTTAAAATTAAAGTGGAACAAGTCATGTCCAAGCAATATTGTTTTGAGAAGGGAGCCAGGTAGTTGCTATAGTTTTTTCCAAATTCCAGAGAGAATGAGAGCACCATCATTTTGTAGCTGTAGTGTCAGTCCCGGTCACCTTACCCTCAGTGGCTGTGTCCTGTACCAATGCAGAGTTTGTGCAAAAGGGGATATCTTGCTTTCTCAAATGGGCAGCAGCTGTGGAATAATTATTTTCCTGTGTATTTTATTGGTTTGGGGGAGGGCAGTTCATTTGTGGGGATTTTATTTTGTGTTTTTCTTATTTTTAAAAAATTATTATTTTTCAGGTGTTTTGATTAGTTTTATTTGGCTGCAAATTCAAGAAAAAAAATATGCCAGATTTCTCTTCCATCAGGAATATAAAACCACGTAGTTATCAGTTCAGCTTTTCAACACCACTGTCTACCTCTTCCCCATTCAGGAAACTACTGATTTTAAAAGTGTCAAATCTTAGAAGATGATGATAATAAATTCTGAACTGACCAAGCAAACTGAAGAAATCCTTTAATTCCATATATTGGTTCTAATGTTCCTCTGGTCAGATTTTTCACAGTTTATCCATAACCCCAGTTAGCCTTGACCATCAATTCAGATATTGCACCACTGGACGATGTCAGCGTCAATGAAACATGGTAATAGTGGTCAGTGAAATTGATCTTTTGAACCTGGACAGAGCAAAGGAACAATGTGGAATGTGCTATGGTTATTGAGGTGGTCAGAAATAAAGAAGTTAGGTAAGAGGTATTAGAGTGTGCTTCAGTAACTGAGCCAAAAAAAAAGAGAAAAAGAGGAAAGAAATGCTTTCCAGGTGTCAGCACTGAGGGAAAAGGGAAGCCAAGAGAAAGCAGGTCTGCATGTTTTGGGGGGTGGAGGTAAACAGGGATTTTTCAGTATCGATTTTGGTGTATAAGGTTTCCAGCCATGAGGCTGATGTGGCAAGCAGGTGGTGTTAGAGAAGTACAAGACCGAATAGGACAGGCACAATGTGGAAAAGTATATTAGTAACTTAAAACAGTCACTGCACATTAAAACAATTACTGGTGGCTGCTGGGCAGATTGCCTTTGTTCTGTGCTGCCTGTCTAAAGCTGATCTGTCTTGTTTCTAAAGTGCACTTGCCTCCTTGACTGTTATCACCATACTGGCATAATGTGTGTTGTAATGTGATGTTAGTGACAGCCCTGCCAAATTAGGGGCGTTTCTGTTTTAAAATACACATCTGATACATAAAGGAAGTATGACAAAACCTCAGTCTCTTTCTGGTTTGGGATTTTGGGACAAAACATGCTTTTGCTATCAAACACCAATTGATGAAAGTAAAACAGTTTTTTTTTGGAAGTGTAAGAGAGGTATTGAAATTCTGTCTCAATGCTGATTGCTTTCTGTCAGAAATGTACATGATTTTCTCGAGGTTTTCTGTAGGGCCAAAAAGTCCGGGAGTGTTCTTTGCCAATGGGTTGGAAACCATTAATAGGGCAAAAATAAAAATTCAAGTAACTCTAGTGCTCATGAAATGAGAAGAATTACAGTTTCTGAAACTGTCAGAAAAGTCTATTTCATATTCAGCTAGCATAAGATCAATTTCCAAGTGTTGAATAATACTGTGAATCAGAAAATAATAGGTCAGGTTTTTGATCTTTTGTTTATTTACATGAGGAAAAGATACCCTCTGACTTCTAAACTCCTTATTGCTTTCCTAGCATTGTTTCATGTGGCATTTGGGCTGCTTACCTTTTCTTTGCTGACCTAGTTAAAAGGATGAGTTAAATTTGGTATATTGTGGTTTTTATTTCTAATTAGCTGGGATGTAATCACTCCTTGAACAAATCTCATCAAATGACTCGGGACTGAGTTGCATTTAGCTTGAACAAACAGAGAATAAATCTGTGTCTCTGATTTCATTCATTCGTTTTGATCATCCCATTTACCTGAATTCAGTGCTAGTTTCTCATATTGGAGTGTTCTTTCATTTCTGAGTAAAGGGCTGCTCACCTCAATGTGATGGAAAAAACCCACTGAAGTCTGAAGTAGGCATGGGTGGGGATTCTAAACTTGTTCACCCCTGAAGTCTCTGGGGTTTGAAAAACACTTGAACTTAATTGAGTGATTTCCCCCCTCCCCCCATTTGTGTAGAGACCCCAAACTGTCCCTTCAGGTTCTCCTCAAGTTACCCCAGGAATGAGGCCTCTGACACTTTACACGAGTCTCAGTCGGATGCGTCATAGTCCAGAGGGGGCTTTACTCAGTCCTTTAAGGAAAAGTCTTTCATTTCAGTGTCCCTTGCCCACCCAAGAATATCCTTGTTGGGCACACGGCTGGGCAGCTGTTTGTAAGCACAGCAGTGCCTTGAACCAAGCACCAAACCCAAAGGAGCCGTGCCGGGGACTTGGCTCACCCAGGACTGCACATCGATGACGCCGCACGACGGCACGGACCCGTAAATGTTGGACTCATCATTGGCTCTGTTCAGCACCGTGAAAATGCTGTCCCACTGCAGGTATTTGCCTGAAAAACACTCAGCAATCTGACTGTCCCATGATGTGTATCTGTGCTAAGGCTTTATGACACTGCTTTGTCCTCACCAAATGAACGAACAGCTACGGTCTCCAAAGACTATTTAGAGAGAGATACAATATGAGATGAGATTGGAAATAATATATTGGTAGTGAAGGATATTGAATTACTCAGGTTGAATCCCGGAGTGTATTCCTGCATTTCTGCATAATGATTTTGGCCATTATAATGAAATAGTATATTAGGGGAATAAAAGATTGTCAATAAGGTATTTAAGCTTCCACTGCTGAAAGTAAAATACTTATATTTTACCATTTAATAGCAACTAAGGCGCTTCACCTTATCAAACTGCAGTAGGTTAAGAGAAAAACTTCCTTCAGTGTTGTATATCAGCCCTAGGGTGAAGGTAGGGTTAAATTTCACTGTCTAATGCACATTTGCTCTCATCGTAAAGCTAATCTTGTAATTTCTCACAAGACTGGCAATCTTGGGAGAAATGAGCTAGTACTGAGGTTAAATTACCTCTTACCCTAAAGGAGGCAAAGGATATTCTTGGATGAATGGCTCAGCATGATACACATTATAGATAACTAAGGTGTTGCATAATACAAGTCTTGGCTTTTGGCTGTGGAAAGAGCTTTAGGCCTGTTTTTAGTAGCATATCTGTCTGGAAAATAATTCAAGGCTTTTTGGAATAATTCAGTTTTACTGAAAGTCTTTAAAGTTGTACTATCTCATTTTATATTGTCTGTTGACTACTGATCTCAGGATTTTCCGTATTGGCTGGAGCCATTAATGCAGTCACTTTCTAGCAGAAAAATGTACAGTGCTGACTTTTTTGATGAAATGTGCAGGATACTGGAATTTAAATAGTGTGGGGTTTTTTAATGTACGTAACAAAAAGTGGTAAAACACATTTAACTCAACATAGCAATGGAACTAAAACTTTTAAAGCCTTTGTGTCAATGCTTACAGATTTAAAGACAAGAAATTGTAATGCTTTCAACAATTACTTTAATATTAATTATTGAAATTAATATTGAAAAAACAGATTTTGCAGTCTGTTTTTGATTGTTTCCTGACAGCACTGATTCTTCTTTTGTGAACCAGACTAAATTATAATAAAATGCAGAGCCATGGAAGGAGTTGAAAAATAGTCCTGGAATAACTTATTTAATGCTGATTACACAATTACTTTTATCTCATAATAAATTATTTTTCATAACTTTCACCCGTTCCACGTGAGAGTAACTAGAAATGGCAAGCTCAGCAGAAAGTAGGGATAGTATAATATATGAGTGGTTATTAAAAGCATCAAGAAAGGGAAGTATTTAGAGGAAAAGTCTGGGTTGAAAGAAATTAAAGTGTCTATTAAGATTATTAATATTACATAGCTGTGGCTCATAGTTCAAATAATCGAGTGTTTCTTGAGGGTGCAATATCCCTTCATTTGCCAGTAGTGCAGAGTTAAGGGGAGAGATTCACTTTACTCTGTACTTTTTGATATATCGGTGAAGAATTTGAACAAATTCAGCACATTTTTTGGACATGTTTTGGTTGGAGATTGAAGACATGGCACTCAAAATGGCAGAGAATTTAATAGAGAGGCAAGATGAATGGGGTGGATAACCAGTGAAATTATAATTTTATAAAATGGGCTGTAGCTGATACTATTGCATTGTTGACAGTCACAGATATGAACAAGTTCTGTAGAAATGTGTAGAAAGTTTCAATAAAAGTAATGGTTTGTGAGATCAGGTAAATAAAGGAGCTGGAATATATTCACAGAATATTTTGAATGGGAAGGGACAAGGATCATCAAAGCTCACCTCTCCAAATCAGTTGAGTTTGATTTTAATCTCTTGGTTAGTTCTGAATCCCTTTTGGAAAATCCTTAACTGCAGCAATATATTAAAGTTGATGCTGATCTATGGTTTTATGTTGATGTGAGGCTTTGATACTTCTTGAGAAGTCATAGAAAAACAAGTCCATTGCAGAATGTAGTATTGAGATGAATTTTGGGACTAGTAAGGGCCCATATAAAATTTAGAACTGATTTTTTTTTTGTTAAGAAAAAAATAATTGTATTGGAACTGAAATGGCACTAAATTCAGAGAAGAAGATAAGTAGATACTTGTATGTGTGCACCTTACAGTTACCCAGAAAAGAAGACAGAATAACTTATTTTAGACAAGAGAAGAGCTGTCAGTAGGAATCTTCAGCAGTAGAAAAAAAATGCCTTTAACAGAAAAACAGTCATTCAGCATAGGAGGGAAGAATGTAGAGGGCAAAATCCAAGGAGAGAGGAAGGGAAAAGGGCAGAATGTTTCTGCCCTAAATCCCTCAGTGATGCCCATTCCCACTGAGCAGGGGGGAAGGAGGGGGTGAAGGGAAGGGAAGGGCCAACCCCAAGTGCCTGATTTCCTTCTTTGTACCTGCTGCATGAAAGTGACAGCCTTTCCCTCATGATTTATTTTGTAAGAATCCGCTTCCTTGGAGTAAATACTAGCAATAGTAAATATTAGCATGAATTCCAGTGCAAGTTACAAAATAAAATTTACATTCTGAGACAGAATCATTAGCACCTAATTTTCCAATGGTATTCTGAGACTGAAATAGACTGAGCTTGGGACTTAGAGTCCTTTTTGACAGTATTTTTTTAATATTTTATTTTAATCAGTGGTCTTTCTTCCTGTATAGGGAGAGGTTGGCTTCTGTGGCATCTGTTGCAGGAGTGAAAGTATGAATTCCATACATCACTTCCAGCATCTGGGCTTCATGCAGATGTGTGACATCTGAGCTACGTAACGGATACACTTAACTGACTTTCTTAATTGCTTTATTTAGGTGGTCAGAGCTATTAATAGAAATGGCTGAAGGATGACTTTTTTATGATATATGGACAAACAAAAATAGGTATGGTTGGATGGTGTTAAAAGGTAATAACAATGATCATAAATCCAGAAAGTTCAAGAAATTATTGCCCTCAAGAAGAAGAGGTTTTATGGAAATGCTGGCATCATTATTCTTATTCTGAGAGTTGTTTGTATTATGTACTGTTAATAGAAGCAAGTGAAAACTCCTTCAGTGGAGGCTCCATCTGTGCTGTGTCTGTTACCTGCAGAAGTGGGTATGTGAACAAGGCACATTATCAAACTAGGAATCAATTTCATGCTATTCCCACTTTTTCTCCTCCAGCTTTTGATAACTTCAGGGATGTTTCCGATTTCTGCCACCTGCAGCAGCAGAACTGGCAGCACAGGGAAATGACAGGGCCCCCCATCACAATGTTCACAAGAAGGACCATTAAAGTTACAGCTCCTCCACACCCACTTCAGATCTGTCACCTCCTGAACTGCCTGACACGGTGATGGCGTGGGCAATTCAGAAATAGCTGCCCTACCCTGCAACCCCATTTCCAGAGGAGCCATGTTCCCAGAACAGTTTCACTCACTCTCTGCAAATCTCTGCCTTGCTCTCTAATTTAAAAAGATATTCTTTGTGTCTGCCACCTCCCTGCTAAATGTAGATTGTGTGTCAGGGGGCTGACACACAAAAGGCCTCAATCTCTTAAGAAGCTGCCACCAGAACACCTAATAGACTGTCAGTTTGAATGTTTAAATGAGACACAGCAAGAGAAGGAATAATGCTTTTAACAAAAGAGTGCTGGGTAGACTAGGAAAAAATGCTCAGCTCCACTGACAAGGTGACTGGAAATGTAGTACTTGCAGTAGAAGGGAGGTATTGATGAAAGCATCAGTAACAGGTGAAAAATGGTGCTCAGACTTGGCTGCTAATGGGAAATAGAGCGAGCATTTATGGCTGCAGAGAGAAGCAGGTGAGGAGTCAGGTTAGGACTGGCAGATTGGCTCCTTTGTAGGATGCAGTGCTGTCATTTCCCCCGGTGATGAGCGGTACTTTAAAGCTACATCTCTGTATGTAACACAGATTTGGGCATGACTGAGCCCCGAAAATTAGTGTTTATATATCCTGTTTATGTTTTAAACCACTGCAGGTAGCTACATCTTTGAAACTATCCATGAAATTATTTGCATTAGGGATTCAGAACTGAATTCCTGCATGTCAGCAGCATCTCAAATTGCCTCGCTCGCAGATGGAACATGGAAGGATAGAAATTGCAGGAGTTTTGCTCTGTTGTGCAAGTGGTGCATTTGAACACTGCCACTATGAAAGCACATTTACTTTGGTACACACTCTAACCAAAGACTCTTCTGCTTTCTTTGAGAAAGATGGAAAGAAGAGCTCTGTTCCTTCCTGTGACAGTAAAATAACTTCTTGGTGTTTGGATTTGCTCCATGATGGTCTTCCATAGAAATTTGTCTGTCTTTTCCAAATTGAGTGATGCAAAAAAGAAGCCATTACAAGTCAGTCACTGTCTCTTTCTTCCTCTCTAGCCCTGACTGCTGGATCCCCTTATGCCCTTGGCTACCTGTTTTGCTGATGATTTTCCAGTTAACAGGTGGCCAGTCCTGTGCTGCTGGATGTTATTAAATAAATGGTTTTCCAGATGGCTGTAATATCGTGTCTTTAAATAAAAGTACACAAGCTTAGTGTCAGCATCTTATTTATGGAATGCTTTTGGCTCCTGAACTGCTTGTTGAAATCGTTGTGAGCCATTTGGTCACTGAGAAGTAATTGTGTATTACTGTACACAACAAGCTGTTTGCATTAATTAGCAATCAAAGCATATTGCCACATGGGGAATAACATGTCTTTGACATCTCTGCAGATCCTGGTAACTGAAGCAGTGCAAACCCATGGACTGTCCTTTGCTGCATGTTTATAGTGTGAACTTGCAGTGCATCTGCCCATTCAGTCACCTGCAAACCCACCAGGGACACAGCTGGTAGAAATAAAAGCTGAGGTAGGAGGAACAGAGTGTGAAGGTACAAGGGAGTTTGTCCAAAGACATTGTTTTCTGCAGCAAAAGCAGCTTCTGTCATCATTTCATGTGGCTTCCAAGCATGGGAGATGGTGAGTGTTGTCTCGTTCACGTGGGCTGTTTTCACCAGCTAAGGAAGAGCTGTAGTAAGTTGGTCACAGGTACCCTGAAGCAGCCTTAGGGAAGCACAGGACAGCGTGACACAAGGACAGCCTTCTGAACACAGCACAGTAATCCACCTTGGGTGAGGCAGTGGATGGCCCAGAGCCCATGGAATTAACCTCAGAAAGAATTCTAGCCATTCCCTGTCTCTGCTGTTGTACTTTTGAAGGCATAGGAGTTAGAACTATTTGTCTCTGGACAGCAATGCCTCCACAGAAGCACATTTGGATGTAGAAGGTGTCCTTGGCTGAACAGCTGGATAGGATATACTTTTGTCCTGTTTTGTTGGGTTTTGGGGGTTTTTTGTTAAAAATAGTTAAAAGATCATTAGAAGATGGGAAAAGCTGCAAGGGATCAGGAACTTTGTTCCATGTGGAAAAAGAACGGTGAAGATAAAAAGGGTATCTCCATAGAATTGACACTAAAAATAATGCTGTGGGGGTTTTCCCCTTTAGCCAGTCAACTTTCACCTTCTCTTGTAAAATGGTACTATGATACAATATCAGCTGCATCCTAAACAGTATTTGTTGTGATATGCACTCAGAAAACCTTGAGATTCATAGTATTCCCTGTGTAGCATCGTTCTTCTTCCTCAAGGCTTTTTGAAAATGTTCTCCTTAGTAGGAAAGTTTCATGTGAAAAATTAGGACTAAAGACCCCAGAGCAGTCTGGACCCAGAGGCAAAAACATTCACAGGGAGAGTGGGAACTGTGGGTTTGAAATTCTAGAACTCTTCCTTGGGAGTCCCGGCTTGATTTTTGATGACCTGTGAAGTCTTTGTTGACAAGGGTGATCAGGATTTGCATGTTTTGAGGAAAAATTAATCACGTGCTGCATCCATTTGTCTTTTAAAATCAAATTTAACTGTATAAGCATAAGGTGGTTTTAAGAATTACCTTCCTGGGCCCAAGCAAATAAGTGTATGTGTGTCTCTGAACACTCTTGTGCTGCTGTGGTGGATTGGGACAATTTCCTGTGTGGGTTTTGTAGTGTGAGCGATAAGACCAGTTCTGACTCCAATTACAGATTTGTACCTCCTGAGCTAGGAAACGTGGGTGTTGGAAATCCAGCAGTGGTTCCTGCCTCTGCTTTTGTGTTGAGTAGAGAGCAAAGGCACGATGGGAGAGAGGAAGGGAAAATACATTCAAGTGCAGGTCAGTGCTTCACATTTTGACTTTTTTTGCAGGACTGCTTGTACTGGTAAATGCATTTATTCATTTATCCTGTGCTTAAGAGTTAGAGATGTTTGCTGCTAAAATGCCAGGTTCTCTGAGTTATTAAGCACAGTATAATGAACCCTTTGCAGAAAATAACTGGAATGTGATCTATGTCTGCAGAGGAAGGAAAGGAGCAAAACACTTTAAAAAATAAATTAATGTAATGCAAAATAACCTTAGTTCCACTGCACAGAAGTTTATAATTGCACTGATACTGTTAAGCTGCTCTTCCAGAAGATGCTGCACATTCTGTGCAGGAGTAGAGTATGATGATGAGTGTCATTCAAAATTAGGATCTTTCATATTCAGAGTGTTTCACACACACATTTGGCATGTAGAGGTAGAGACATTTCAATGAAGCAAGATATCATCTAGACAGGAACTCTTAACAAACAATTCCCACCAGGAGCTTGGAGATGTAGTTTTCTAGTGCTTCTTGGTTTTGGCTTTTTTATTTCATTTTTTCTTCTCTAAGATGTATTGCTTTTTGTTTACTGTGAAAAGGCAGTGCACTGACACAATCTTTCAGGATCTCATTCATACCTCCCGGGTTACACTGGAGGTCAGGGCTGCATTCTCAGCTCCTGGTGGCTTGATATGAATAAATTGATTTTGAAATAACTAAATAAATTTCTGTGATAGGGTAAGCAAAGAAAAAGCATCTTCACCAAAAGGTTCAAAGCCAGCATAATTGGCACAATAAATAAATAAGAAGAATCTCTTTGCTGTCTTTCAGAGTAGCATCTCTCACACAATGTTTTTCACAGCTGCAGAGTTCACTGGTCTTAGCCATATGTGACTTACCCATTTGAGACTTGTGACTCCTTCCTAGAGTTTCCAGGGGAAACGGAAATCCTGTGTGCTCCCTAAGGAAAATGTAACCGAGCAGGGGAACAGAGGGGATCATCTGAGGGGACTTTGTGCCAACAGTGCATACACTTTGAAAGAGGATCATGGATTCAGGCAGCTCTCTTGCCTGTACAAAGCCTTGGAGTTTAACCAGGAGGTTGGATCAGTGCATGAGAGGCGGCTGAGCAGCTCCTCATTGCAGGGGCTGCGAAACGAGGCCAGGAGCTGCAGGAGCGGAGGGCACAAAGGGAGGACAGGACTCTGACAGAGGCTGCCTGGGATCTCTGCACTGCCTGGGGCTGCTGTGTTTGGGGAGCTGGAGCAGGGCAGCTGGCCTGGGGTGAGGAGCAGGGACCTTGGTGTGCGTGGGTAGGATCAGACTGGGCAGTCCTGCTGTGCCACTGCTCATGGCAGCAGGCTGGGTTAGCGGTGCCGTGGTGCCTGGGCAAGGGATCCTCCACCTGGGCCTTGACAAGAGGAGGGGTTTGGGGATTTTTTGTTGTGTTAAAAAGTGTTTGCCTTCTGTTATCTTGCAAAACTCATCGGACATTTTCAGAATGACTTGATTTGCTCTATTTCTTCTGTATTATGACCTGAACTAAAGGGGGCGGGGAGTGAAAAAAATGGATTTAAAAAAGCTCCCATAGTAAGCAAACTTTTTAATAAAAGCTTTTAATTTTGGTCAAAGCAAAAGTTTTAGGTTGTGTTTCACTAAATTTGACTGCACTCCTTTTTTCTGAAGCCGTGTTAATTTGCATGGAGGCAGCGTTGTGAAGGGGGAAGGTGTGCCTGAGAATGCAATTGAGCAAGATGCTTTCAGCTTGCCTGGCTTTGATTACTTGTCAGGAGCCAGCGTTGCTCTGTTACTGAACCTGTTAGTCTTGTGCAGTTCTGCTTTTCCTCCAAAAACTCCATCAGATGTATTTACATGTCCCCTTGGAGGAACGCCCCAGAGCAAGGCAGGGGTGCCCCTGCTACCTCTTGTACTGTGAAGTGGTCACAATTTTGCTTTTGAAACTGGAATGATATTTTATTCTTGTATCAGTGTAGTGTATTAATCCCACATAAATCTTCTTGGTATGGTTCCTCAGACATGAAGACTTAGCCTTAAAAAATCCATTTAGTAGTTATTCCATAAAACCAATGCCTGCATACTTTTGTTCCCCTTTGTGTTTTTCTTGTCACGCTTCATTGAGGTGAAAACAATTTATTTGCTTCTCTTGCCAGGATATGTCGATCTGACAGTGAAAATAAGATGTCATTTTCAGTGTCTCATCTGATCAACAACATAGACAGCCATCAACAAAATATTTACATTTTTCACTGATGATTATGGATGAGAATGCATAAATCAAGGTTATTTTACATTTTATAATCTAAATTGATTCTGAAGTTTTGTTAGGACTGGAAAGTGCCAAAATGATTCAGTGAACTCTAAGCACGACAATAACTATTGAAAACAGTCAAAATCAGGGCTACCCCTCCTTACATTAATTTATTTTCACTAGTTTTCAGCTCATTCTTGCTATTCTGCTCCCACTGATATTAGGTGTAAAAAAAGGTAAAATGTTCCAGTTATCGTGGGCTTGTTTCTAACTTTTTTGCTTATAATCTAAATTTCTGCATTGGGCATATCACCACACGTTTGCTAAGAGGCAAAGTTAAATCTGCTTTTAGTTTTCCAACATTTGTTTTTTAATGTCTAGCCAATTTATATATTAGCTACAGTTTTGCATTTACCTGTAATTTCCAGTAAGCTAGGTCATGCTGTTAATTCTTTTGTCTGGTATCTTCTTACCTCCTAAATACTCTGAAAACTTTGATTTGAGACCAAGTGTCTCTTTAGATGTAAACTCTGCCAGGTGTTGAGTCACTAGACACTTGTGAGAACTTTGGTGATTGCAATGCTTTCAGCTGCCCTTAAACTTTATGTATGCTTTTGTAACTATCCTGTGTGTTCTCCCAGGTGTTCTGATAGCATCCTTGAAGCCTTGGGTCCTTTTTTAGTGACCTACACAGACATAATTGTAGACTGGTCAAAAAGAATGTAATAAAAGAAAGTTAAATAATACCTTATAAAAGTCTTTACAATTCTTCAGGGATCATTCAGTCACTGCCTCATGAGCCAGCTCAGTTTTTCAGCTGGGGGATGGAAGTTCTTCCCCACAATAGGAAAGTGCAGTTGTCAAGCACAGCTGCTGTGGTGGGGATGGGGTGCAGTGAGCACAGCTGCTAAGGAGTGGCCATCCATCACCTGACACACTAATCTGTTGGTCTTGCAGGGGTTATAGAAAAGCAAACCAAGGTGGGGAAAAGTAATTCTTTTATACATTAAAAGTGCCGGTTTCAGTTTCACTTCTCTTGTTTGTTGTGATTCCTGAGCTGAAAGCATTGTGCAAACAGCCAGCCAAGACCGAACAGCAGCTCCTTGTTCCTGCTGCTGGGAAAGCCCAAGTGATGCAGTTACACTGCTGCTGAATCCATGAGCAATCCATGATGCAGATGGAAGGTCCCACTCCAGTGTGGCTTCGGTAATTCTGCTCATCTCTGCTTTATACTCCCAGTGCAGTGGGCTGAGACTGCCATGGGTTTGGAACGGCTTCATGGATGCAGATGTCCGTCCGCATAAATGGATCCCAGCTTGGTTTCCTTAAATGTTTCTAGTGTTTTTCAGAAAAGGCGTGGTCTCTGTGCCCCCAGATGCTCTAAAATGCTTTGGGTATTGTTTTAGCGCCTTTTCTGAACACAGAACCTTTCCTACACTGGAAACTTAGAAAGCAGGTACGTGGGAGCTGAATCTGGAATTCCCAGTATCCAAATAAATGGTAACACACAATGAGCAGAGAAGTGCTAAGTTTTGAAGGCAGCAGGCTTATATACGGCATGAAATGAAGCATTAAACACTTTTTCAGGCTGGTGACCTTTTACACTGGGGAGGGAGGATGTAAAACCTGACATTTTTTCACCGATCACGTTTCACAAGAATAAAAAAACCCCACCTTTAATCAGTGAGTGATAAATGCTCATTTTTGGTTTTGAAATGTTCAACGATTGATTACACACACTGACTTAGAAAAATTGCCACAGACTCATAATGACAGGATTTATCTGAAATTATGTAAAATTGGTTTCAGTATTTTTTTTAGAAAAAAGAGAGGTTCTATAAAGATTTCATTGTCTTTGGGTAGGAGTGAGTTGCTCCTCAGTGTGGGTAATTGTACCTGGTAGTCATTGTTAAGGAAAGAGAAAATGCCTCCAGTGTCTTTTGGTCCCAGTTTTCCCTTCCAATATGCCCCCTCAATGCTTCCTTTTCCATCCAGAGCTGTGTTTAGCACAGAAACACAGCCACAGGACCAGGATGCCCAACATGTGTCAGTTTTATAAAGTGTGTAATTCATGAGCTGTGCTGAAACCCAAGTTGTTGAAGGGCATAAACACAGAGAGCTAATATTCTTCCGGCAAATCCAAAGTTATTTTGATATAAGACAACTTCTGGCAGGTTACCTTCTGTCCTTCCTGCAGTAAAATAATGGCTTTTGTCACTTGTTTTTAATTTCAAACTGATGTGCTGGAAGTATCTATTTCAAAGATGAAGGAGAAGTAAGACAAAAAGAGATTGTTACTTTCCCCAAATCAGTTTGATTTCTGTCATTACAAAACAATACCTTTCCAGGAGATGTCTTTGAACGCCAGCCAGCACTGTGACAGATAACTTATAGCTGCTCTGATTATTCATGCAGATATCAGCAGGTTATTCCAAAAGGGCTTTATTTCATATTGTTAAAGCTATTCTCTAAAAGAAACAGTAATCTTTCTGACGAGCATGGGGAACAATTTCTTCAATACCAGTCCAATTTATTTGGACCCTCTGATTGGTGCTTTCAGCTAGATCTCTAAGCACAATATTAATTATTCATTAAGGTACTTGAAGGGAGAATATTTGCATAGCCATACTGTCAAAATTGATGAGGCTTTGCGTGTGCACCGTAGGAATAGCTTTCAACTTAGTGCTAAAACTAGAGATGATACTAATAAAATTGTTAAAAAAAATTATCTAAAAAGCCAACAATAATTTGAACTTTCTCATAACCACAGAACATTTATTTTTATAGCACCCACATGTCCTATTGAGAGATCATGAAAATATTCTTTCTACAGCTGGTCATGTGGGTATAGAATAAAAAAAAAAATAATCCTCAAGAACCTTTGTATAATAAAAGGTCATAATGGGGATAATAGATAGTAAAAAGGGAGAAAGAGGTTTTTCCGTGAGTGGGAGGAAAGAATAAGCCTGACATTTAATGCACTTATCTCCACTTGGAAACACACAGACTGGGTTTATGGAAAATTGTAGTGTTCTGTCCTTAAATGCATGGATGGGCAGAGGGTCATCTGCTTACTGAAAGGCTGGGATACTCCTCTTTGTGTGTGCATGTTAAGGTGCAGTTAGTTCTAAAATGGTAAATTAAAAAAAAAATCAAAACATTTAAATTCAAACTTTTTTAAAAACAGTAAAAATTGAAAAAGATCTTGGTGATTGGGAAAGCTGCAAAGTGGCTGCAGTTCCCACAGCTCTTTTGCAGATGAGGGAACCAGCCTGGAACATGTTTGAGCTTTTAATCATCCCTCATTCCTTTCTCCCAGCCCCTGAGCTGTGCAGGGGGGAAGCTCTTGCTTTACACCACACGCAGAAAAATGGACTGACTTCAGGAGCTTGTGCCTGAGTCCCAGTACTTTCATTGACTTTCTCAGTATCCAGTCCCCGTAACGCTGTGAAATACAGACTGCTTCTTACTCCCTAATCTGGCATCCTTGTTAGCAGGGAAGGAAGGAACATTCCAAATTCTTGAACTTAGGGCAGCAGTGCCGTCAATTTTGGCAAACATTGAACTAGAATTGGTTAGTTTGGCAGAAAAGCAGACCTACAGCTCCTGAATTAGACAGCTAAAACTCTGATAGGAGAGGTGAACTTCCACTCACAAGGATATATTAACTTTTGTGGGATTATCTTTCAGAAGGTACTGAGGGACATACAGGAAAAAAGTGACCACCTGCTGGGAATGTCAACAGGGGATCAAAAGCAGTATAGACCATTTTCATTTATTGCAAATTTGGTTTAATTTTATTTCTGGTCTTCTTTCAACACCTTTTGAAATATAGTAAATGTACAATATTAAAACCATTTGAAAGCTAGAATATGGTTCCGTTTCAGTGCAATTCTGCTGAATCTAAAAATGTTTGAATATAACAGAAAACTAGTTTTAGTGTAGATTTATTGAGAAACCATTATAATGTAAACTGAAATATTGCCAAATCAAGTGCCTTTTCATCATAAAAATGAAATAAATTAAACAGAAAATAATATGCATAGGTAATTTTGTAATTCAGAAGCAGACCTAGAAATTCAAGTGATTCCTATTTGAGTGTCACAGGGGTTTTTAACTCCAATTTGTTGTGTCTCAGAAGCTGCAGAGAAAATACATTTGGTGATGCACTGATTATACAAGGTTTGGAAATGTCTTAGAGTGCCAAGACACAAAAGATACTGCAGGTAATGAAGGAGGTCATCTTTAATTTCAGGTCTTTTTCTTTTGTGCATGAGTAAAATGTTTTTGGTCTCACAGAAGGAATTTGGATGTTCAATTTGCATTGTAACTAAGGGCAATTCAGCATCCCGATCTCCTCAGAGTCTTTGAAAATATGATAATCTTATCTAAAATCTCATTTGCTCTGTTTTTACCTTTAACGGTTCTACACACAACCTGAGCATTATGAAAATGCCCTTTAAAATGAGCCTGAAAATATTGGGATTCCATTTTGAAACAAGGGCTGAATATAATTGAAGGCATTAGGAGAGGGAAAGACTGTAATGAATGGCAGAAAAGGCATATGTGCTAGTCCTGAGCTGGAGTCGGAGGCACCTAACAATGGGTTTGGAAAAATGCAGTCCTACATTATAAGAGAATATGAATTTCATCAGTATTCATAACATATGTTGATATTCCATCAGTGAAACGCTGCTGTAAGCATCAGCCCATTTGCATGCAGAGCAATGCTCCCTTAAATAGGAAAATAAATGAGGAGTTAGTCCTGATATGGGGAATGCTTCGGACTATTTCCTTACACTGAAAATTCAGCAGCCTTGGTACGACTGCTGATTTCTAAATTTTTAAAGGAATAACCATGAGTTATAAGAAGTAACCACAACTGAAATCAAAATAAATATTTCAAGGCAGTTTTGATAAGCATTTGGGATTTCATCTGAATGTAGAGTAAGACCTCAAAGTTGTTGCACTTCATGCCCTCTTTTGCTTTCTCCCACTCATTTCTCTCAATGTAGTCTTTAGAAAACATGCCCCACAAGCTAGAGCAAGCCATCCACAACATCCAAAATGTTTTAGATTGCCTCTACTTGGTTTGGACAACTTAAGATGAATTTTCCTCTCTGATTCACATGAATTAAAATGTACAAACCAGCCACATTTCTGCTGCTCATACAGACAGTGCTGCCTACATGTCTGTGCTTTTCTGAGAAGAAACTATTTTTTTGCACGTTTCTTCATACTTATTTTGTTTTTATGTGTATATTTTTTGTGACTAAACCATACCAATGTCTCAGACTGGGTGCAGACCTAAGGGCAGAGTCATCCTTAGCTTGCCCTCCGTCAACACTTTAAGATTGATGACCAATAGTTGAAGGCTGTGGTTGCTGCACTTCCTAAAAGTGTACTTTAAAATTCAGGCTGAGCTTAGCCCGCAGAGCTGGTTTCACCTATTGAATGAGCTCCAGCTACTTCGACTGAAATTGAATCTGACATCAAAAGTCAACAGATGCCCATTAGGTAATAGGAAAGTGTGGACTGAGTTTCCCAGGAAGCAAAAGACACATGCCTACACACAGCTCTGTCCTTTAGATTTAATAAGATGGTGTATTAGGACAAAATTCTCCAGAGGTATCTAAAGACATGCCTGTAATAGTAGTGAGCAGCATTTTCAACGTTCCCTTTTGACTGTGTAATAGAAAAAGCCATAAAACTGGTGTAATTTAACAGAGAAAAGGAATCTGTGCACTTTTGCACATTGTTGTTCATTCCACTTAATAGAGTGCACCTAATGGGCAGCAGATGAGCTGAGGACATGAATATTATCCTTTAGTGAGACATTTGTTGAAAATAATTCAGCTTCTGTTAAAATAGTGTCTATTTGCTTTAATATGG
Organism: Ifrita kowaldi; assembly: GCA_013398055.1. NCBI lineage: Eukaryota > Metazoa > Chordata > Aves > Passeriformes > Cinclosomatidae > Ifrita > Ifrita kowaldi. Next base: position 622,819 of record VZRS01001562.1, on the reverse strand, counting down.
TTTTCCCTTGGGAAGATTAAGTACATAACTTTTTTTTAACTGGTTAAGTTAATGATTGTGTGTATGGAATGAAAGAGTTCTAAATTCTGTTATCAGTCTTGGCAAAACAGGGATGATTTGACATGAGAGCAGTTGGATATTTCTATACAATTCTATACTGTATCTCCAAAGCCTATGCTCAAAACTGGAACTTCAGAAGAGGAAATCTCCACATTTATGGAAATAATGTGAATTTTGGAACATCCCCATGTTTTGTAGCCATGGTTTGGTGAAAATTCAGTGTCCAGAAGGGTAAACATTCTGGATCATAGGATCATTAAGACTGGAAAAAACCTCCAAGACTGTCAAGTTCAATTTTTAACTGAAAACCACCATTCCCACTAAACTGTGGTGGTTTAGTGGGTATGGTGAACACACAAGTGGGCATGAAGAAGCCACAGAGACTTGTCCTACCTGCTTGTGCAGGTTAGTCCTTCCACCTTTCTTCTGAAATACCTTTTCCAAAGACAGACCACTTCCCACACTCCCTCCAATGACCCCCACATTAGGGTTCATACAACCAAACCTTAGAGTATTGCTACTGCTTTAATTTTTAAATAATTTTCACAATTAACTGTAGCCCCAGGTATGCTTCAAACCTAAATTCTCATTTAAATCTTTCTGTGGATCTCCACTGCCTCCTTGACATAACCACAAATAGTGGCTCAAATGTTTCGTGTTTAAAACTACTTTGATTTTAGGGAAAAACATGTGAAACTTCAGGAGGAAATACCTGCACTGAGCAAGGATTTCCTTTTTAAAACAAAAGATTTTCATTTAAATTAGTCTGGTAGAAAATACGTCTGGGTAGACTGTACTCTGCTGTTTCCGCTGAGGATATAGTGGTCATTGTAATTAACAAATAGTAACCAAAGACAGAGGAGGTAACTCCTGGAAATAGCATGGTGAGTTTTCAGACAGATGCTTGGGAGCTGCTGGAAAAAACGAAAGGTTAAAATAGTCAGGTCTGCAGCTCCAACAGTCAGCATTTCCTTCCAGATGACCTACACTTTCAAAACTGCCCTATTTTCCCTTTCTCTTAGCAGCAGCTGAAGAAAAGCACTCATTATTTAACTGAACTGTTGAAGAGAGCTTGGCTGTGATCTTTTAAATGAGTTTTTTCATCAGAAGAATCTGAGTTACATCCTGAAAGCATATTCCCTTAATAACTTCGAGTAATGGTGCTGCTGTGATGGTCTCTGCTGATGGCTGAATCTATCTTGATGTTGTTCCCAAAGCCAGTGCTGCTTTGGAACGTTCAGATAACATTTCCATGGCCAATTGACTTTATGCCATGATGCAGTATCAAGTTAAATAGGTTAATTATTTCCTTCTTTTATTGTTATTGCTTTACAACAAGTACTTATCAGTATTTGAACAGAAGGGTGTTAAAAGTCACAAATGCAGCTAGGAGTCGAAATATAGGTGGGAAAATAATCTTCAAGAAGGGTTCTCTCGTTTTCAGTCTGACTGGTACTCCCAAATAGAGTTTATCTAAAAGTCATCTTTCATGCTGCTGACTCGAAGACTGTCCACGTAGTTTGGTACAGATGCAGCAGCAGGATGGTGGCGTTTCAAGAGACTGTTCTACTGGTTCTCAGAAATGCTTAAGGCAGTGTCAGTTCTTTTATATTCTTCAATCCACACTCTCTTTGCAGGTTATCTACTAGGTAATAATGGAGCCTTTCTCTGTCAAGAAACCTCCAGAGCATTAGGGTTGTGTACTTTCCGAGGTTACAGGACTCTCAGATTTTATATACATCTCACAAGCCACTAATGCTGAAGTAGATTAATATTTAAGCTGCCATGGGAGATTATTCCTTAGTCCTTAAATCTCTTTTATTCAAGCAAAATGACCATGATTATGATCTTACTCAGCTGCTGGAAATTAGAAGGCATTATGAAGAAATAAACAGGAATAAGGAACAGTTTATGAATTTTACAATATCAGTTTGCTGTTAAAATAGTAAAACCCAAATGGGAACCATGTGTGCTGGGCCTTTTGCAATACATACATATATATTTTCAAAGTTACATGTGAGTTGAAATTAATGAATACTTAAGAAAAAAGATTTTTTTTTAAAGTACAAGTAGCAATTTGTCATTAAAACCTCCCTACAAAACATGTTGAGATTTATCTATTCCGATCTTTTCTGTTGAAGTTGTTTGATGTTCTATGAATAACAATCTCTGGAGTCATGTCTCTACTCACCTGCAGCACAGCTGAACTCCCAAAAAGTCTTCACTTTTCTCTGTGGTCCAATAAATATCTTATTAATTTCATCCTCTCAGAAATGATCAATCTGGGTTTGGTTTCTGTCTTGAACATCAGGAGAAAGGAATGTTTATTACGCATAACTTGGGAATAGGGAGAATACAGAAAGTGGGTTACAAGAGGCCTGCCTGCCTAATGGGTTTGGCCCTCCAGGGAAGCTGGATGGTGGAGGACCTCACCTGTGAATACTGTTCTCATCCCTGGCACGAGAGAAGCAGTAGCCAGCTTAGTTTTGAGCAGCCTCAGGCTCTGTGTGCTTGTTCAGTGGCTGGAATTTAAAGGCCTTTATTGGCAGACACTGAAGTGAAGGGAGTGTGCCCCCAGGATGTAACCAGGGTGTCGAGGGACCGAGTTCTGCTCTGGCACCCGAGCGCTGGAGGTGAGGCTATGCAGCATCTCCCCTGTGAAATGAGGGGATTGGCTGGCAGGAGAAAATGTGTCCACGTTTGTAGTGCTTCATCAGGGCTTGGTGGGCATGATCCTCTCTGGGGTTGTTTTCTGCAGCTTGTCACACCTGAATGTGGTGTCTGAAACCACTGTTGTGGTGCCAGGAGCCATTTTATTTCCAGATTCTGTGTGAACTTTTCTGGAAATATTTCTGCCAAACAGGAATTAACACCTGGGCAATTTACTGCACACATCAGCAAGTGTACAGTTTGCTGTATTTGTGTCCCTGATTTAATGGGTCTGTCCCAAACCCCTGGAGGGTGGTTGAAGTAAATGCCTTTTGAGCCTGGCTCTCAGCATTAATCCTTACTGGACTGACTTTGTGTTCAGTACTGCCTTCTCCTGGATAAATTTAATCTGAGGTAGAGGAAAGGCACATGGACAAACAAGAGACCTTGGGAGAAGCCAAGGCATTACTGTATGTGTTAAGCCATCAGCTGATTTGCCATGAATCAGCTCCTCCCCTTTCAGACAAAAAGTTATGTGAGGGGCAAGCCCAACCTCTCTCTTTTTAATTTTGTTTAATTTTTATGATTTTTTGGTAGCATGAGAGCTTGTTCACAGGTCTGAAATAGTAAATGGGTTTTACGTCCATTACCAGGTTAATCTGGAGTTTCTTGTCCTTGTGTCCACACCAGCAAGTGCATATTGGTTACTGATGGTTTAAAAATTACTCAAGCAAAAGAAATCATGTGGTATTTATAAACAGAACCTTTTCTAGAAACTGTTTACTCTCTCCCTGTGCAGAATACATCCTGCACTGGGAATTCTGAGAAAAGTATGCCTGATCTGAACTGGATACCAGAAACTTGGACACAAACCTAAACAAGAAGCAAAATAGTTAAAGCATAATATAAAGGTCCTATCCTGCTTCAGTTTAAAAGGAAAATATTTTATCTTCATTTTTGGCTAATTTGTAGTTTTAGTAACATTCTTTTTCTGCATATAATTTAGTGTATTTTCCTTGCCTAGAAAAATGTTATGGCAGAATCTCTGCTTGTTTGTGAATTAGTGGAAAATACAGAGGCACAACGATGCATTTTTGCATTAACCACTTGCCTTGAAGCTCCCCTCTGTGATCCTGCATTAGTCTGTTTAAGACTGTGTGGTCAGTTAGATGGGAAATCCTGTCCTGTCCTCTCCACCGTCCCTCTCTGGCTGCAGATTCCAGTCCACTTCCTGTGCATTAGCTCAGTCTGTCAAACTGGCACTCTGTGGGCAGTCCAAAAGTCAAATAAGGAAAACCAACCTGTCAGTCAGCTACGATGCTACATCCTGAATGATCTGTATTTTGTCTTCATCCCATCTACAGGAAATCTGTAGTTGCTCACACCTCATTCTTAATCTGAACAGCAGAGAAACCTGCAGGTACTGGGTATCTGCCTTAGTCAGCATCTTTCTCCTTGCCTTGAAATCCTTTAAATGCAAAGCAGCAGCAGCATCGTAACCTCAGGTGTGATTTGAGCTGAGAGAAACTTTCAGTGTGATTGTGCTGAAACAGCATTCTGAACACAATAAATGGATTTGACAGGATATGAGCCCTGAAATGCAACTGACAATTGAATTTGTATCTTAAATATATATTGCTGAAATTTCTAACGGCACATCACTGTCTTGTGAGCCTGTGATGCAACAACTGAGACGTGGCTGGATCTGTCTGTAAGTTGCTGTGTTGAGTGTGCCAAATGCTTGCTGGTTGGAATTAAGGGGGCTGTTTCATTAGGGGGCACTCCCTCAGTGTTCTCAGCTTTGGTTTGGTTGGCATAAGAAATTTTTCACTACCATTCTCACGATAAATGAGAAATGAAACTTTAGTTTCTTTCTAGTGCGGGTGCACTTAGGGATGATCTGGGCAGTAACTAGCAGTGTGTGGTAACTTTGCACAACTTCTAATTCCACACAGAAGGAAGCCCTGATGGCCAACAAAATTTGGAAAAATAGTTCCTTTGCTGTTAAATTTACAGCTTTTCATAAATTTGTTCTTTCAAGAGAAATGTAAAAGTAAAAAAAAAAAATTTAGCTCAATTCTTCCTTTATTAAATCAATGGACATCGTTGCAGCAGGTGATGAGTAGACTGCCAGTCTGAATGTAAAAGGGGCAGCTGTTAATTTTAAATTGGACATAAGTGCTGAAGTCAAACGTTGTGCCAGAAATTATGTTGTTGGAATTTTGAAGAAAAAAGTACCTCAGAAGTCGAACAAATGCAACCTGAGAGTGGGACCTTGACAACTAAGGCAGTAATGAAAGAAATGTGTGAGGAAAGTAAAAAAAAATAGGAAAGAAAGCATCATTTTAGCACCCTATTGACTAAAATATATATATGGAAACTTGGTGTGATCACAACAGCAGAATCTTTGGAACAGAGAGGAGCAGGACAGTTGAGAGTGTCAGAGAACACTCACGGAAGCTTTTGTAAGAATGTGGGAGGGATTGAGATGAGTCTATTCCACATTTCATTCTTTTAACAAGGGTGAAAAGATCTTGAAAAACTCATATAATGGGAGTTGAATGAGGAATGAAAGGAAAAAATCTAACTTCCTGGGAGCACCGTAGGGGAACGTGTGCCCCATCAATTATCTGAGTGCTGATTAATTAGGGAGCATCATGGTTGTCACTTCTACCTCTGTACTGTGTTCTGTTTGATAGATGAAAGAGTAACGGACAGCCTTTAACCTTTTTGCTAAGATGTTGTAGGCTTTATAAGCAGGAGAGTTTGATAAATGCCTCAGCATCCTGTCTTTTTTGGAAACCAACAATCAGTGCTGTAAAACCTTTATTACCAGGAATGCACTGGAGCAAGTCCTCCTAAATACCTGCATCACCACAAGATACCCATGATACTGTTTCCTTTTCAGCTGAGTTCTTGGACAGAATATAGGAAGCTGGAAGATGAAGTATTTATGGCTCCTTGTTCTTAAAAAAGACAAATTAGCCATGGCTATTTTGCTATCATGTGATGGACAGCCATGGTTCTTTGTGTTCCTGCTGTCCTATGTCAGATGTGTCAAGAAAATGTCTTTCTCATTGTGTTGGTTATGAGTCCTCATAACAGACACATTCATTGCCAGGATATCTGTGTTTAGCCTCTGAATTTTGTTGGGTCTTTTTTTCTTTCTTTTTTTCCAAACCAGTAGGGATCTGTTCTTGATTGGCTACAGATTAAGAATTAAACACTCTGCAGTTTGACCTCCCTCTGTAGGATGCTCTGACTTCCAGAACAGTGTGTGTTCCTTCTAGGGTGCACTTCAGACTGAGCAATGGAGAAATATCCCTTCATCTGCAGCTGGAGCTGTGGCTTTTCATGACTTTGTAAGTCTCCATGTGGTAGGAAAATGTGGTCTGACTGGGACTGCTCACATCTTTGGCCTCCTGGGTGTGGGCAACGCACAGAAACACGAACATTTTCTTAGCAAGGTGCTCATTACCTTGAAGAATATTCTTTGCCATTAATATTTACAAACTTAATGTTTTTCTGTAATAAGCAAAGAAATAATTATATATATATTTCTGTATAATCTTTCATGGCAATATTTGCACGCAGACAAAGTTTTATGATTAACATGCAGTCAGGAGAGATGGTATCTGCATGAAATCTATATTTACAATAAATTTAAGATGTGCTTCTCTGAATATTTCTTTCTGTGCATCAGTTGGTATATTTTCTTCATGTATATTAGGGAGGTTTTTCAGTTGTGTGATCAAAATTTGCTGAACTGTGGTTTATAGCAGACAATTAACAGCTGTTAAATAGGATTATTGCAGGCTGTTATCTTCACGTAGCATCAATTCAAATGCTAATTTCGCTCAATTTACTTCTCATAAGGCCACCCTACTGCCAGGTACACTGTATTCATGATGAATGACAAAATAGATCTGGAAAGAGTGTAATCTGTATCAGCAGAGTTCATGTCCTGGTTTGCAGCTAATTGACACAGGTCAGAATTCACGAGTGGAGTGGGATGCCTGAGGAAGAGGCACAATCAGGCCTAGCCCAACATTTATTGGGGGTTTTTGTGGTTATAAATACAATTGTGGTAATGAAAAGGAATAATGCTTTTCACTTTGATTTTTTCACCTCTTGAAGAATGTAATTCATGCTGAGGGATGTGGTAGGAGTCACCTTTGGGTGATGTGCTGTCTCTAAATGGTGCCTGTCTGAACAACTGTGGTTTGAAATTCAAAGTACACCTTTTTCATGCAGAGTTAACTATCATTTCCTCCTATCAACATTTTCCTCCTCTCATCTTTCAGATATGGCTTCACAGCTGATGCTTCCCTCTTTCCAGGTTAACTTCAGGATGCAATAATTTTCTGAGCTTTGCTGTTGGGATGATGTTGTCATGGGAAGATAATATTCTCCTTCCTGCCCTTTACCATCTATTTCCACTGCCAGCCTTTGGCTGACACGACTTAAGCTCTGATTTGTGATTAAATCCTGTTTCATCTTTACAGCTGGTCTGTGTGATCCCTTGGTACCCACACTGCAGCTTGGCATTGGGTCTTTGGATGCTTCTGCACAAGAGAGTCCTGGGTGTTTCAAAGGAGAGTTTGCTAATTCTGTGCAGAAATATTGTACTTAAACTCTTCTTATTCGTACCTCTAATGCTTATGAAAACAGCAAGATACTTCTAAAGGTATTTCTGTTAGGTTTGAATTCTGTGCTGTTGTCCCTGTTGTTTGGCAAATTTATACATTTATGGGTTAGTTAATACTTTCAAGTGCTGCATGAGGACAATTGTAATTACTCTCTGATTAGGAATGAAAGAAAGAAAAAGATTGTCTTGTGCTTTCAGTTTTACTGTTGTCTCACAACATGTTTCGTATTTAAACAAAGGAGTTGTATAAAGTGGTCAGTTTACTGCTACTGCAGTGACAGGACGTACTAAAATAGCATATATATTCTATTCAGTCTAATTATTCATCTAGTCAGCAACTTGTAAGGTATATTCTATATACCTTGCATATTCTACAGTTAAATTTTAGAGTTGGCTTTCCAACTCTAGATGACAATAGTGTTATATTAAGTGAAAATATTAAACCTAATTTAATTATTCATAGTCCTGTATAGCCCAGAGATTCAGAAAAATGCAGCAATAATCTTCCATGTTATGGAAGATGCTTCTCAGATTCTTCCTAAGTTTTATTTAAGTGGGTTACAAGAGGGGAAATGAAGAGCCTCTCTTGATAAAATAATAATAAAAATGGAATGAAGTATCACTGGAAAGCATTGGCCATCTCCAGTTTAAATAAACGTAATCAATCACGTCAGCATGACATTTTCTTAATCAAATAGGCAGCAATGTGTTGTTCTTAATTACATCCAGACTTGTAACGTAGGAAAATTAATGACTAAGGGATTAGAATTGCTATTAATGCTCGGAAGGACTTATTAGGATAAAGGGTTTAAAACCTTCTTGTTTTTGTATGGGTCGATATTTATTGTGGTCTTCTGCCTGCGTGTCTTACACTTGCATTACAAATGTTACAGTGTTCATCCATTTTCAGGACAATGATAAAGTAGAACATACCTTGTTTTGTGGGCTTTCAACAGTTAAGAACCGAAACAGGACACAGGGTGATGAATGCATGGCTGTCTGACTATTAGCTACTATAAAAGGAATATATTCGATGAAGAATTTTGCAGAAATAAATTTTATTTCTCACTTGCTCTGCAGAGTAACAAACAATTATGTTAAGTAAAAATTATTCTTAAGTAATCTATAGTTTAGGGTGCATAAATAATCATATGTTTTAGGATTGTGCCACTTGTTAGCCATAAGAGGTAGGTAAATCATTATTAAACCATCAATTTTCTGATAAATTAAGCCCGTTTTCTATTCATGAAATATCCAAGAAGACTTAGAGTTTTCATAATTATTTGAAAACCACTTCCTTCCCTCTGTATTGATTGTAACTATTTGCTTTATTTAGAACTGTTTTGCTCATAACAAGTTATGCTAAGAGTTATGGTAGAGCTCACTTATTTTCCTCGGCTTGCAGAAGACAGAAACCTTTTACACTAATGAGGAGCAAAATTATTGCTAAAGACAGATAGCCATGTTCCTCTCAAAGTTCCCTGTTCCTGTCTGAAATACAAAATGAAGAATAGCTACTCCCCAACATGTTGGAACCAAAACTGACATCTGCATTCCTGGCAAAACAAATTTGTCATAGTTCAGGTACAGCTGAAAAAGAAAATGTTTCAGAACTGACCAGAAGATTTGCAGATAGTTAATCAGTCTTGCTGGTAGCTCCACAGAGCGTATTAATGTTCCCTTCAAAGTAATCTGGACTTTAATTTCAGAGAAATCTTTGAAAACGGAGCCTCTGGAGTGGCTCACAACCTGATCAAGTGCGTCTTGGAGATGACAAAAGTGCTTCAGAGACCTTTGGCAAAGGCTGTGTTTGGAGCAGCAGCATGTGGCACTTATCCCATCCCGACACATGCAAAAATAGCTGGTTTGGAATAGTTTGTTCTTGTGCCTTTTTGAGTGAAATCTTGCCCACAGTTGCTTTTGGAGCTGAGTGCAAAATTCGGATGAAAAATTGAGGGCCTGGAGCCTGCCTTCAAATATTTGTGCATCGGTCCCCTTGGCTTAGTAGCCTTTGAAACTCTATCCTTTCTTAAAATGCAAATCAGACTTTATTACTGGGATAAGCAGATAAACTCTCGCAGCAAAGACTTGTAGAGAGAATACTGTGTGTTTTAGCATTACCAAAAGCTCTAAAACCTTTCTGAACCAATGGAGAAAGTAATAAATACAGCTCCACAGAGCTTTAGCTGCCTCTTCAGTCTGCAAACAGACACCTTTCACTCAGACAAGCGATGGCGATGCGGTGCAAACAAGCTTATGCTCAGTCCTGCATTCCATGGTGGCTAAGAGCTGGAGCTGTGCCACAGGCAAAACAGGTGGGGGGTGAGGGAGTCATCTTTTGATCTGCACTAATCAGAAGAGCAGCAATAGGATTCTGTCAGCATTAATTGTAAGAGTAATTAGAAACCTTACCTTCTGTGTGTGCATTAGGTGGGGTATGGCCCAGTGTGGAAATACCAACTGGAAATGTGTGGTGAGAGTACTGAGACACAGGGGAGGAGCAATGCTGGCAGTGAGGGCATCAGAAAAGCCACTTGAAATCTGGAGTCATCTTATTTTCTGACCCAAGTAATTTAAAAATATATTAAAAAAGTAAAATAGTAAAATCCAGGCTTTTAATATGTAATTAATTACTGTTTTCAGAACAGTGATTGTTTCCATTACATGTTCATACAGATCTGGAAAAAGCCGGGGTCATATTACTGTAGTATCAAAATGAGGAGTCATTCTTTGTTAGAGACACTAAACAGAATCCTTGAAAGGATGCATATTGTATGTTCTAGTGATAGCTGGCAGAGCAGAGATTAAGAATGAAATTGCGACTTGTCTGACTTTATTGTCAAAGCTCTCGGTGATTTCAAGGTGGCCAAGATTTCAGTCTGCATATTTCAAAGCCTCCTGAAGAGCACCTCAGACTGTTATCACTAAATTGATGGTGGTGTTCATCTGTCCTGCTGGGGAAGGAAGGCCACAGACACAATTGCTTTTATTTGTGTTTGTGTGATAAAAGTGCGTATTGTGTAGATGAGTAATTACTAAGATTAATCGATTTATCCTTGTTTCTTATACGAATGATTCTTTTTCTGTGCTTGGGAGGGAGTGCAGAATTCAAATCAGAAGTGAAATTAAATAAAAAAGGACATTATTTGACTGCAATCGTAGTAAAAACACACCGTAATTTATAAGCAAAGCATCTCTGTGCCAAGTTCTGGGCCATTGGTATTGATATTCATGAATGAAGTGGAGTTGATATTGCAGTATAACAATCATGTAATATATACACGCAGGCTCATGCTTATTTTGAAAACAGCCAATAAAAAATAATGGAGCAGTAAAAAAGTATATTTTCTTGGTTAAAGAATTTTATAATAACAATATTTGTAAGTGGGTTTGTCTGGTTGTATGCTGTTTGGGGATGTTGGATAATGTGGGGACATTTTGTTTAGGAAAACTTTCCTCTTTACCCGAAATTACTCTAAAAGCTAAACAGCAGACACCTGCCCCCAACACATCCAGAAGATCTTATCAATATTATTTATTCATGGTACCAATGGCTCTCGTTATGTGTGCGCTGGGCATCAGTTTGGAGTGAGAAGTGCAGCGTTCCTCCCCAGGGCTCTGGGCAGGACTGGAGGGTGCTGACACCAGGCAGTGCCTGTTGCTGTGAGTGCTGGTGCTGGGCTCACCCGAGGGGTTTTGCCTGGCAGCACAGGAAGGTATCACCACGGAACACAGACCTCCAAACTTCTCTTTTCACAAGTGTTTTTCAGAAGCTACTTAATGTAAACCAACAACATTTAAATCACTCTAACTTTTAAAAATTACTCACAGAGGTGTCTGACCTCTGGACAGCGCCTTGACTGGTTTTTGAGAGATAATGCAGAAGCCAGGTTGGAAATTGAGCTCTGAGCTATCATCTCTTCTGAGTTTAGTATTGCTATAACAGCACAGAGAAAGGAAATAATATTAGAAAAACAGGAATTGGAAACAAGAATGCACTGAAACATGTTAAGCATAATTTGTGAGTGGTATTGTGGGTTTTTCTCTTCCTTCTGGCTGTATTCACACCCGATAAAGCAAATGCCATATGGGAGGATCAGCAGTGACTCACACGGCATTGTACGGAGCAGGATGGCGGGTGCCAGATGATGTATTTGCTATTTATGTAGTCAACAGACAGTTCTAGGAAGCTTCTAAAGTGGTTCAGAGACAAAGAAAGATTTGTCACTGACAATCAGTGTCTTATGTAGCAGCTTCAGAGCCAGGCCAAATGGACTAATCTCATTCATTCCTTTCAGAGTCTTAATATTAGTTTGTCGGAAAGTGTAAACTATTCTTACACATTGACATCCTAGCAAAATAAACCAAGTGCTAAAATTACTTTCTTAGTGTTAAAAACAGGCAAAAAAATGATCATCAGGAGAGGCTGGAAGTTCAGATGTCAGCACAAAAATCCAAGCTTCAAATTAATTCAAAATTTACAAAAATTTGTATTCAAATATTATGATTTGAACCCACCTTCCACCACCTTCATAATTGCTCGAATAACCAAGAACAGTCTAGAACGTAATGCCTGTTGAAAACATCAACAGAACCACAAAAATAAATCAACAAAAAACACCTAAACGAACCAAGCAAAGCCAAAATATTTATTTATATTGTTTCAGTGAAGTAGAAGTACTTATTTATGATGTCTATAAATTTTTAAAACTTAAACTTTCAATGGTTTACTTTTACTTTGCAAGTAATACTGTGCTACAGACCTCTTCTGAAATGAAAAAGTTTATCTCAGGAAGATCACTCTACTTACTGGGGAAAAAAAAATAACTGAAACGTAAAGACTCAGGTTTAAATTGATATCTTATTAAAAATTAAATTAGCAGAGGATGGAATGTCCTCTTCTCTAAATGTAATGGTTGACTTTGGAAAACTTGAAAGCATTACAACTTTTGTGAAAGACTTTACAAATCTTTCAGTAGTGGAACTGATTTAAATTTCTTCAAAAGTGACAACTCCTGTAGGGAAAAAAGAGAGCAGGGGCTTTTATTGTGTTACACCTCTTCAGAAATTCTCCCCCAAAATAAAAAAAAACCCTAACAGCTGAATGATCAACCTGATATTGTTTTTCTTCTAAAAGCCTGCAAGTTTCTTTGCTGCTTTAGGGTGATCTGATTTTTCTAATTGTATGTGTTGGAGATGAGGATTCCCCCTGAAACTGAAACCTCATAACTGTAAAATTCTCCCCTTTGTGTGCCCTTGCCCTTCATTAGGCACTTGTTTGTCTGTCTGAGGGTCACAGGTGAGTTCCTAAGAGCACCTGAAAACTTTCAGTGATGTGGGTTTTTTTTCCTTTGAGAAATCAATTATCCTCAAAGCTTCTTGGGATGCTGCCCTGTTCTGTCCAACTGGGAAAACTAATTTCCACAGCAAATTACGCGTTTTCTGATCTGCATTACATATTGGAAGGACACTGCATGAGATTCTGCACTTTAGGTGGATTGAACCTGTCTTTAATTTGTTGGGTTTTCTTCTTTTGCTGCAGTGTAATGATAGACCTTGCCTAAAATGATGAAATGCTGGTTCCTGGCCAAAAATTTTAAAGCGACAAGTGTATTTTCCACTAGGAAAGTTGATATTAGCTCATTAGCATCTTTCACAGCTGAAATAACACAGTGAGCCAATGTGAATCAAACGTTCCCAGGGGGCTAATTTCCTCCCACTGATTGGAGAGTGATGAAAACAAAGAATAAGAGATCAGACTGCATCTAATTTCAAAAAGTGCCCTATTGGTGGGGAAAACATCTCAGATCAAAAGACCATCATCCAACTGTAATCCATACCGACCTGGTCTGTGATAAACAGTGAAATCAGCCATTATAACAATACTACCATTCATTATTTTAATGCATCTAATGATTTCTCCCCCTGTGGCCTTTTCTTGCACTCTACACAAAATCCGTTCTTGTATTGTTACATTTCCATTGATATTTGAATTGATAACAGCCTCCTTGGCAGTTGCTCTGCAGCTGAGCTGACAACATGCACTGTCACCAGAGTCACCACCACTGGGCTATCTGGCTGATAAACACAGGGAGTGTCTTCACATTTCAGGCTCCTGAATAAAGCTCTTCCTCCTAAAGCCCAGACCCTCTCTAGCACACAGCATTTTCGGTACATTTCCTCAGCTGCTCAAACGCCTCTGGTATCAGCGGAAAAAAAATAATTAAAGACTAAAATTCAGCACAACAGATGCACAAATGAATGTTGGGATGAATATAGCACGGGCTCAGAAGTTAATTGTCATCACTCCCCATTGCATTTTGTCTGTTCCATGTGCTGTGCACCTGTGGCTTGCAGACAATGGCTTTGATTGCACTATAGAAAGCCAGCAGGCAAGTTAAAGCTGCTGCTGCCTGTTGCTGTGTCTTTGTTCTCTGCTGTGAACTCCTTGTAGGATTCTCTCCTGGTTTTTTATTAATATTATTTTTATATTACCTCTGTGTGGTCTTTTAATTATTATATTCATGCCCTTCGCTACCACTTTTGAGATGGTCTAAATGCAGTGAAGAGGAAAAGCAAGGTTAAGTGAAGGCAGTGTGATTTCAGACAGAATAAAACAAATACTCACCAATCTGTGAAGTACACAAATACAGGGCCAATGTTGTACTGACTTGAGTCCACCAGGCAGCAGAAATAAATTAACAGCAGACTATCCCCTCCTCCAGATCCTATCATCAAAATTAAGTGAACACCTGCACTAAATAAAATTGAGCTGAACCAGTGTGAATATCCGATTCTGGGCTTGATTTACTGCTACAATACTCCAGTTTTATGCTGGCATAAACTCCCTTCGAACTAATAGAGTTACATGGTTATGAATTGGGAGTAATGTGGTTGTGAATTAAGCAGTTCAGGTCCTTTTCTCTGATGTCAGGTCTTGTTTGCTTTGGAGTATGAATACAGATGCCACTTTATGTCCTTTCTGACAGAACGCAGTGTTGGAGAAGTACAGGTGACTGTCAGACTGCATAATTTGTGAGAAATGTTTTTTGTGAAATGTTCCATTGCTTTGTTTCACAGGATTCTCACACCCATAGAAGGTTTGGGTTAGAAGGGGCTTTAAAGATCCTCCCATTCCAACCCTCTGCTGTGGGCAGGGACTCAGTGCTTTGTTTCACAAGATTTTTCAGGTTTGTAGTGGCTTTTGAGGTCTAGGGGAAGCACAGGTTCTCCAACAGCTTTTCATCAGTGGGCTCTGGATCCAGTGCATCAAGAAGCACCATGGATGTGATGGTTCCTGTGGAAGGGCTGGCCCAGGCCTGCCTGGGCACTGTGTCCTCATGCCACCGTCTGTACACAGTTCTTTTGTGGACCATGGTCCCAGAGTACAAAGGGATCTGTGCAGAGTTCAGTGCCAAATTAAAGCCACAGAGCATGGACAGCACGTGCAGCACTGCACCCGTAGCTCCCACGCTCTTCCTCAGCTTGCCTGGGTCTGATGTGCTGGAGAGCCCAGAATGCTCAGGGGGAGAGAAAAGCCCATCCTGGACTCATCTGCTTTGGGACGTTAAAGGAGTTTGGGCTAATTATTTCATAAGAACTCTTTCGTCCATCCTAATGATGAGTTGTGCCATTTTCCAGCCCAGCCACTTGATCTGTAGTACACATCCTATTTTCTTATCTTTTCTTCCCTGTGATAGAGCTCAGTGTTTGTTAAGGAGACAAGTGTTAAAAAGTAGGGCAGTGGGAAAGATGCAGCTATAGAAAGAGGCACGCAGCTGCAAGTCAAGTGCTACCGGATAAATAACCTGAGACCCTACCCCCAGTCCCTTGTCTCCTAGGGCTTAGTCTCAGACCTTTTGAGGACTTCCATGGACTTCAGCAGGCATCAGGTTAAGCCTTTAATCCTTTGTTTTAAACTTGCATTGACCCGGATAGTTACTTAGTTTTTTCAGGAATTCTGTGTGATTTTTTATTATCCTTTTTCCTTCCAGGTGCTGGGTAAAAAATTTCTTCTTGTCTGGATTATCAAGACTACCTCATCTTCTCATTGAGTCATATATTTATTGGTGATTTCTCTATTTATTATGAGTTGCACGCTATCCTGAGCAATTTACAGAACTATAATACTTTCTTTGTTCTGAAAAAAAACCTCATTTCATTTTGTAGTTTACTGTTCTGCTGTGGTTGTTGTTTTATTTCACTACCTGCTCTATTATTAATTTAAAAGTTCTCCAGCAAATTCTTGCTGTACTAGTCTAGGGAAAATTTTACTAAACCATCCTGTCAGTAGCACTGAGCTTTCTCTTGATATTTCAGATGCTGGTAGACAGAATGCTGCAATAATCAGGCTGCCATGTCTCAGTAATCCTCTATTCAGAATTCCTCTTTTTCACACATTCTACTGACTCTGTGTTCAGGTTTCTGTCAGTGCCTGTCGAATCAGACACAATGAATTTGTAGGGTAAAAGATACCTTTCCCACAGATGTTATCTTTGTCCCTACATACCCAAATCTGTGTCCCATATTTGAAAGGCCTTGGACGTCTTCCTTTGAAATATAAAAAGTGTACAGGTATAAGGGATTGAAGTTTTTAATGTGGAGAATTAAGTGTGAGATTGAAAAAAGCCAATTTAAAATTCAAACTCAAAGTGGAAATGGCATCAGCTGAATAGAAAACACAAGAAAGTAACAAAAAAATTATTTGATGGCATTTAGTTTGTAATATTTGAAACAAATTAAGATTTGTCTTGAAACAGATTTAGTTTCAAATCTGGGCTTCAAAAGATAAAAGTACATGAAAATTAAGAGTCACTTTTATATTTTTTTACTTTATTATGTGCACACACAAATTTAAAGTATTCAAAACTTTTAATAATTATTTAGACTTGCTTTTGAGCTTTTCAAACAGAATCTCTAAAAAGTGTATTTAATAGGTGGCCCAGGTAGATCACCCTTAGCTGTTCCCGCTGTTGATTAACCTGGTATTAAAGGAATAAGGAAAACAAATATTGCACCAGAATTGTGCAAAGAGGTGATCAGAAGTGTGGCAGAGTCACTGACCATGGTGCTAAGCCAGGAGATTTTCTAAATCCCACCATGTTACCAAAGTGATAAATGTGAGCAGCAAATGATAGGAAGGCAATCTGACCACTAATGGATGAGTGTAATGGGGTAAATAACTGCACGACAGGAGAGTTTTGCTTGTCAGCCTGAGATGCTGGGAGCTGTAGACACTGCACACTGTCAAAGACAGCTTTCATTTGTTCCGGGGGTCCACCAGTTGTTCCTTCCAGCTGCTGGGTGTATTTTTTCTTTATTTGAAGTTGGCTCTTCCATTTACTTCTGCATTTGCTTTGCATCCTCCAGCTGTCACAGTCCTTGCTTTAGTCCTCTTTAAGGAGTCTTAAGTTAGGCAGTGGCAGCTGCTCACTCCTTGTTGGGGTTGTTTTGGGATCAGGGAGAGGTTCCTTACACTGGCTGTCTGTACAGCTCTGAGTTTCCTGTCAGGCACTTTGGCCTCTGTTTTCCAGCCCCTTGGACTCTTACAGCTGTACTAGGGAGGAGCAAAGGGAAAATGATTTCCAGAACCAAGCTGGGAACTGTAGCAGGGAAGTGTGTGCCTGTGTGCCCAGACATGCCAGTACAAGATGGTTCTGAGTTTGAGTCCTGACATTTTGTTTGTCTGTGAGATTGAGTTTTAAAAGCGGTGTTGGGCTGTGTGGCTTTATAACTTTAATAGCCAAGCAAAGCATACAGAGTATAAAGCTCGTAATCAAACTTCTGTTCCTGCCAACATCAGTGTTTGTCTGAGTGCAGAATAGCAGGAAGTAGTTTTGAGGTCCCTTTATTCATTAACAGAAATATAATTGGGGTCATCTGTGTATCAGCAGTGTTCTTTCATCTAGTGAATAATTATGTACAAGTGAATTTGAAATGATTAATTCTTTAGCACATACTTCTCACACAGATGGTTATGTGCGCTGGCTCTGGGACTCAGGTAGCTGCTGATGGGAACTGCAGCAATCTGCCTTAGAGATGGGCATTTGGGCTTGAAGTGTTACCCAGAATCGAGGCGTGATCTGTGAGCAGTGGCTGAAAGCTGGAAGGGTGTCCCATGTGGGGTTTTAGTTGAGAAGTTGTAATGGAGCAGCTTTTGTGGCTACTCTTCATATGCTCTTTCTTGTTCATAACTGAAGGACCTTAGAGCTTGGAGCTGTCAAACCTGAACACTTGCTGAGCACCAGTTTACAGATAAACATTTTTTTTTTCTCCTAAAGAAAGAGAAGTAGCGAACATAATGGAAATTTCATCATTGTATAGCAAGTATTTAGAATTTTAATTTCAACAATGCTGATGTAATGAAAATTGCCTCCTGCTGCTGGGAACTTGTTAAGAGGCCCTCCTTCCTGACTGCAGGTGGGTTTTAACTTGCTGGTTTCAAAGCAGGCACTAATACAGACTGTCAATTTCTACTTAAAAGGAGATTGTTATCAGCCCCCTTGATACTTTCTGCCTGACAGCTAAACTTCTTCCTCAAAGAGGTTAGATATACATAACTAAGCAGTAAATACCCCAATGACACATCACAGTGCTTTACAGAAAAATAGCAAAGAGAAGGAAAGGCATAATCTACAATACACTGAAAATTATTTCCTTGAGCAGCATATTTTTGTTCCAGACAGAATGTCCAGGGAAGTGAACAGGGGAAATGTCACGTAAGTTGCAATCTGCAGAAGGCAATGCCTTGGTTTGACATAGCTGAAATAAATGCAGCTCTCAGCCTTGAAAATGTTGCTTTTGCCTGACTAACACATCAGCAAAGTTGTGAGATGGGCTCCTGTTGTGGTTTAACCCCAACTAAGCCTCCTTTCCTCCCTCCCATGGGATGGGGTAGAAAACTGGAAGGGTAAGAATGAAAAAAACTTGTGGCTTGAGATAAAACCACTGCTCAGCAGAAACTAAAACATCCCTATGTCCTCAGCACGGTTCCCAGCACAAATCTGAAACACAGCCCTATACTGGCTACTGGGGAGAAAATAAACTCTAGCCCAGCCAAAACCAGCACAGCCTCCATTAANGGAAGGGTAAGAATGAAAAAACTTGTGGCTTGAGATAAAACCACTGCTCAGCAGAAACTAAAACATCCCTATGTCCTCAGCACGGTTCCCAGCACAAATCTGAAACACAGCCCTATACTGGCTACTGGGGAGAAAATAAACTCTAGCCCAGCCAAAACCAGCACAGCCTCCATTAACAAAACTGTTTCCTTTATTCTTATTAAAAAATGTAAACAGGTTTATGTGAACAACACGAGGCTATTAGAAGGTAAATTAAATAGGAAAAGCCTAGATTCATTTACAGGGAGCTCCAGCTTCACTTCCCACCACTTTGAAAACGTAGGTGGATGACTTGAGGCAGTGAGCTAATCCAGTCACAGTGCAGATGGGAGAGATATCCTGTGCTGCTTTAGACCTCAAAGTTATCTGATTCAGGCTCCCTCTATTGTCAGTGGAAAGATACAAGCTTCTGACACAGCTCTTCCCTTCTAGTAGTAGGATGATATTGGTAGGATTTTTTCTCCCATCCTTTGCTAATTATAATGGTAAGCTTTGTGTTAAATGTTGCTTCCTTGCCCTATGGAACCTTAGTGTTTGCTATGATTTTCAGATGATACCATAATACCAGACATGAAAATGGTCATTGGCTGGCAGATTTTTTACAGTGTTTTAATAGTTCTGTAGTGTCAGTGATGTCAGACCAGGAATGTCTCTCAAGGTTCCCTGCTGGCACATTTTCAGCTGGGGATGTTGGTCGTGCCCAGATCTGTACCTACCTGTGTTGTACATACCATGATTTGCAGAGGCACAGCGAGAAAACATCCCAGCTTTTCTTGCTTAGGATTCTAACAGGAGCTGAATCTTGCTATTCGTGACAAGCCTTCCTCCCTCCTCCCCCCTCAGGTTCAATTTATAGTAAATTCATGTAATTTAAGACCACATAGAGGCTTTGAAGGATGACTTTTAACCTGCCTATTAAGTTAGAATCTAATTTTGTCTAAAATGGCATTTCACAATGTCATCATATTCCTGAGAGACTCACATTTCAGTCTAATGTTTTACATTAATACCTATGTTTTTCATAATTGTAGAACACTATTATGTGCACTTCTGGTGAAGGATCATAATTATATGGACATATTCTCAATGAACATAATTTTTTTTCAAAGCCATGTGAACCATCCTCATTGTCATCTGTGTGGGATGGTTCCCTACGAGGTGCACATGCCCCCTCCTTTTCCAGTTCTGAAACAACACAGCAAAGATCCAGCTGTTGCTCACACACTGTCTAATCCTTTCCCGACTGGCAAGAAAAGGAACAATTCTTCATTCCTTTTGAACCTTTTCTAATTCTGTAGGCTTTAACTTAATTTCGAAATGTGTAGACGACTTTAAAATATTGCAAACTCATGTTCATCTAATCCCAGAACAAACAAGTTTTAAAAATTCATCTGCCTGCACTAATAGAATATAATCCCTAGAATATAAATGTTGCTCTGCTTAGAAAATAGAGTGGGCATGTAGCATCTCTAAACTAAGGTAGCAGTTCAGTAAAAAGCAACCTGTGCAATCTTGTAAGCTGTATGGAAATGAGAAATGCTGAACCAAGAAGCAGTCTGTGTTCACACATCGTGTTGTTCTTCATCACATTTTTCTCAAATGTGCCTTGATGGTTTTTGTACTTAAAGCTGCTGCTGTTGTTTATTTTTCAATTTCTTCATTAATGCCAGATTCATATGGCATTAGGCAATAATTTGCTGAAGTACTGGCATATATTTTATTGCAAAATTGCAATCATGCTTGTCAGTTATAAAACTGATTGCATTATATGTCCAAGTTACTTTTGCTTCATATAATTTGAAAGAAAAAGGGGGTCTCTAAATCTTCCTGCAGCAGAATAGCTGAAAAAATATTTCAATTATTCATTAGTCACACTAAGATTAATAGCACCCAGTCATTGACAAAACCCTGTCCTGTAAAAATGTGCAATTGTTCATTATTGAAAAGGATGCAATTCTGAGAAACCCATCATTTGATTAATAAAACTTTATTTCTGTGTCTTGAATCCAAGTTAGCAAGTTTCTGCTCTGTTCCTTGAAACCCTCACCATGTGATAAAAATATTTTACTGTGTATGCTGGGAATGATGCAGCAGAGAGAATCATTGTCCAGGCCATTCCAAATGACTCATGTATATGGTTCATCACAGTGCATTGTGCTGTGTTAGACAGAAAAGCCAGTTTATAAAATGTTCTAGGATTTGATTTTATTTGAGAAGATTTTCCCATTGTTCTTATTCTTTCAGTCTTACTGTACAAGGCTCACAGTGATGAGCACTGAAACTTTGTGAATTGTGAATTGTCCAGTTCTGTCTCTCAGACAAGTGGCAGAGGATAGTGGGAGGAGTAACTAAAACTTTCTTGAAGACTTACCAAGGCAAATATTGGCGGAGATGGGTGTTAATGTGTCGATCTCAAAACCTGTGCGATCAATTCCTCTGTAGTGTTTGATGTTACCCAGTACTGTAGAAAGTGAAAACTTTCTGGTAGGGATTTTGAATTGGAAGTGGGACAGATCCTGCTGGCTTGAGCAAGCATAGTTGTTTATGGCTGTAGTTTTTGTATTGTAACAGGATGTTCCTTCCCAACCTCACATGGGGTTTTTTAGAGATGATGGGCTACGTATTTACCAGCGGGAGAACACCTGAGATGGCTCGTACTGAATGTGCTCCTTTTCTCGGGAGATCGATCCACAAGATGAAGAATAAAAAGGGAAACAAAAGACTTGCAGCTGTACATTTTTTGATGTGAAAGTTTTACAGAGAATCATGTGGAGAGGACTTTTGCCCCGTGACTTGGGTCAGCTGCAGACGAGTGTTTTGGCTATAAATCTTCCTAAAGACAGAAAAAGGAAGAGACAGATCGGAGTGAGTGGTTATTATACACATGTTTACACAAAGTGGGGAAATTATCCTTGCAGTCTCATCTTTCCTACTGCTGGCTTGCTGTTGGCAAAGCAGATGTTTCCCACAGGCTATTGCTTGGCTGTTTGCAAACAACTTCTCCCAGAGACATTCCCAGGAGCCTGTAGTTTCCTGGTGCACTGGTGTCTTTCTCCAGAAGTCCTTGGCTCCTTTTGCTACCCCAACCCTTGCACACCTTATTTGAAAGTTTCATTTCTCCTGAGTGCCTGTCTGGTTTAATTGTGGTAGTCAGCTCTGCAACGTGAGTTTCTCTATTTAAAGCAGTTTAAAATTATTTCTTGAGGTATCTGTAACAGTGATGTTTAGTAACTGGCAACATGAGGTCCACTACAACACCAACAGAAAAATGTTCAGTATATATTAGGGGGTAGCTGCTTTTGTGGGCCTAAAGCGATAGAAAATGGAGGGCGTGTCATATCATTATACCAAGACAGTACTATTAAAAGAGGGAAGTTAAAATTTAAATACAATTTCATTAAATGCATTAAAATTCTTAGACTTTTGGGAAGTAGAGTAGGACAGGAGTTATCATTATTATCTAAATGAATAAAAATTTGGAGTTTCTCCGTGTACTGGGAATTGCAGATTTTAGCTGGCCTTTTAATAGGAGATCTGGATTCTTTTCAAGTTTCATCACTTTTACAGCAGCCTGTTTAATGTCCTGCTTTCCCTCTATCCCAGATCAGGATCATATCTCACTGTCTTGCTGGCACAGAGAGACATTTACTAGGATGGCGAGATATTTTACTAGGATAGTGAGCAATTAGGTGTGACAAATTAAACTCTGCAAGTACTTTGAGCTTCTCTTGGGAAAGCTCCTACTGAAATACAGGCATTGTTTTTTCTGAGCAGGTGAGATAGAGGACTGCTTGAATTTTGAAGCTTTTTAGCAAGGAAAACCAGTTCTTAACAGTATCTTTTCTATCAGCTACTTGTTAGAAAGCTTGAAACAATAGTCATATTATGGATTTTCTGTAGGACCCCTGACTTTAAGGGTGTATCATGCGATTTCAGCCTTCTGTTCTTGCTGTGTTCAGTCTCAGAAATAATGGCTTCTATACTGTTTCCCTAAAGTCTGTATTAGAACCAAGTGTAATAACATCCGTGATCAATTCAGAAGGTGGTAAGGCATCAGTGCCTGCAGCATTATTCACAATGTGAGCACTATATCTGGTGCTGACTGGCTCCTACTTTATCACAAAGTGACAGCAAACTTGCTCGACTACGGTTGATCTAAAAAAGCTCTCTTGAGCAGAGTCCTACAGGAAAGCACAGAAAATTGTGGTTTGTGGTTTATATTAACCCAGTTTTGGTTGATGGTCTATGTAACTAAGCGCTGCATCAGTTACTTTTAGGAGACCAAATATTTGTTGTTAAAATTATCTCACCTGTTTTGAAGTGTCAGGAGATGTGGTTACAGAATCTTTTCAAGACATCTTAGCTCCCAAAATAGCTCATGGGGTAGGAGTCAGTTTACCAGCTGCTCTTTTGGCATATAAACTGGCATAATGCAAAGGACAGACATGAAATCATGAGCACTGAGATCCTTAGCCAGAGATGTAGATGAGACCTACTACAGTTGAAATAAATACATATTATGACAAGCCCACTCTTGATCTTTCACAGTTTGTCTTTTTAAAGTATCACAAGGCTTCCCCAATTAGCTCCCGTGAAATCAGTAGAGTCTGACATGGATTTTCATGGGATCAGAGCAGGCACACATTACAAAGAGTGTTTCATTCTGGTTCTGAAAGGAGTTGTTCTAAAGCAAGGAGTGTATTTGCCCCTATGTGTATGTCCCTGCAGCCCCAAAGCCTCTCCATTTGATAGATTTGTGTGTGCAAGAGGAATTGGAGATTTGGATTAGCAGAACTAGATCAGGAAAGTTGCTGGTGACTGTTGTAAGTTTTTGGCTTTTTTTTTTACATTCTCACCATTACTGTGAGAACTGTCTCTGTCCTTTAGAGCAATGCAGTCTGCTTAAAATCATGTCTGGCTCCTCAACATTTTTCCAGCATCCATCAAAACTCTTTTTGATTGTATATGTTTACATTGGCCTTGGCCCATGAACAAGTCTGTACTGTTTTCTAAAACTGTTTTAGGGTTTATGTTCCAAGGTGGCAAGGTGGTAAGTTACCCTGATTCCTAATCTAGTTCTTTAGCTGAAGGGTGCCTTCAGCTAAAACAATAAGAAACAAGTATCTGACCGTGTAGAACCCAATCCTTTTCTGCCTTGTTTTTTCGTTTGGACTATGGTGAAATCATATCTAAACGATGCAGGGCAAACCAATTCATGACTGAAGTCCATCAAAATTATTCATAACCTTGGACCCACAGTGCAAGACCTGGGATACAGTTTGGCACGGCTGAGGAGTGAGGAAGCTGTTAAGGAGAACTACAACAAGCAGCTGGAGGAGCTGTAGGAATGTTTTCTCTCTTACACAAGTTAATTGAACAAGTTTATAGAAACCTTTTTTCTTCTGTAGGAAAAAAACTCAAATACTCTAAAAAAATGACATTTCTAATTTTCTTCAGTAAGAAACAATTGCTTCTGTGTGTGTTCGTGTCCCAGTAGTCCCAAAATCTCTATAGACAGCCAGAAGATTTATATTTGAGTGAAAGCCAGTGCATCACACACAGGAGCTTGCAAAAGTACAGTAAACATCCTTCAAACAAATTCTCATGTGCCCTGACTACAAAGTAAATGAAAAGCAATACACAGGGTTGGAAAGAAACCACATTTCTAGGTTGGTTTCAATAGACCCTTAGTTTTCCCAGTGTATTAGTACTCACTCCGAGTCTGCTGCATCCTGCTTTCTCCCCCACAACACAGCTGAGCTGCACTTTGTCTACCACTGTGACATTTTATGGAAAACCAACGTATCAAGGTTTGTCTTTAAAACAGTAAAAATAATAACTGTTAATGCTTGTGTGAGGTCTGGTTCGTTTAATATCTTTAAATGTAGTCAATAGAGACATAAAAATAACAGTTTTCTTGCCATGCTAAAGAGGCAGGAAAGAAAGTAAACTAAAGCAGAGTCCAGGGTGAGTTTAAATACGCTGAGCTATAGCCTGCCATTGATTTTTGAACAGAAATCCCCATTGAGCTCAGTGGGGATTTCTGCTTAAAAATCAATGGTGCCAAACAACACCCTCAGATTAAGACACAAAGATGGAGGATGATGCTTAATTGGTGCCTCCTTGTTGGGATGGGTTTCCCCTATAGATGGAGTTGCTGCTCTTTCCATTAAACAATTGTAAAATCTGGAGGAACTTCTGTGCAAGAGGACTGTTATTCTATCCTTATTCTTACTGCAAATCTTAACACATATTAGATTTCATTAGTTTGATTAAAACAAACACAGAGACATATTAAAATATTAAAATTTTTTGGATTTGAGATAATGTCAGAAATCTCTTTGGGGAACTAGAGTGTCCTGCCTGGGAAGAGGGGAGCATAAGAGCATAGCCCATGCAGGAGTACTCTACACACCTCACAGACTGAGGGAAAACCTCAGGCTTTTTCTGTGGTGTTCCCTGCACTTGCACTCACTTCACACCCTTCAGTGAATATAAATTGGGATCTGTAAGGAGGCAGCACAGATGGGGAAATAAAGCACAGCATCCCTGCCTGACTTGGCTGTGTCCTTTCAGGAAAGGGACGGCAGTGGTGGTGGCTGAAAACTCTGTCCCCTTCTCCTGAGACAAGGTCTGCTGTCTTCTCCTTGGAGGAATGAAGACTGCTTCTTCAGAAGGATGGCTGCTTCTTGAGAGGGCACATTTCATGTAAAGAAGAAAGATGGCCCCAGTAGACATTTTAAGAAAGCTAGTTGCAACTATTGTTGTTAAAAAGTGGATTAGATGATGAAAGGTCTTTCTGAAAATTCTACAATCAAAGAGGAAAAAATAGGTCGTGTTTGAAGAAAAAAGTTCCTGTAAATGACTGACAGGAAATGAGATAAAAGCCAACAGTAGAATTCCAGACAGAATTGTTATGAGTTTTTGCCTATTCTTATCTGCTTGTGATTAAGGAAGCAAGGGTGTTTTGAATTAGAGCTGTAATTCATCTTATTGGTCCACAGGCCAAACAAAAATTTTGATGACTTATTGCCATTGCAAGAAGCAGTTCTGGGCATTGCTCAGAAAATAAATCTGTTGTGGTAATGTAAATAGAAGAGAACCCACAGATTCTGAGAAAAATTTTGACTGGAGGCTGGTTCTGCTGAAACAGATAATATAATCTAATTACTCTCGACTTTAAAAAACCCCAGCAAATTAATGTTTTCCTGAAAAGAAATGACAACAAGTCTGATGGGAGTCATGCAGTTGTTACAATCCAGTGATGAACACCTTAAGACAGAAATTCACTGATTCTTACATAGCCTAGTCAGATCTATTCAGGGTTTATTTCCATTAGAAATGTCAATCCTTTTTTCTTAAAAGAAAACATCTCACATAAAAAGGTGCCTTTCTGTCTCTGGTTTCTGCAACTTGAAAGTAAAAACTCAAAATTTTTGTTTCCTGGAAAGAATAGGGGAAAGAAATCAGTCTTTAAGTAAAACTTAACAAAAAATAGATATACATAGAAATAAAGTTTTTTATTTTTTCTTGCAGTCTTATCCATGTTCTCATGCTTGGAAGCACCTACAGGGTGCATATATTGTTTAATTTATTAATACCAAGAAATGCATGTCTAAGTTACTTTTATTGCTCTGAGGGCAGCTTGTCTTTCCCGTGAGCAGCTTTCCCTGAGGTGTGAGTGTACTGCAGGGAGAGCTGTTCCAGTCTTTGGCTGCGTGGTTTGGTTTGCATTGTGTCCCATGTTTTGTATGATTTGTTTTTAAGTGGTAATTGAAGAGGAACTCATTCGATGGGGAAAAAAATGACTTCTTAACTGTGCTTTTGACATTGGCTCTGATGCATCCAGCTCAGCCTAAGTGAGGTGACTATTATTTGGCAGGTCTGCATACAGCTCAGCAGTGGCTGGTACAGCTGTGCCCATTTGGCACACAGGTTTTTAATTTTGTAATTGGTGGCTGGCCAATAACCACGACTTGTGCACGTTTCTCTTGCAAATTGGTGGGGAAGGAGTGACCCACGGCTGCTGTACATGCAAAGAACGTGCAATGGTGCTGGGGCTGTGTTCATCCCACTGATGGCCTTCAGGATTGCAGTGGGGGAGAAGGTACGAGGGCAGGGAACAGACACATGTGAGGGCTGGAATGTTTGCCTGAGTTCTCTGTTTCCTCCTGTAAAGGGCTGCAGTGTTTGGCTTTCAGCAGCTGACTGAAGAAACTGCAAGATACAATAGCACATATGTGGGGTTTTAGTTTTTTTCATGGTCCTTTGGCAAACCAGATGTTTCCCAGACAGTCTCCTTATGAAATTGCACAAAATTTCAAGAACAGAGGATTTGTGTACTTTTGGAAGTATAGTAGAATAATCTGAAGGGTGCCAAGGCTACACTGTGCTGTTATCCAAGCATTGTGTTCTGGATCTGGTGTTCAGGACTTTGTCAGTCAGGGCTGGAGGTTGCTTCTGTCCAGAACAGGTCTCTAGAAGGTGGTATAGACATTACTGAGGTTTTCCTGTGCTTCTGTAGACAACAAATTCTCACATCCTCTGCATAGAGACATCATTTCATCTTGCTGGATATCTCAGCAGGGCATCATTACTAACAGCAGCATGCGTTGGACACGAGGAGATATTTCTTCATGGAAAGGGTTGTCAAACATGGGAATGGACCATGGGAGGTGGAGTCACAGTATCTGGAGATGTTCGAGAAGAGACTGGATGTGACACTTAGTGCTCTGGTCCAGTTGACAAAGTGGTGGTGATCAGTCAGAGGTAGGACTTGATGATCTCAGAGGTCTTTTCCAACCTAAATGATTCTGTGAGCATGAAAAAAAGGTGACTTATGCAAGGCAGTTTCTTGCTCTCAGATGAGATGTGATGGCCTGAAGTGTGTGTCTGAGACTGCCTGACTCTGAAAGGGAGGGTAGGCTGTCCCTGTGTGCCAGAAGAAGGGGCACAACTGTGCTGTGGCACAGAATCTTCATCAAAAGATTTGATGAGATGTCAGTAAGAGGCAAAGAGTCAAAATCTAGAGATCTGGGTAACCCATCTGTCTGCTGCAGTTTGTGTGTTAGAGGAAGATGTATATCCTTTATGTTTCAAAGGTTGAGCACTGATTACCTTGTGATTGTTATGTATTGCTATTGTCAGGTTGCATTAATGTCTGAGGGTGCAGCATCTTTTCTAAACCTTTGTTTCATTGGAAAGAAAAGTTCCTCTAGTGACTTTGCCCTGTTCGTGTTCTTTTCTTAGACTTGCTGATGCTCATAGAAAGACCTGAAGCTGTGAAAATGCTCTTTTTAAAGTTAATTCCATTCTGAGCCATCATGTCTTTTCAAGGCTCCTCAGCACTTGAGCCCCAGGTCACAGTGCAGTGATAAAAAATATGTATGTTCATAATTAGCTTATAAATAATGCAGTGTTCTCATTCAGACTTCATCCTTTCAACATGCCTGTGGATTATTGTTCTCTCTGCAGTTTAAATTTCTGAGCACTCCGTGGCCCAATTTTTCTACCATTTGGTGGGTTAATTCCCTGTTACAACGTGCCCAAAGCCCGAAGCAGTGGTGGGGAGTCTGGGCAGGCATCATGTTTGGTTTTCATTTGCTTTTCTGTCAAGAGTGTAACAGATAACTGATATGGTTCTTGTCTTCAGGTATGAGTTTGTGTAGCTGGAGTCTGAACTGCTGATGCAGTTATCCTCATGCTTCACTTCTCTAATCTCAAAGGTTTTGTATTATAGATAGAACTAGGTTGAGCTTGTTTGAGGCTGAAATGCTCTAATAGGTAGTTTAATAGAATAAAGAGTGCAAAAGGGGTACAGAGTTCACATGAAATATTTGGACATAAAAATGAAAGCACCTTTCAGTTTCTTGGTAAACAACCTCCAGTACCTCTTAAGAACCCTGAAAGGTTAGCCCATTTGAGAGGAAGATAAAAAAACCAATCCAAACTTAAGAACATTTATTAAAGAGATACCTTTTATTTGGCAGAAGTTTGGTAGTCAGCTTTAACAAACCAGAATTCTCAGTGGCTGCTGGTAACTTGCACAGAGAAAGAGAGAATACATGGCAAAATTCACCCTAATTACCACTCTGCCTATAATTTTTGTTGAATTAGTGCTGCTGTTGCTCACTGAACATGGGTCATGCTGTCATTTTATGTGGAGATTTCTGTGGCAAAAGGGCAGAGGGGCAGAAAAACTCCTTGATGGAATGTCTGGAGTTTTTTATTATGCATCCTTCCAAAGGCAAAGTGATCCGAGGGAGGGAGGAAAAAGGAAGAAATGTCCTCTCAAAAGCACCAACTGGTAGTCTCTCTCTGCCTCCACTCCTCAACACCTCCCCCATCCCTCTGCAGTGCCCTGTTCCCCCTGGAACTCAGCACCACAGAGATCCAGAAACCCTTCTACAAACACAGGAGCCCTCCTCGTGCCCTGGTGTGTTTACAGAACTGGTGAATACCATTGCTAGTTTTTGGTTTCCTATCAACACTTAAATGCCTTTTCTTTTCCTTTCGTGTAGCTAGAAAGGTTGAGTTCTAGTCGAGAACAGGAATGCTGCTGCAGACTCAGGCATTACTTGACTCTGAAGGGTTACAGAGCACGAGTTTGGAACCAGAAGACTGGAAAAGAAGAAATGTAAAACCTCTCATGAAAATAAAAGGGGCAGACAGGGAAAGGAACCCATAAGGAATGTTCTATTCCTGTTATATAAAGATCTGAAGTAAAAAAAAATAGTTGAAAAACTGTTTGGATAACCACAGCATGGCTAACAAAGAAGAGTTCATGGTCAAAACTGAGGAGGCATTGGTCGAAATCCCATCTCATACTGCCATGATTTGGTTTTATGCAGTAAACAGAATGAATAATGGTCTAATGACAGACCCAAGTGATGGAGCAAGGACTAAGATTAGGAGATTTTCTGGAAGGAAGCATCAGTGTGGGAGGAATAGCCAACAATTTGCAGGACAAAATTAAAATTCAAAATCATCTTATTTGAATAGAGGCTGGTCTGAAAAGATAGGATGACATTTAACCGGGATAAATAGTGCTGTGTTATCCCATTTACACAGAAGTAATCAACACAAGTATAAGAGGAGAAGCTGCTGATTTTTGGTGAATTTGTTGGTTTGGGTCGGGGTTTTTTTGTTTAGTTTAGAAAAAAGTGATGGGATTATGGTGGTTTATAAATTTTCAAGAATCAGAGGTCTTGTACTTTTGCAAAAAGATCAAACACAATTCTGGAATTACAAGAGGATATCTAAACCACACATTTCACAAGCCATGAAAGAAGAGACTGTAGCTATACTACACATTATAAACCTTCTGCTGCTCTCCAGCTTGGAGACAAAAAATTTTAAAAAGGCTGAAAAGTCAGCTGATAATATTTATGTACATAAGGATAAGTTCAAAATGGAAAAGATTATGTAGAAGTTTGTGAAGACCATAATGACCAATAGACTTAAACCAGAGCAGGATTCTTCAGGGAATGCTTGCTAAAGCAAGGATAACGCACTCCTTGGGGAGTTTTGAAGTTTCAGTTGCTGGAGTTCTCCAGGAAAGGGATGGGAAAGTGTTTTAGAAATGACAGAAGTGTAATCGATCCTGCCTTGGGCAGCACAGCCATCAGTGCTGTGCAGCAACCCCCCAGGCCCCCTGAAGCTCTCTGCTGTCATGGTTTTATGCAGTGGTGTGGTGAAGAGAAGTGTTTTGGTCAGAGCAGCTCATCCATTGCTCTAAGACCATCTGCATTGTTCAGAAAGCATGTAGGTGTCCCTTATTCCAGCACTGGAATTACTGGCCAAGGGTTCATTGCACTGTTCAGCATAATCAGCATTGGTTTTGATAAAACACTTCATCTCAGAGTTCCTTTGAATTTATTATTTTATGATGAAGGACCAGTTTGTGGCTTAATTCACAGATTAGACAGCACTGTGTAATGGAGTTCCTTCAGAGTGTGAGTGACACTAATGTGTTTGCTGTGCTGGTGTGAATATTCATGGGGAGGTTTTTTGCATTATCTGGTCTGTGCACAGAGTATATTGTGGTCTTGCAGAGATTTCACAGGGATAAACAGAGACTGAATGCTCCAGCAGCGGAAAGTGATGGTGAATAAGAAATGAAAACATTCCACTTTCTTTGGTTTGATGAAAAATACTTTAAATTTTTTTCTCCATTGTTTTGGATGATTTTAGGGTCTTTGTTAATGCTTATTTAATCTTTAATTAAGTGACCAACTGCAAACATTAGACAAAAGCTTTCTGTTTTTTCACAGGGAGAATTCATTCATTAATAAAATGGACAAAATGGATTAAAGTCAGTGCAAATATCAGGTTGTTGAATTTTACAGGGAGGCATTCAAGGCAGAGTGAGATGGGGCTCCTGAGGTATGGCCACTACATCCTATAGGAAGCTGCTTTAGATTGCAGCATGGACAGCTCAGACCTTTCAGTGATTTGCTGTTTCTGTGCAGGAGAAACACAGAACCGTTGTGCCTGTATTTGAATTGATATTAGGGATTTATGTGTTCCCAGGAAGTCCTGATTTTGGGTAAAAAAATCTTAAGCAGTGAAAATCAAAACTTCCCATCTCAGTAATCTCTGATTTAAACCTTTCATGTTTAGATGCATCAGATGATCAGGGCATTTTGGGGGACATTATGTAGTTAGTTTTTGGGTTTTTTCCTTATTTTTTACTTGCTGCTTATATGGGAAAAAGCCACTATTGTGCTCCTTATGTGCTCCATAGAACAACAAATTTAAAACTCTGAAGTCCCCCTGGCCGCATGACTCCTCCCCCTGGCTGAGACAGATGGATCGTTTCACAGGATGCTTCGTGTAGACAGAGATAAGAGCAGTGACATCAAGGGGGAAAAACCCAGTAACAAAGCCTTGCTGGCTAGCCTTAGTGAGCAGCAAATGGGCAATAATTCTGTCTATGAGATGATATTTTACTGTTGAATTCTTTGATCCGTCTTGGTTTTTTAATTGCACTTTTTTATTTCTGAAAGGGCTTTCACAGGCAGGAGCCTCCATAGGAAGTTTATTTTCTTTGGCCATCCTCAAAGGCTCTTTTGTCAATTTATTATCACAATAGCAAGATATGCACATGCAGTAAATCAATGTAGGTTAACGTTTTAATAGAAAAGGCATTCGGCGTTTTTGGCATCAGCCTGTATCTTTTTCTCAATTATAAAGTCTCTCACTGGGCTAGGCATTTGTCTGGTAGGTGTGTGTATCAGCGACAACTTAATATTCAAAGGTCAGACTGCAAAGATCTGGCCAGTGTGATGGCATCTTTGCTCTTTAATAATCAGATGGGATGTCTGTGATCTCTTGAAGCGCTTCTTCTAGGTGGCAGTGTACCACTGCTGCAGTTAATTGCCTGTTAGCTTCTTGGATCAATGTAAAAGAGAGATGTGAAGATTTTTCCAAAGTCTCTTTTCTTTTTTTTCCTCCCAACACAGCTCTATTTGAGCACTTTCCTCTGATTTATCCAAGAATAACCTGACTATGTGAGAGGAAACTTCAATACTCAATTTAAGCAGCTGCCTAGGTTTTTTTTTTCCTAGAGGTTGGTGAAGGAAAAGGGTAAATTTTTCCTGCTCTACTCTGGAGGTTGATGGTTATTCATTACATAGGGTCACTGAGAAGGGGTTTGGCATTTTCTCAGCCTCCCCCATGTGCCTTGATGTTGTGCCTCCAGTGGGGTCAGTGATTCTACATAATTTTTAACCTTTTTCCCATGGGGAGCTGAATTAGCTACTGATGTATTCTGCAAATATTTTGGAGCTAATGGAACCTATACAGGCGTGTTTCCCTGTCCACTCCTCACTGCTTTTTTCTGGGTTCCTCCCTCCTTTCCCTCATACATGGAATGGTTCCATGTGCAGCTGCATTTGCTGCCAGCTGAGAGGAGCGAGCTTTCTTGCTGGACTTTTAGAACTGGCTTTACTAAACCACCCCTGACCTTAATGGCTATTAAGGAGGTTATGCTTTAATGCTCAGCCACATCCTAGAGGAATAATTTGTGTGAATGCAGATTTCTGCCACTGTGGGTACAGCATGAGCTGCCCACTGTTTGTGTCTGGGGCATTGCACCCATTTTAGGTGGATATTGTAGGATCATGGCATAGCTTGGGTTGGAAGGCACCTTTAGATGTCAGCTTGTCCAATGCCTCTGCTATAGGCAGGGACGTCTTCAACTAGACCAGGCCACTCAGAGCCCCATCCAACCTGACTTTGAAGGGAAGGATCCAAATCCAATCCACACCACATCCAGAGAAAAAGCCACCTCTAATCTTCCCTTGTCCACCGAAGCTGTCACTCCATCATAGAAGGCCACTGGGTTGGTCAGGCAGGACTTGCCTTTGGTAAAGATGTGCTGGCAGTCCCAAATCACCTCCCTGTCCTCCTTGTGCCTTAGCACAGCTTCCAAGAGGATCTGTTCCATGCTGTTCCTGGGCACAGAGGTCAGGCCGACAGGTCAGAGGTTCCCAGAGTTCTCCTTTCTACCCTTTTAAAAACAGGTGCAATGTTTCCCTTTCCCCAGTCATCAGAGACTTCACCTGACAGCTGTGACTTTTCAGATATGGAGAGTGGCTTGGCAACTACATCAGCCAGTTCCCTCAGAGCTCTGGGATGCATTTCTGGTCCCACAGACTTAGGTACGTTCAGGTTCCCCAGGTGTCAGAAATCTGGACTGGAGTATGTACCTTATATAGCTGAGTTATAGCTCCCTGAAAAATCTGACAACTGTGGGATTCCAACATTTCAACAACTCTCATCTCTTTAAGTTCTTTCCTTGATGTGAACTTGAAACTTGAAATAAAAAAGAAATTTAAAAATTAATAAAAGCAGTAAAAAATGTATCCTGGCCTCCCTCTCTTCTCTCTTTAAAGATTTTCTTCTGTCATGGTCACAATTCCCAGGAGGCTGAAAAGAACAATACTTCAGATGTCAACTTTCACCCTGTTGGGTTTCTTGGCCACAGTTATGTCATAACATCCAGTGTAAATGTTGATACTGATTTGGGACAGTCCCAGTAGCTCACAGCTGTTCTACTTCCCAGCAGAAGGAGGAGCTCTGAAGCGCAAGAAGTGAAACACTGGGATTTGCTAATTTGGGGATCTATTTTACCACTTCAACATTATGAGGAAAAAGTAATCATTTGCTTGTAATTTTTCATTTTCCCCTCTTCATAAGCTGCCAGAATGCTGTGACACACCTAATAGTGGTCAGTATTTTAACAGAAGTTTTACCAGGATGCCTTTGAATGCCTTTCCATCCTAGGTGACCATATATTTCCAAATACATATGACTCAGGGGAGAAGGAGGAATTTAAAATGAATCCGGTGTGTGTGTAAGGATGTGCTATGCTTATAAAAATAAAGTAACTTTTGGTTATCTTATCACTGTGAAACTGATCAAGTACTTTCAGCAAGAGACTCCAGACACATCAATATACCTATTGTGAAAGCTTTTGAAAAATTAAGGCTGATGTGTTGACAGCTGTAATACCACTAGCTTTTAATCCTTGGTTTCTTTTTCATTATTAGGGATTCCAGAACACGGGTAGGGGAAGATTAGGTTTATCCACTAACAATATAAAATCCTGTAATCCCTTGGAAGTTTAAAATCTTCCTTGGGCTGGAGAAGGAACGCTTTATCAATATGTACAGCTATGGCCTCTTTAAAGGATAAAAACCACATCTCCTAGCTTAAGGGAAGAAGAAACATTTTATATTGGCCTAAGGAATTTCGGTTTTGAACCTGTGCTTCAGTTCATGAAAAGGTTTGAGTGAAGCTGCCATTATTATAGTGTTATTTGGATTCAGGGAAATACCTGGTTTTTAACTCATATATTGCTTCCCATCTGTAGCTTTCTAAGAGCTTCACAAGGCTCAATAAATACCGTCCAACTCTTCTGCCAGGTGCTGACTGGCTGTCGTGGGAGCCTCTGGAGTCCTTACTAAATGAGAGCCCACAAAGGCACAAGCACCATCCAGAAACCAGGGAAGATGCATTTAATTGTCTCAGTGTTGTCTAAGTGATAGTTTCTCTCTCCTAAGGGTTAATCAAATGCACTTAAGCAAAAGGAACTTCTTTAGGAGTGCTGGAACCGTGACAATGTGCCACGAAGAGCTGCCACAAGACAAACACCAACGCCCAAACACCCACAAAAGGCAGGTGCAGCTGGTTGCTCTCTCTGTCCTCTGCGGTGATGGTGCATCCACAGATTGTCTCTGAGGGTGCTGTGGAGTTTCTGTGACCTTCCAAAGTCTGGCAAGGGAGGTGGGACCTGACCTTGAGTCAGCTGGAATGTGGAGGTAGAGCTAACTGGTGTTCCTGCTTAGAGTGGAGCTCAAATCAGCAGGACTGCCAGGTCTCTAAAATGGTGCTTCATGAGGGATATGCTGCGCTGAACCTCAGCTTGGCTGAGCCAGAGGAAAATAAAAGCTTCTTAAATGGCTTTCCTCCTGCCTTCTCTCAGTGAGAGTCCTGTCCTCTGACCTTTTGGGGTGATGTCCTGCTTTCTTTCCTGAACTGGAAGCCTTTTGGTGTCCACTTGCACTGCAACAAACTCTCCAAGGACCCTTATGGGTCTCTAGCAGAGATATCTTTGTTTTGGTCCTCTCAGTTTTGGCCATTTCTGCTCTTCCACGTACATTCTCACCACAGGCTAATTTACTGTATTCCCTGCCCCTCCACCACCCGACCTGCTTGGAGCTCTAGAAGATCTCAAGACATGCTGAAGTTCTCTCTGGGAAGACAGAGTGCATCCTTCCTCTCCCTGTCCTTTCCAAAGGGACAGCAGTCAGTTGCAGGTGACCAAGCAGCGTTCCCCTTGGTGACCTGACACCTGATTTTAATTGACCGTGCAATACTGGGAGACTGCACAGCAAAACCCAAGTAAAAGGTGTAGCAGGAGGCCTCTCCAGACTTTCCAATCCTGGTGTTTCTCATTAGCCACTGTCCCTTGTTGCCTCTCATCAGCGTTCCCAGCAGCCTGCCCCAGATGAGTTTGCTGCTAGCTGCTCCCGTTCCTCATGGTGTTCCCACTAACTGCACTCATTGCCAGCTTCCCCCCACTGCTTTCTCCATCAGCTGCTTCCATCCTGCTCTCTGCAGGGCTCTGTCAGGCACCCTGAGGGCCGGGAATCTGCCTTCCCACTGCTCCTCTCCTGATCCACGGCTCGGGCAGCCCCAGAAAGGTTCTGCAGGAAAAGTCCAGATTTCTCGTCACAGAGCAGAGGCTTTTAGGATGGAGCCTTTCTGATAAATCCCAGGACCTTTGCCACAGTTTATTTGTCACAAAGTCGCGAGAGACAGCATTAAATCTAACTGACTTCTTTCCCTGAAGCAAATCTGGCATCACTGAGGTTTTATGCCTTTCACAGTGTAATAATTCCTTTCATACAAATGAAATCATTCCTTCAAATTTCAGTTTAGATGTTTCTATAATGAAAGTCTCAAAATATGGTATATAAATAGGTAAGTACAATGCTCCTGTTACTACTGTTTTCTTTTGTTTCAGCTAAAGGCCCAAAATTTGTCCTATCCATGCCCTACACCCTTTGGACTTGCTTTTCTTGCCAACGTGTTTGTTTTGCTCTGAGAGAAATAGAAGCCATTTGTCCAGTGAACATAGTTAACAGCCAAATACACAAGAGATACCAAACCTTATGACTCTGCAGCATCTCTTTGTAGCTGAAATACTTGGAGGCAGATCTCGGAAGTATTCATCAGTTTAATCCATACAGAGGGAAAGGGTAACAAGCAGCCAGCACTGCTGGGAGGCCAGTGCCAGGCTGAATAAAGCAGGAACAGGGAGCCATCAGCAGCCTGAGAGCCAAATTCATCCCTTCCTGCAGCACAGCCCCTGTGCCCAAAGCTGGCTGAGCCCATTTAGCTGCTTGCTCCTCTTGAACCGACCTTTATTCTTTATGGAAACCCATTTGTCAGGCCAATGTTCTGAAAATGCCCTGATAACCTAATTTGTATATATTTTTCTCTCTGTTTGCTTTATTAAAGTTATCCTTCATGCTTTGTAACCAAGAGCTGACCCTATTTATGCAATGTAGAATGCTAACTGAAGACTAATGGGGAATCCATGTTTAGTGCAGTTTTCCAGTGAGGAAGAAAAGGTATACACAGCCTGATTAGTGAAGAAATGAACTTAATAGTTATTTTCTTTTTAAAATGTGGTTTCATTTTTTAAATGCAACTTTATATATCAGTTTCCGAAATGGGTTTTCATGTTTAAATGCTCAAGCCCAAAATATAGCTGTATGTTTTCTTAGCTTTGCCAATTGCTTATTAGGAAAACAGTCTTTGGGCCAGGAGAGCCAAGGACATTTAATTCCCTCCATGGAGCAATTTCTCTCGTCATTACTTATGAAGTTTAAACTGAGATTTTTCAGGAAAGCAAGTGAGTCTTAATGCCTAGAATAGGTTTCTAGAACAGAGGGATTAAAGTACTTACTTCAAACCTAGACTCACTGCAGCGATAAATTTGTGTGCACATCAAAACTTAATTCTCTTATTTTCACGGATAAGCATATGGTTGTTTTGCTAAAACAATGCCCATGCCCTGAAATTGCTACTGCATTGTGTCAGTTTAAATGTTTTTTTCCCTGTAATTTTCTGAGAAATTCAGGCTTTGGAGAGAAAAAAAACCTTCTACAATTCTTTATAACTGGGCTCCTACAAATAGAGGTGACATGTATATACTTCTCTGCCTAAGGAGATTCTAGAAGCCTCATAGATTCCATTTTATTTCTTGTGTGTTTGTATTTATCATCAAAGGAGCAATAGCTACAGACTGAGGTGGCAGAGAAAATATAATGTCAGCTTAAAAAGAAGTGTTAGAATTTGTTTTGGAATCTGAACATTTTAATTTGCGTCAATATTCATTATATTCATAAGCAAAACAATCGGGGTTTTTTCATGTTTGAGAAAACAATTATTTTATGGATTATAACTTAAATAGAAAAGTTTTCAACTTAAATAGAAAAGTTTTCTGGTGCCCTAACACAAATTGTTGAAACTGTCTTTAGAAGGCAGTAATTTATTTTTTTTTCAAACCTGTGTAATTTTTGAGGCACTTGGAAATATGATCCTGATAAATATCTGCTGGACTCTGTGGCAGTATTTCCAATCACTGCAGTGGGCAGTGAAACAATTTCATTTAAATCTCTCTGCTTTTCAGCCTGTTGTTTCTTTTTTCAATATTGTGAATGAACCATTCTCAGTTCCTCAGTAATGATGAGGCAGGGTGGGAGCTGGGTGTGCACTGACATCAGGGCCTGCGCTGTCATTCTTGAGGGACTGGGGCCATAAGTGTGTAAATGCATCAGGAGAAAGGTCTTCAGCAATTGCATTGCTTAGTTTGCTTCCCTGAGATACTGTCCTAATGGCCAGTTCAGAAGAAAATTTCTGAAGTAGTGGCTAGGGAGAAAGGGAAACCACACTGCATGTCTGAATAAAGCTGAGCAGTGGAACCATTCCAAGAATCCTCTTAATGTGTTTGGATCAAACCTGAAGTTTCAGTATGAACGTCCTGAACCGTTTTCCCTGTGAGGCTCTGCCATTTACATTTTTAAATCTTTGTAAATTTTCTGTGGTTCTACCCTTTTTGGAAAGAATAAACCACTTAGGTACATTATAATTGACTCCAAATAGCACTCTGTGAATTAAAAAATAGAGGAATATAAAAATCTATAGCTATTCCTTCAGGTTTTTAGAATTCTCAGACATTAGGAGTCTGGGTGAGACTGCAACCTGTACTTTGTCTTTGCTTTCCTGGGTATGGATACATAAAATTTATTCTTATGTAGTGCCCTTCACAGAGAAAATCATCACCAGAAGAATGGCTTGGGGCTTAGCAGCACTGTGCTACTGAAGATATTTCTAAATATATTGTCCTCTCAAAATCAGTATTTTCTCCAGTTCTGCCTCTCCCAGGCTGGAAATAATTGGGTTGTGCCACTGATTCTGGCTCTAGAATAAAAACCTGAGTAAAAAAATACTGCAATTTCTATGGAATAATGATGTCTTTCTCTATCTTTGTCACTGTAAGTGATACTATAAACTATACTGCCAAAAATGTTAGGCCTTGTGTACTGTTTAAAGTTCTGGCAAACAGATATTTGCTTGTTTTCAGCTGCAGAGGAAACCCTCACTTATTTTCATTTCTTAATTTCTTGTTGCTCAGCTTGGCATGCATGATATTATTTTGATACCGATAGCATGTGCTATGTGTATGTATGTATGTACAGACATGTATACAAGCACATGCAGGTGCTTGTGTGTGCAGAAGCCTTATATATCCAGTTGTCTCTGAAAGCACCGTGCCTCCTCTCAGGTTTCCTGTGGTTTAAAGGAAGGTCCAGTTTTCCTATCACACTTCAGTGCAGGGAAACACAGTTTTTATTTCTTTGCACACTGGGGCACTGGTGTGCTGCCAGCAATGGCCCCTTAGGGCTGTGACACACACACTCCTGTGCCACCTGCCAACCTCACCACGCTCAGAAATCATAAGTCAAGCCCCAGAAAAAAATATTAGAATGGTTTAAGCATTATTTCCCTTCAGAGAAATCATGCATTTGCGGATCTCTTGCCTTGTCTGTTTCTCAACTGATGCATTTGTGGTTCTATGCATTGCCAGTTTCTTGTATTGCTCGGTGTCATGTTTTTGCAGCTTCTTCTGGCAAGCAGGAGGCTGAGCAGCACCCTTCCCCTGTCATTACCAGTGGTGGTTGGTGTTCTGTTGTGCTGATTCCCAGCACTGGAGCTGTGATGCAGGCACTGCCTGCCTTCCCTCCCGTGCCCCGCCTCGTGCTGTCCAGCCGAGCACACAGAAGTGTTCTTCCTTTCCTTCTAGCCCAGTTTAAATGTTCTCCTGCCCAAGCAGCTCCTGCTGCCATTGAAAGCCTTGCTGGTGGTTTGGTGGCATACACAGGGTCTGGGCATTCTCCAAATACAGGTGAAAAGGCTCTGTATGGCATTTGGGAATTTAAGTCATAAGGCCAAATCTTCACAGTTTCTATGTCAAGAAATATTCTTGTCTTAGCTCAGTGGGAAGAAGGCAGAGAGATATTTTTTAATTATATTGCTTTTTGTAGTTTATCCTAAGCAAATGTTTGAGCATCTGAGACATTTCTATTTTTGGTGAGTAATAATGTCAGTCTTTTTGCTTCATTTGCTTTTCATGTGAGATTCTTGCCAGGCAAGAGTAAAATATTCAGGTCTCATTTACATTGAAAATTACTCTCATGGTTTAGGGGAAAAGATAGAGCTGTGTTTTTCTCTGACAGGTGTTCTTTTGTTGATGATGGTACATGCAGCCATAAAGTGATGTTCTATAAGGCTTTAATGCTTTTCATAAGTGCACTGCTAGTCTTCAAAGACTGTAAATGTTAAAGACCTCTTCTCCAGAAGAGAAAAAAATGAATGTCTGTCTTTGGGGAGAAAATGACCTATGATAGCAGGGCACTTTGATTGTGCAAGTTCAAATCCTTGACAGATTCAATAATACGAGAAATATAAGAAGCAGATATAGGTGAATTTTGTAATCTTTTCAGGATGAGCATCTAAAAATTCAGATGATTATCTGCTACTTCTTGACCTGTGAGTTTCATAAGAGAAAACTTTACCGGTATCACTTCAGGTAGTAATGCAAGAGAATTAGGGTTTCCAGTACTTTTTGAAGATATTTCAATGAGTGACTGTGGCCAAAATAATTGAATGTTTTCTAATAGTGTTTTTAATTTTGAGCTGTTTCAGATCTTGATGATGTTTGGTCTAACTGGCTCAAATTTTGAGTTTGGCACATATATCTGTTCTTTCAGAGTGACAGATNTTTTTTTTTTTTTTATTCTTAAAACACCATCCTGCCACATGGAATTTTTTTCTTTGACAGAATTTCCAAAAGTGAAAACTTTACACCACAAACATAGTGAAATCTTCAGTGATAGGAATGCATTCATCTTTTAGGTGATTTTCCAGACAATCCTTACTGCATGTTTCACAGCTTCTGGAGTCCTCAAGCGTGTAGTTTCCTGGTTGTCAGATCTCGATACCAAGAACCAGCAAGTAGGAGTCCAGAAATGGTAAAACAGGTTGAAGAATTGCAATGCACAGAGCTCTTTAGGAAGTTCACAAGCTCTGGAGAACCTTGATTGGCATGTGGATTGATTTTATGGGTTGGAAAGGTTTGATGCTGAGTAACAGAGAAAATGCCAAGAAGATCTTTGACAAATGCAAATCCTTTGGGACTGGAGCACAGGAGAGCAGATAGATCATGAAGCACTATCTTTATTTGTACTTTAAAACTGTGAACTTTAGTCACTACCTATTGATTGCAGTGCTTTAAGTTCCCCTGTTGTGCTGCCATCAGCTGCTCACATCTTCCTGTATTATCCTGCTTGTCACATAAATTGTTTGATCTCTTCTTGTACTTTTGTCACAAAAGCTACTCTGAGCTGGACTGAACACGTGCAGCGATCTTGCCAAGCCGTGTGCGGATGACAGGGCCGACGAGTGACAAGCTCACTTGATTTGGTCCCTGTGCAGCGCTACAGGAGTTTGGTCTGAAGAAATTTGTTGGATCTTAAAATGCTTGAACAGACATGACAGGCAGACAGTTGTATCCGGATCCATAAGCTATAAACAAACAAGTTTTATTGGGTTCCTAAAGCTATCACCGTTTTCTGTTGAAGAGGTGATGCTGGTATGTGGTACTGAAATTAAGAATGGCTAATGATGATGATGAAAAAATTGCAGACCCACCCAAAGCCTGAAGCTTTGTTGTGATGTGAACTGCGTTTTCCTTTCCCGTGAAGGAAAGTGTTATACCCCAAATTACAGCCCTTTTTATGACTTTATGTGAAACACATTGTTTTTGAAAGAGAAATCGTGTTCAAATGGGTCTTATCAGCTGCCACCAGGCTCTACTAATTTCCTTCATCTCTGTTCAAAAAACAAAACAGTGAAGGCTGAATTGACTTAGAAGCAAAAGGGGCTTCTCACCTCTAAATCAACGCAGGGGAGGGACAGGGGCCCTCCCAGTGACACTGCTCCTATTTCAGCTATAAATGTCATGTCCTTACCTGCCCAGCTGCAGGTGTTTGTGC
The DNA here is from genome assembly GCA_013398055.1 of Ifrita kowaldi. Lineage (NCBI taxonomy): Eukaryota > Metazoa > Chordata > Aves > Passeriformes > Cinclosomatidae > Ifrita > Ifrita kowaldi. The sequence goes on along the minus strand of VZRS01001562.1, from coordinate 581,210 downwards.
TGTCCGTGCTCTTCAGTGCAGAGGCAAAAGACACATATAGGGTACAAAATCAGACTGCCCACACGGGCTGTGGGACCAGGGCATTTGTCTTACCCTAACCAGTACCTGCGGGCTCACTGATGGTCTGCAGTGCCTCTTAACTCACTGACTGGGTCTGTGGCTCTATTCCCAGACACCGCGAATTTGTATTTTCAGGTTTTCTCTTTGTATTGTTCGAAACGTTTCCCTGATCCGCTGTTACCTGATGTATACTGAGGAGTTATTAACGATCAGCTAATTACGGCAAGCTGCTGGGTTTGATGCGTTGTGTTCCACTTTATCAATGAACTTTATGATTGTGTTCCATGGCATTCCCTCTCCAGCTCCTACTGTTGGGAAAGCGAAGCACCCACTGCGCCAAGGCCTGGGGAGAGCAGAGCAAAGGGGCTTCAGCAGCTGCAAAGTGGAGTGGCACCCGCGGTGCTCAGGCAGTTTTCTGTACATGGGTGACAGGCACTTCACAGATAAAGGGTCTTTAGATAAAATCCTAGAACGAGCACTGATAGCTAACACAGGCCGTTCTCAGGCAATAAAAAGGACCTGGGTGAATCTCACTGTTGGTTTCCGGTATTTTTAGAACAGACCACAGAATGAAAGCTGTCTGTGAGGGGATTTTACCTGTGTGAATGCCTTGTCTCACAGTTTCTTTCCATTTTAGTGCCCTGTTTAGAAGGATGAAGTGGCATCTCTTTAGGGTCTGATTTCAGGATGAACCAGGCTCTAACAATGATACTTCTGTGTCTCCCTGCCTATGCCTGACTATTATTCTGAGACCTAACTGTTGGCCCTCGAGACACTGATTTATTTAATTGGATTGTGAAACATGACAGAAGCTCATTTTTCAGACTTTAATCTTGGGGAGTTTCCAATGTGTGCAGACAGAGTTGTAATTCTCAGTAGTTCCAGAGGCCTAACAGATTCTAAGATCATTAACATTATGTTCTTTATGGCAGAGGGTGTGACCATAAATTATGTTGGTGCGAGCTTGAATAGAACTTTATGAGCTGAATTCTGCTGAGGCCCTCAAACCTTGTGCTGTTACAGTTGTAAGCAAGGATGCAAGAACTAATAAAAAGGAAAAATTTCAGCACTAGTGCAATTTGTCAATAGGATCTGGTAGTTCAGTGGAATTCAAGCTCCCTCAAATTACTTTTTTCCTTTAATTCTGTTTGATGGCAGTTTAACCTCTTTTTTAATATTGTGGTTTTATTTATGCTAATTTTTTTTTTGCCTGTAAAATGTTTGTAAGTCACATGACTTTCTGGTGATACTGTGCACAGGTAGAAAAATTTGTGCTTGTAATTGCTCTTTGAAAAATAGATCTTTCCTAGTCATATGTAGTATAACTATCATTTCCTTCGTCAGGATGGAGTCTGATTTCAGATTGTTTTATCGTAGAGGGTAAGGATTAGTGCCTCCTTATTGGTGCTCCCCATATCCTTGCTCTGAATACTTTGTTGTAAGTGTTAGAAGATGCTTCTGAAAGACAGTTCTGGAGTTGTAAAATCAAGCTTCCATGAGCTGAGGGAAATGGAAATGCCACTCCCTACACGGAGTCTTAGGAGTTAGACTATGCATTTGCATTTGCATTTGCCTCCACCCAGACCACCCACTCTGATGCCTAGTTTAGAAACTTTCAAAATCAGTTTAAAATCTTTTACTTATAGGCTTCGTATCCTTCAGTCTCTTTTTTTATTATTATTATTACTGAATTGCCATGACCAGAGGAAGGATTGTGGAAGACATCTCTTGGTTGGCTGCAGGGATGGCTGTTGCTCCTCGCTCCGCTGTTCCAGCACCAAGCGGGGTGTAGAGCTGTGTGTCCTGCCAGGTGCATCAGGCTGCTGTCTGTCGGCTCCTCAGACCCACGGAGCCAGCACCACTCTGCAAGGCCAAATTAGATCTGTGGGAAACTGCAGCTGAGCCAGCAGCACTGAGTAGCTCCAAGTGACTACGTTAATTAGGAACCAAACCATAAAGAGTAGCATCTCTGCAAGGAGAATGCTGGCAGGCTAACTGCATCTGTGGCAAATCGAATTAAGAGAAATCCCATTATCCTGCTTGGGATTCTGCTTTCCACTGACAACATGTGTCAGTGTTACTGCAGGTCAGTTACTGCAGAGTATTTCGTTACTGTAAAAGGCTCTCTTAGAACAATGCATAGAGACATAAAAACTAAACACAACTCCTGTGCGTGATAGTCAGAATATTATTTAAAGCTGAACTAAAGAAATGCTTTACCTTTTTCCCTCTCTGCGTTGCTCAGGTGAGGTGACAGAGTCCTCAAAGCACATGGAATGTTTTTGATGCTGTATCGAAACACCTGTGCTGACATGCTGCTGTCAGGCTAATACCAGTGAGCTCTTTCAGAGACAAGTATTTGTCATAGTACTTATAAACTTTGTCTTGCTCTGAGGCTTGTTTTTAGCAGTTTATAAACATGTTCAAATGAGCCAAGTATATTCAGCAGTAAATGTATCTCTTGTTTTATAATATTTCATTATTTTCTGCAAATAATAGGAAACCATTAAATTTTCAATTCCATTTCTGAGATATAAGATTGTGATGGTCATGCACACAAATAGGAGGACATGTAATATAATGACACTTGTGATAGGAACAGAAGCTTGGATATCAAGTACTTTGTCTCACCGAATTTTAATTAGGAATTTTCCTTAAAGCTTTACCAATGAAAAAGAGCCTGATACACCATTTGAATTTTGGCAAAAAAATAATTAAGGAGTCTAGTAAACCAGTCACACTATTTCAGATATTCTAACTTTGCAGACTGCTTCTTCCACAGAACTTCTTCCACTGCATACCTTCTTCCTCAGAACTTCAACTGAGTTTATGACAATAAACTTTAGCAGTTACCCTCTGCTCTGATCCAGATCTTAAATTATATCCAAATGTGCTCTGATGTTTTACTGCTTTCAGTTTCGATGTAAAGGAGAAAAATTATAATGATTTTAGAAGGGGAATGTATTTATCCATGAGAAAGCAAACCCTTTCCACCCTCCTGCAATGGGCTGCCTACTGGATCCATGTAGCAGGTACTCCAGTTTGGTTCTGTCACTTCAGCCCCAGCACGGAGTCACAGCTTGGACAAACCTATCATCGAGATTCTCCAGCCATAAGTGTCATTAGGTCTGTTTCCCTTTATTGGCAGGGAATATTTCATTTTCACAAAAACACCAGATTGAGAGCACGAAAACCCACAACAGCAGAACAAAGCTCCTCCTTTTAAGTCTGATTCTGAGGGATTAACTGGGAAGAACAAGGAGATGCAATAGCCAGGAGTGTTTGCCAGCTGCTGCTGTTCAGCAATCTCTTGGATCCATTGCTATGCTGAGTACTGCCCAGCAGGAGTCATTCGAAAGATTGATACATGACACCTTGGAGCTCTTTTCTTATGTTGGCTGGGGGTTTTTTTGGTTCCTATGCCCATTTGATATTTGACTTTTGCTTGGACTGCTAATGATAAATGAAAATTGCTGTTACCAACTGTTCGGATTGTAGCAATTTCCCACCACCGTTCTGAAAGTGACAAAGTGATCAGAACACGCTGCACCTCTGCGGCAGCACAGCCTCTGCCAGAGCCGTAGCAGAGGGTTCTGCTGCTCCCCTGCACCCGCTCTGCAGCGGTGTGGGAAGGTCCCACTCCCAGGAGAGACGTGCAGTGCTGCCAGGTGGAAGCTTTCAGAGAATCAGAGATACCGGCTTGGAAGGGGATGTCAGGGATCATCTGGTTCAGCCTTTCCTGGCAAAACCACGGTCTGGGCAAGGTAACCCAGCCCTTCTTCTCCTGGATCTTAAAAGTATCCGGTGTTGGGGTATCTACCACTTCCCCAAGGAAATTATTCCAGAGGCTGTTTGTCCTAATTGTGAAAAACATTCCTTCCATGCCAGTTGTGCTCTCCCCAGAAAGCTGTACCCATCACCCCTATTGCTTTGCTAGGAAATAGCCAAGCAATGCACTTTTTGTCCCAGCATGTGGAACCCACCCTTTGGGGAACAGGAGGACAGGTTTTGGCTGTGGGCAGTGACCCTATGCTGCAGAAAGTCATTCTCTTACTTGCTTTTTGGCTTTTAGGTGAGTATCTTCTGGTCCTGGAAATTTTTAGATTTAACCTCCCAGACTTTAGGCTTTTTTTTCCATATGCATTTACATAATATTTTTACTTTTTTCGGATTAAATTTCTTTTACTGCTAATAATGCCCCTTACTCAGATACTAAAATCTGTTAGCTTAGTTTGGTAGTTCTTTACCACCAGATAGACATTTACTCTGAGACTCTAATATCATGCCTTTAAACAATGTCTGTGCTGTTTGCAAGAACTTTACTTTCAGATATTCTCATTAATGAGCCTTCTCTCCATTCTAAAATTTTTAAAGAGATGATGTGTCACTGATAGAGATTTTTTTTCGCTCTTCTTTTGGCTTTTCCATCTGCAATGATGCTGAATATGATGCCATTTAGTTCTCATTATAGAGCTGATTTTCATATTTAGCTTGTGAACCATGTTTTTTCCCCTGATCAGGACTAAATAAAAAGCTTTGTCTTCAAGACCTGCCCCTCATGGATCAGATTCTTCCTGGCATCAGTACCCCAGGCCCTCTAGACAGATGATGTCTTCTCTGAACCTTGTTTGCTCTTTATGGAATATTTGAAAAAAGAAAGGCAAAATCCATCTCTATCCTTTCAAATATTTGGATGGGATATTTCAAGAGAACATTCTCAGCCTGTGTGTACTGAAGGTTGACCAAGATCTATCCTCATCTCAAAAGCCCTAAATACATCTAAAAATACGTCTAAGCACAACATTCTTGTATCAGTTGCTGGTTTATTACTGATGTCCCAACTGATCCTGCACTACCCAAGATTCCAGCACCACGGACGCCCTGGAGCAGTGGCTGGGCCCCAGTCACTCAAAGGGCAGCAGGTTCCTGCACCCTGCGCTGGGGCTGGGGCTGGGAGAGCAGCTCCCTGCAGAGAGAGCCAGGGAAGGCTCTCCTGGGGGACAATCCCTGCTCTTGCACACCCAGGGTTCTGCCTTCTCCATGAGCTCTTGGTGCAGGAGAGTCCATCCACCACACAGTCCCCTGGACTGGAGCACACGAGTCTCCTCCTCAGAGTACCAAGGGAAAAAGGAGAGGGGAGCCAGAAGGAGGAATGTATTTAAAACAGCTCTGTAATGCTTGCTTACACCAGCTAGTGCTCAGTCTCATGAAGCACTGCTCTGAGTACTAGAAATTACATTGGACATGATGTGTGTGTGTACATCTGCAGGATCAGAATAATCACCCTGGTACCTACAGGAAACCCAATTTCCCAAGACCAGCCAGGAGTACTTTGTAAGTGGCAGGTGTCATAACCTTTGCACGTCTGAACTATGTAAAGGTTAATTATATTCCACTCCACTGCAGCTATGGTTACATTCATGGGACTTGGTGCTTAATGCTGCTCTTTAACTGATGTGTCACTGCAGAGATGAATTACATGAATGCAGAACTCAAATTATTCACATCAATTACAATGAGTTGTTATACTTAAAAAGTAGAGATAGGAAACATATTGGTTATAAATTATTATGAATAGAGTACTTTCTGGTTTGCAAATATTTCAATAAGTGATCTTTATTTTCTGATAGTGCATTCGTTATTTTTTAATGTTTCCTTGCTTGTCTGGACAGCTAATTCTCAGCCTATGGATTGTGATCAGTAAACTTTGACTGTTTCTTACAGTAAAAATGGATCCTTGTCCTTCTTTCCTGGGACCCCAGAGCTGGATGCAGCACTGCAGGTGGGGTCTCACCAGAGCAGAGCCGAGGGGGACAATCCCCTCCCTCACCTGCAGCCCACAGGGCTCTGGATGCAGCCCAGGACATGTTTGGCTGTCTGGGCTGCAGGTCATATTGAACTTCTGGTCCACCAACACTCCCAAGTCCTTCTCAGGGCTGCCCTTAATCCACTCTCTTCCCAGCATGTATTTGTGCTTTTTGTTTATACTTCCTTTTATTGTAGCAACTGTCTCAAAAAACTACCTGTTTGAGAATGTATTTTAGTGGGACTGTATGGAAAATCATGAAGGCAAAAGAGCAGCTACCTGTGGAGATAATAACCATGATCAGAAGGAGTTGTACTTACAGCTAAGGCAGGTGCTATTGTTAAGTGTACATGTGGCTCTGCCTTGCAGAATGTCTGTATGTGCTTCTCCCTAAGGAAAGGTTGTCTTCTGTCTTAGTCGCTGCATTGATAATTACCAGTCATCCAGTTTTGTGATGTGAAATATCAGAGCTCGCTCCTGAGATCCTGCTGCTACTACACATTCACTTGGACACTTAAATTACCACCGACTGGGTCATGACTACTCTAAGTTTTTGTATATTAGGGAGAATGTCTGCACAGACGTGGAATGAGCAGCACTGGCTGGCAGTGGTGAGAGGCTTTGGAGCATCTGTACAGGGAGCAGCTGTTTGTGGCTTTGTTCATTTACAGTTCTGCTACCAAAATTCCCCTCTCTCTTTCTGTTGCTGATTGGAAAGAGTTATTGTTGCTAAGGTCATTACAGAATCGTTGTGAGTGAGAAGGGGAGCCGGGTCCAAGCCATCTAATTGTGTGTTAGTGCTGAAGAGATGAGCCCTGAGGCCCTGCTGAATCTGTACTTAGTTACCAAACAGCTGCTGGTGTTCCCAGTAGCTCGATGTGAAACCCTGCACAAGCCTTGGAGCTCAGGGGAGCAGCAGCTCTCAGGGTGCACCCTGGTACTTCTGATGCAGTATTTGTTACTGACACTGCAGTGGGATCTAAACTGAAATCTAAACTAAAACAGGAAATCAGAATTTTTCCTACCAAAGAACAGACTTATTTCTTAGTTTATGGACCAGCTTAAACTCAGAACTTTCCCTCATTCTGTGGTTGAATTTGTTACGTTTACTGAAAGATGGTGGTGACTGCTCCACTGCAAGCCATGCCTCCAAACTTTATGGAGTTTGCCCCTCAGCTTTCTTCATAGGCTCGTGTACTCCTCATGAGCAAAGAATTTGTTAGAAAGAGCAATGTTTCCTTGTCAGAAAGCTACAGTGTCAACAAATATTAAATCTTTCAAGTGTTGCTTTTCAAAGACACACCAGAGAGAATGAGGAGTGTGTAACAAAACCAAACAAGTTGTCAAACTGATAGGAATCTTGAGAATTAAAGTTCCTGCCTGGAAATGGTGCACAGAATCTGCCAGGCATTCCCTGCCCTGGTGCTGTTACCTACACAGTCTAATTATGAAGGAGTCTGAACTCAGTGCTAACACCACAGCGTGAGCCTCAGAATCATCGTTCATCCTACAGCACTGAGGGAACAGCTTCGACTTCAGCTTAGTTAGTCCTCCATCCCAGCTGCAGGAATATGTTTTTGCAGGATACCTTATGGCAATGGAGTGTGGAGTTTGCTGTTGTGCTGGAAACACACATTCCTGGTGTTCTTCCAGAAGGATTATGAATTATGTGGTCACTATAATGCAGTACCATCACGTGCCATGTCCTGTATGAGATGCAGCTTGGGTGCCGTGAAACATTGCAGGTTTCTGTATGGAGTAAGCCAGTGTAGAGCCATAATGTGTTTAATTAGGTGATCTAAATCCCTGATTCCCCTAAGTTTTCATAAAGGAATTCACATCCTTTCTATAGCAGATCAAAACTCGTTCCCTTTGTTTTGATTACACCCCTCTCAGTCTAGGAGCAATGAATCAGATTTTTGCAGATCTGAGAAAAGGCTGAGTGCAGTGAGTCGCTTCTGATTTCAGAACAATGATTAACTGGCAAATCTCCAAAGGATCAAGTTCTGACCTCAGCTGCTGTGGATTGCAACTCATGCACCACCATAGGCTCCCCTGGATTTACTGCTGCCTTTCACTGGTGTGCATGAGAACAGCTAGAGCCTTTCTGTGTTAGATGTGGCTCTGTCGGGGTGGTTTGTGCAGTTTAAAATGGCTGATGGCTGCTGGCTCACCATTCATTTTCTGTATCAGGCAATCCAGGATTCTGTGGCATTCCAGTCACGACATGTAACAGAACCCCAAAGACAGATTATGCAGTCACACCGATGAAAATTGATTACTAAGCACTCAATGAGTCATCTGCCTCAGGAAGTAACTACTTCAATCTATTATTGTCGATGTCCTGATGGGTCAACCAGGACGTGAAAAGGAATTTGCATTAAATTGATTTGAGTGTTTTTTCTAGAAATAACATCACTCAATCAAAGGAAACATTCAGACAGAGCTAGGGAGAACTGACTGAATTTGATTTGGGAAGGCAAAGCAGCAAGGGATGAGCAGGCTGATTCAGATAAAAATATAAATGGGATTTAGAGCACCATAAATCTCACATTTCAGAATGAAGAGTTGGAACAATTCTCAGCAATTTCTGCAATGCAGATTGTGCTGCACATTTTGGAAATCCTTTATTTGGTTATTGATCTGTGTGTGTACATATCTCTATACACACATGACCCAGTTATGGGAGCAGTGTGTTTATGCAAATAGTGTGCTTATATATGCACTCACCAGAACCAGCTGCCAGCAGGTAACAGAACAACGGGGCCAGTTTCCAGTCCTCTCGGGTGACTTTGCTGCACTGAGCTCATACAAAAACTGGAGAGTGGAATGTTTCTCTTCAAATGTTTTTTTCCTTCTCAGAGCTGAAGACTTCCCGAGTGAGCAGCCCACCACTCAATAGAACTCAATAAGGGATGAATCACAGCCAAATGTCACTTCCTTCTCATCAGTCTTGGTCTTAAAGTGATTCATCCTCTCTCTCTCATGCTTGTAGTATGGGGTGGGTGTTCTGCCATCTGAAATTGTAGTGAGTTTCTGCTATCATGTTATTCCCAACAGCTTTGTGTCTTCTTCCAAGATTACTACTCATCACTTGAAGGTCCAATTAAAACTTCACTCTTTAAAGAACTTGCTCTTTACTGGATACATGATTTGTGAATTCTTCTCTTATTGATTTTTATAGAGTCAGTCTTTATATCAATTCCAATAAGTTCTATCTGAGTAATGATTTTGTGATTTGGCCTAAGAAATTACAGGAAGATCTTTTCAAAAAATGACTAGTGACTTGATTTGTTTTAGTTTTTGGCTTTCCACTATGAGGCATGCATAAGGCTGTGATAGCTGAGGACATATATAATTGTAATTGTTTCAGAGAGTCAGGGCTCTTGGAAATGTCTCAGTCTGGAACCCCCAAAATTGTGGGATTCACAATCATTGTCCTGGTTGAAACTGGCTTTAATAAATGAGCCTTAACCCTGAAGCAAGGAGGAAAAGGACAGGGAAGGATGTTTGGAAAGGCATATGCTAATCCACTATTGATACTGCACAAGAACCAGCTCAGTGTGCTGGATACAGGATGAGCAAAATCTCTCTGAGAACAGAGGAAGGACCACAAATGCAGTTTCCTCTGAATAATCTATAAATGTCATCTCCTTCTTTAGTGGATTTATCCTTATCCTGCCTCTGTCAGGCCCAAAAAAAAAAAGCAGAGGAACTGCCCATTAAGGGAGGGAATTAGAGAGCTGCCCCCTATTTCAATTCACTATTATTTGCTCAAATTCTATCACATTTCTCATTAGAAAACTGAAGAGGGTTTGAAAAGGACTGTACCCTCTGTATATGTTACATAACTAAATAGGAAAGTTTTCCTGTCTGAGTCATGATGTACATATATTGAATATACAGAAATAAGCACTTTATTGAACAAAACCCATCTCACTTTAGCAGTCAGGAGCCTAGGAGGTAGCAAAAAGTGATCGTGCTGGTGCCAGATAAACCCTCCAGCAACAATATTCACTTTTTTCTGACAAACCCAAAACATACCAATTGGAAAAATTGATGCCCTGATGGCATGTATTGCTATTCAGTAAGGAAGAAAAAAGAAAGCGTAAATTTAAATGCATTTTCTTCTGTTCTTGCTTTATTTCACTCATCATTTGTTCTGGTAATAAAATAAATATGCTCTTCTCTCCCCCTTTCCGACTGCAGGTGCTTATGTTTCTCCTTCAGGCAGTTAATTGGTTGATATTGATGAAGATGCAACATTCAGAGAATCTTTATATTTTCTTCTGATTTACACATCTGTGAGATTAAGATTCAGTCCCGGGCGTGTGCATGAGGAATTGGAGTTTTGTGTTTTGACAACACTGTGAACATATCCAACAGTAATTAAGCATTTGGGGATAAGTGGAAAGTCAGTGTCAGGGTGCTCAAAATGTCTGGTGGGCACCAGACCATCTGGGTAGTTCTGCAGAGATTACCATTGCTGCTTTAACTGCCCTGTCTGCATTGCTTCACTTCCCCTAAACCAGGACATGTCACACGAGCTGCAGCTCCTCTCTCTGATGGTGGATCCAAATAGCCAATTCTGCAGCGTCTATTAGATTTAAATAGTAGCCATCAAAGGAATATCCTAGAGAAGGCCTTGTAATTCCATTTTGTGCTAAGTGTTTTACCAGACTGTACATGGAGACAGTGTCTCTCTGGCATTGCCTTACATGTGTTACAAACAGCCCGTGAGCCTGAGAGCCCAATCACTGTATGGAGATAACAGGATAATAATCACTTCTGAAACCTTCACCTGCATGCAGCAACTTTGGAAAACAGGAAAAGGAAATAGTAATGGTTCTTTCCTGCACTGGAGAGCTCAAAAGTGCATCTGTATTAACGTTTCAGTTTGGCTCAGAAGAGGACTCTCCCGAGTGTCCCTGTTCATTGTGCTTAGGTTTGCATTGGAGGATGGCCTTGGAGTGAACTCTGATTTCACTCCAATGAAACTGGACTGAAAAAGTGATCTAGAAATGTACCTAATTCACTCCAAATGCTGGTGAGCATTAAATCCATGGGGCCAGCATAATTCACCCAAAGTAAATCTCTGAAACCTGTAGTGCAATGTTGAATCCTGGTAACAGCTGCTCCTCTCCAGAGAAGCATTTCTGCTGGCCTGCAGTGCCTGCTCACTGAGGGTATCATGGGCTTGCACAGAAACCTATGTCCCAGCTCTGCAAAAGAGTTAAGTACAAGTCTGCTGCTAAGATTTTTTTTTTTTTAAATGTACAGTGGTTGCTGCTTTAGGTTCCTGGCAAGAATTAGAACGTACAAGAGGCAAAATGAAAAATGCTTAAATTTTACCAGAGAATGATAAGGGATCAAGGCAGACAGTAATCCAAGACTGAGCACAAGCTCCAAGATGGAACATAGGCATTGATCTGTTCCTATAAATAACATGGATGAGAGGCCTGAAGTACCTTGAACGTAACAGTAAAACTTTTAAATTATATCCCTGATCTCAAAAAAGAAAAAAAAAAAAAAAAACCACCACCAAGAAAAGGGTCGATGAAGCTTCTTAATCCAAGAGGTAACATGATCAAAATGAATTTCAGGACAGCTAAGTCAGGCCAGAACATTACAAACAGCTTGAGCCTGACAGATTGAAATGCAAGTAGGTCAAGCAAGAGGACAGAGGTGCAGGGAAGGGAGAGTCCTCACTGAGGTTTGGACTCGGAATTTTGATTTTTCTGTATTTCCTGAGTTTAAATAGCTGATAATCAAGATAAAGTTTGGTTTGTGGGAGAAGTTACAGCTACTCAAATACCTGTGTAAAAGCAATGTCTCGCCACCTTTACACGAGAGTTCCGATACACCACAGGATCCTGTAACAACCACGGGAAGGGCGGGCAGCTCTCTGCCCTCGTCAGCCAGAGGTGGAAAATGAGATAACTCCCAAAGTCAAGGAGGTTCACCTCTGCCACTGCAGTCTGTGTGAGAAGCAATTGCAAACTGCCTTAAGTGCGTGTGCTTAAGATCAGTCACCATCTAAAAAGTCTGCTCTTGAGTGAGGCCAGAGTCCGGGGACAACACAAAGGCAGCCAGATCCTCTCTTTCCCCAAAGGAGTATTTTGTTTTAAATCAGACTCTTGTAACTCATTTACTCTGGAATTCCTTTAAGATCCTGTCCAGCTTGTGCTTGTGGGAGCATAACTGAAATCCCACCCCTCTGCCTGCACACTGTTTTTGTGGCTGGCACATCCCTTAATGCAATCGACTTCCTTAATGAAGGGAGCGTGAAACATGCACAATAACAAATCTATCATGCAAGAATTGATACTTCAAAATTATGCTCACATGTATTTACAAGAATAAAGTTGCCCATGGGTAAGTGAAGATTGCTAGCTGAAGATTGGACTGATAAATCACAAGAGTTAATAATTTTATTATGATTATTTTTAAAACAAGTAATTGGTTGGGAAAGCGTCTGGCTTCAAAGAAGGCAATTCTTCATTAAAAAATGGGCTACGAGGGTTTCTATGGCATATTCTTTGTGGAGAATTTTATTTCCCAGTTTTCTAGACTGAAACACAACTGAAACCAACCAGAGTAATCTCATACACCATCTCTGCAGATCCTATCTGAAGGGTCATAATTCCATTAGCAGATCTATTAGGATGAGAGTCAAAGAAATTGCAAAAAGGAGAATCTTGGTCAATATCAAAAGTGTTAGGACGGAATGTATACAAATTGTAGCAGTTAGTTTTGATATGGAGAATTGGTAATGTTTGAACAATAAATCACTCAAAACAAATGAATTTATTGTTCCCTGACATAAGCAATGTAATTAGAAGAGCATAACCATGACTTCGTAATGGCTAGAGTATGAGATGGGATAGGAATGCTGATGAATTTTAAATTATGCAATTTGAAGCCAGCAAGCAGGGGTATGACTTTACATGATTCCCAAAATAAAACATTATTTAGATTCTGTCATTAAATGTGCACAGGTTCTGTCCAGTCAAGTTAATAAAATCATCAGCTACCTGAAGTCAGAAAGTGCGTTGCATTTGTAAGCAGTAATAAAAAAAAAAGAAAATGGACTGCAGGTATAAAATGGTACAAACTGTCCTAAATTTGCTTGTCCTCTGGCTTATATAAAAGTACAGCCAACCTTTATGTAGCTCCACGTACTGTCCCTGATTTACTGGAGTGGCAGAGCCCTCGATGCACGGGGGTAAGAAATGGGGCGAGGGTTAGGGTTAAATTTTATTTAAACCTTTCTTACATTAAATTTTCCTTAAGAATAGTCCTTTTTTGTGTGTTAAGGGTCCTCTGCAATGTCTGCTTTTTACAGGTCCCTTCAGTAATATTCTGTTCTGGCAATCACAGTTTGAAAATAACGCTTTGCTAATGCAGTTACTGGGGCAAGGAGCAGAAAGTGACCAGAGAGCTTGACCACACCAAACTGCCCAAATGGCAAATACATTCAATCATTTTTTAATTAAATTATTAGAATCTTCTATTGATAGTCTATAAAAAGAGAAAGTGGCACGAAGTTCCTTAGCTGAAATGTTTCTGTGGAATATTCATTCCACTTCAGTTATAAATAGATTGCCCTGTGGGTTTCAGAGCATACAGATGTCACTGTCTCTGTAGAAGAGAGCTGCAAGAACTCTGTAGAAGAAACGAGATGTTTGTAACACTCTTGAGAGTCATGGATACACAAGAGAAGACATAGGTTAAAAAGAAAAAAGAGATTAAACCAAACTGTTTTAACAATATAGACTTGAAATACTAAATTTGCCTTAATGTGAAATAATGGCCATTTTTCTGTGGTCTTATAATTTAAGGCTTTCTTATGTAGTGCCTGTCTGCCTTGCAATATCTCCATGAGAAGAGCCCAAAGGAAGCAAGGCAAAACACAACATTGGCAAGGGAAGGGCTGGTATAGAGCAGCTGAACTGCAGGAGTGTTGGGGGTATCGTCACCACCCCAGAATACTGGAAGAGATGAAAGCAGGGCTAAAGTCACTGTCCTACACTATTATCTTGACCATATCAGTAAAAATGGTTTACCTGCTATTTATGAGCTTGCAGGGCTACTTCTTGCAATGATTAATGGTAAGCAGCTAATTCCCTTTCCCTTCCAAGCACTCCTTAAGCACCTGAGGCAGATGAGAGTAAGTTTCTGCAAAGACGTGGCTGTTTATAACCTCACAGCTCTTAACCCTTCAGGTTTAGAAATATTGTCCATGAGATTATGAGGTAATCTTAACGTTTAGGTACTGGTGTACGAGGTTTTGTTTCTATGAGGCCTCTGGTTGTACATCCAGCTTCCTTTCTCTGGTTATGCAGGTTCTGAATTTTCAGGATTTTGTTCTGACTGTATGGAGGTACTCGTGTTTTACTTTTGAACAGGATTGCTTGTAGTGTTCTCTAGGTGGTTAATGAAAAGTCATTAGTACATATGGATATCGAGAGTTCAGAAGGTTTCTGTCAACATCTGCGTGGAGGTAACTGATATTGAGAATGAAATGTGGATGTTTTCTCCTGTGATGTTGCTCTTAAAAGGAATTATTTTGATGTTTACTGGACAGGTCTGGATTTGCCAAAATTTTGAAGGGATTGGTTTGTGCTGGCAAAATATCAGGGTGAAGTTAGTTTAGATGGATAAAATAAATTAAAATCCTTTGAAGGCTGTAGTTCTGCTTAATGATCTTAGTGTTAATAAGGTGCTATGGCAGGTATTGCAACTTAATTAATTAAGCTGGGAAGCAAATTGGTCTTTCCTGGCTGATTTCTTAAATATGCTTTCATCTCCTTGATGCTTCAGCTCAGGTAGTTTGTATCTGTATAGAATTCAGAGGGATGCTTTCCGTTCTGGTGAAAAAGGTGCTTGTTGCAGTCAGAAGAGGCAGTGGGAGATGGAAATGTACCAGTGTTGTTAACCTGTCTCAGCAGATTTGTTCACGTAACATACGAGGTTGTCAAATTCCCTGTCATTCTTCGGGCTAAAACCCTTAAAATGAGTCTAGATCTATTAAGGTGATGGGGGAACTCTGCATTTCACAGCGGGGTGGTACAAATCCTGAGGGGAGGGTACGTTTCCAGAGATGCCCAGAGGGTACGTGGAACAAAGGAGGTGAATAAAGATATCAATAGATTGTTACCGAGCCGAAGCCCCTTAGCTTTTGTGTTCATTGGAACTTCACAGAAAAATCTCCTTTAGAGGAGCTCACATTAGCTCACGTTAATTGTCTCCCTGGGTAAAGGCAGGGCATCCCCAAAACCTGCAGCCTGTGAGGCTGTGGGAGGGCAGCGTGGCAGCAGCGCTCCGCTCCCCCTTGGGGGCTGTTTTGGCCATGGGTTTTTACCCAGCTTTGTGAGAGTCCAGTGATCACCTCTAGCAGCAAGGTAACTCTGCTAATACAAAATTCACAGACAAACACTGCAAGCCAGTTGATTTTACTGTTTGTGGTATGGCTCTGATGAAACAAGGATGATCTACACTTCACCTGCACCCTCGCATTTGAATACGGCACTTTATTGTAGATCTTACTGACTGGGTTTTCAGCAGCCAGTTGAAATTGAGAGAATATTTTTAGCTTTAGTGTGAGTGAAGAGGAAGAAATAGATGAGGACAAAAACTTGAAAGTGGGTGAGTTATCACACGTTCCTGGGGTTTTCTCTTCTCTGTTGGCAGTAACAAATATTTTATCAAGAGATATAATGCCTCTTTAGCAAGTCCTGTCAAAAAGTTCTCACTTTAATTTCTTTGTTGGAATATAGACAGACTAAAGGTTATATGCAGTGGCAATATTAATACATATGCCACAGGTAAAAATAGACTTCAGGTTATGCTGGTGTGTTCACGCATAGACTGGACTGGGAAAATTGTTAATAATCTTTTCCATTTAATTATTGAATATTTATTGTAAGCACAGAAAAGATATATACTTTGTTTGAAAATTAATTACTAAATTGCTGAATATTCTTGACAAACCTTTGAAAAACCTGTGGCTTCAAGGTTGTTGTTGCGTTACTTTAAAAATAAACTTTTTTTTAAATAGAAGAGAGATCCTCTTATTAAGGTTTTCATGTCTAGAAGGGTTTTGAAACACATTGCAAAATTAAATAAGTACAGTGTGATTTAAGTCCTCTGCTGCGGTATTCCTTCTGCAAGAAAAGCTTGAGATAAACAAATGAAATGTTGGAAAAGCTCTGTTGAAAAAGGAGTGCTGGAGCTATCTCTGTACTCTGGAATTCACAGAATGTCATGTGTTTCTCCTGAATTATTTGAAAATCTCTGTGAAAGATGATAATGGCATTTTTCATAACTCTGTATTTCTGTCTTTACTTTTAATCTACTTTTGTTCCTCCAGAGCCCTTCAATATCCTTATTTTGTCGTGGGTTATGAGATAACCCCGGACTGCAGCGGTGTCCAGGGTGGGATTCACGTGGTCAAAAGCAGCTGTCCGGATTCCATTTATAGTCCATAGGGTCGTTAGGGGCGTGAGTTCGCCTCACTTGGCAGAGGACGTGTGAAATATGTGAGGTGAATTGATCCTTTAAAAAGTGCAGATATTTCCGAGCTGGGCTGTGGAGAGCCCTGTTCTGATTAGCTGAGCTGTCCATGCCTGCACAGGTCATGTCTGATGCTCAGTGAAACAAATCTTCCCCCTGCCCAGGCGATAGCTCTGTTATCCTGCTCTGGGAAGCTCTCTGACAATGAACTTCAGCCTGACGTGGGTGGCCAGAAAGGGCTTTCTAGGGTGTATTGAAGGGCAGGGATTTATTTCTGCCCTTTTCCTGGAATATGAATTTCACTCCTCTATCTTTTGGCTGGTGATTGCTACACCTGGAAAAGGTTAATCCATAAAGTTTAAGATTATGTTAACTTCGAGAGTTTATTTTCAAACTTTGCAAGGAAATGAGAAATATGGTGCTGTGTTCATTTAGCAATACACTCTTGTCATCAGAAAAGGATGAGGTACTCTTCTATTTCATTTTGTATTCTGTCTTGCATAGATCCACAATTCTAATCCTCTCCATGGAAAATCAGATCTCTTAAGAAAAGTGATTATTTAATTTTTGCTTTTCCTTCATTGTGCTGCCACCCCCTTTAAAATGCTAAAGATTTTTAATGGCATAAATCACTTAACTTGTATTGTAGAAGAAGAATAGGAAAAATATCAAGTTGCAGCGGGATTTGGAGATTTTCTTTTTCAAGAACTGATTATAGATAATCCAGAAGTATGGTTGAACAGTCTTCATTAGAGTCTCTCAGCAATCTGAACTTAGGCAACAGACTGTGATTCTTAAATTGTTTTCATCAGTTTAGGACTGTTAGTTGTTTTTAGCTCTTTTCTTTTGGCATCCATCTGTCAGTAACATTCTCCTTCTGGCTAGCCACAGCAAAGCACCATTATCATTTCATTATATGCTAGGACAGAGGGGAAAATTGAGTCTGTTGTTCTTATTTTTATGATATCCTTCAAATTCTTGGTGCTTCTGATAGCCCTCATGTCATATGTCAAAGATATTTGTGTCTTGGGTACTGTAATGCAAGGATTATGGAAGGGAAGGGGAGGAATTGAAGTTTTAACATATATCATAATAGTAACATAAATAAACTTTGTTCAGGAAGAAAGATGAGGTTTTATCATGTATATCAAAGAGGAGATATTAGAAAATGAGGCAAGGAAATGAACTATTGAGGAGAAATGGAAATGCTGGTTAATCATTTATGGATATTTAGAACACCAGAATGTGGCAAGAGGTAGATACAGAGACTTCCATTAGGTGTCTCAGTGTCTTACAGTTCTAATCATCAAAAGAAAAGTAGCCAAAGGTGCTGGCAACGCTGTTGTGCAGCCATGGGGTTCATGAGCTCCCCACCTCTCTGCTGGAAAGGAATCCAGATGGCCCAATATCTGCTGGAAACATTTTGCAGTCAGTTTTCCAGGAACAAAGAGTTAAAAGGGAGGCTCGTGGATTGCATTGTGGTGGTTAAAGGTGAGCAGGTAAAATTGCAGAAGTAAAAGGGGGAGTTCATGGCAAAGCTTCTGAAATATTGACATTTCTGATGCAGAAAAGGTGGAGAGAGATAAGAACAAATTTAAAATACTGGACTTAATAAGGGAATACTTAATAGCCTTGGGTTACTGATATGCATACTGTGTGAGGGCAAGAGAAAAGGCTTTCAGGAACTGGCAGTTCCCAAGAGACTTTCTAGCAAGGCCACAGACACTGGCTGTCCTTATGAGAAGGTCAGCTAAATCATGAACCCTTCAAGGACTTAAGCCACAAGTAGGAATTGTATAGAGAGTGGAAAGTAGGCAAATGGCTAAGAATGGCTGGCAAAGGGTACGAAAACCGAGTGAGGGAATATGAGAAAGTTGAGAAGAACCAATGACCCAGGAGCATAAAATGCTGGAAGAAAACACTCTGCATGTCAATAACAAGGCATCAGTTGTTTTTCTCTTGGCAGGGAAGGCAGCAGACACTGTCCAGAAGTGAAATCTACTTCTTGCCTTGGTTTTCCACAGAATGTGTTTTAAATACATGATCAAAGCTAATATGAAAGAAGCCATGATCCCAACCTGATCTGCATGGCTTCTATCTAGTGGATATTTTTGGGATACTTAAGCTGGCAGACATCTTCTCTTTAGAGAAGGGCATTTAGAGCACCAGCTAGAAAATCTTGGAGCCACTTGTAGTGGTGTGTGGAAGCTTGGAGAGAGTGACTGAGGTCCCAGCAGCCACATGTAAAGTTCTAGAACAGCTTTAAAGAAAGCAGATGAAGGATCTGTTTCACGCTGTTGATGAGGATCTGCTTGGCTGCAGATATGGATGTTTATTCCACCTGCAGAAATTAGTGGTTTTATTCCCCTTCCCCCTGCTCCATCCTTTCTGTGCTGGGCAGGATGATACCCAGCAATGATGTTTGGGGAAACTTCTTGCCATGTTCCCTGTCTTAAAAGCTCGTGTAATTACAGATCAGCATCAGAAAGGGGCATGTTTAGAGCGTGTTTGTGTTTCTGGTGTTGGTACCCTGCTGTCTCAAAGTTGTTCTTCCTAACACCTCCTGTCGCAGCCTTTTAAGTCAGCAACAAAAATAATTTCATTTTTAGATTGAGTTGTGCTTTCAAGGAGAGAATGTGGAGGCAAGAAGAATAAACATGCAGGGAAAATGATGAATTTTAGCCTAATCCTGAAAATAGAGAGAACTGGAGCTATTCAGGTCTTTCAGCACCTTGGGACTCACCTATCTCTGACTGTTGTATTTTTTGCAAGGAGACTTTTGGCAGGAGAATGCTGCCAATTTAAATCAGCAGGCAGGGCATCCTTTTGTTCATGTGAATGCAAAAGTTGCTGTATGGATATAGGTGTTGATGTGTAAAAGCTTCTACTCCTTTCAAAAACAAAACCCAGACTCATCCCCAAAACTGTCATATTTCATGTTTGTTTGGTTCTTTAGAATATTTTCATTATAAAATTCCCCCAAAGTGTTCTGTTATCAGAATTAAATTGCATTTGATTGTCATCAGGTTAAGTCCTGAGGGAGAAACACCAATTCAAAAGTACCCTGTTAAAGCACTGTAATGGGTCTATAACGTAGATCCTGCTGATTTTACCTACAATAACTCAAATTACTTCTTTTATTGTTCTATCTAGCAAATGTTTTATGTAAAAAATGTTGCCTTTATATTGCTTTTTAAATTTAATTTGTTTTTATCTCTTAACCCTTAAGAGCTCCTGCCCCAGGAAGCATATCTTGCTCACAGTCACTTGACTGGCAGAGTGGTAAATGCAAATGTTTTTCTATTGGAGCCAGACCAACTTACATTTGTATATATCTATTGTCCATCTTTTTTCAGTGGTGTAGCTGAAATACAGACAAATAGTGAATAAAACATTTTCTCTGTAAGAATGTTAGTGAAGACTTCAGAATTAAAATAGCATTCTTGGCAACTGTCTTTTCCAGAAAACTATTTTGAGAATGAGTTACCGAGTGATAATTAGATATTGAAATGCGCCCAGTTTCACATTTCAGTGCTCCTTTCCAATTAGAATGGCATTAGAGTGAGACTGTAGCTATATAATTGTATGAAGAATAGATCCAATTTTCTCAATGTCACTGCAATATCACCTTTCAGTAGTAATGGTACTGAATGATTACGCATATCATTTAGTAATAGTATTTTATCCATTTCACAGAGGGATCTTTTTTATTAGTTTGTTTTTTTTTGAAGTGGACATGGATCAGATTGTAAATGAGCATATAGAGAAGAGGCCATGCTATGTACCAGTGTGTCAGTGCAAATGTGTTCTGAACTGCTGGCAGTGACACGACACTGTGTTTGCTAACGTGCAGCATCTGCAGGCAGAGTACACCTTACCTGCCTTTTTAATGGCCAAAAAAAGCAATTGCAAAAACCTCTTAGCTCACAAGTTAAGAAGATGATCTTTACAATTTGTTTTTGGTCTGCTGTTGTATGTAACTACAAAATGAGTTCTGATACAGGTTTAGGAATAAATAGTGTCATTAGCCTTGCTGGTTAGCAGGCATTTTGTATTCATCCTTCCCTCTTGGTCTCTATCGTTCCATCTTCCTGTGGAGCAAAGCAGGCTGCAAAATGGATAATCCCTGTGAGAAGGCAGTGCTACAGAACTCAAATCAATCATGCCAAATGCTACGAGAAATATTTCTTATAGGTCATGATTGGAAATTTATCCAGCAATTTCCATTTAAATGGCAGCTGCTAGAAGCAGACTGTATAGAAATATCGTGTTTAGGCTTTCAGGTGCGTCCCTTAGGGCTCTGGGAGAGCATGGGCTCTTTAGTTTAACTCCATAAATATTAGTACAGCAGTGTATTGCACAGTTCAAAATACATTATCAGCTTAATCAGAGGCACCCAAGGGTTAAATTTGATGCAATGTTTGTTTGGTGGCACTTCCAAGATCTGGACAGCCAGGGATCTTTTGCTTTCACAACTGCTGCAGAAGCATATTGAGGTTTAACTTTGTGCCTAAACTTTTAGATAAGAGTTTTTCACATTTCTCTGGTATTTACTTCTCTCTCTGGTCTCATCTCCTTCTCATGCCTTCCTTTTAGATGCACAGATTTGCTTGAGGCAGAAACAGTCTCTAATTACGGGTGTGCTTGTTCCTGGAACTGCCATGACCCTTCTGAATATGTTCTGTTTCAGTGGTAATTCTTATTCTTCTGTTGGATCTCAAATGCCACTGAAATAAGCCAGGTGTGAAGGTTGCCCTGGCTATACCCCAAATTTCTAAAATAAGCCTTTGGCTAGTGCTGCATAAGCTCTATTCATTTGAAAGTTCCCTAAAGTCACATCCCGTGTTATCAGTGCAAAACAAATGGACCATTTCTGGTAGCATTTTGATAAACCAAATTTTAAATTAAAAAGGGGTCATGTTACAGTTTTAAGCAAGGACTTCAAAAAGTGGCTTTTGCCTGTGTCTGGTGGATTGTTTGAAAGGCCTAAGCGTGCCTAATGGGTCTTCTGGTGGTTCAGTTCTAAAGATATCTGTAAACGATATGTCATTATTTTCCCTAATTGCGAATGTAATAAACTAAGAGGATTCTGAAGGATGCTTTCAGAAAATAACGGTCCTTAGATTTTGAGAGGCTGAAATAATTAAAAGAAGATCATTCTTAGCTCTAGGGTGTAATGATATAGCACCAACAACAAAACTAGGTGGAAAAAAAAAACCCTAATTTTTTTACAAATTACATTGTAAAAATCCAAGGAATTAAAATAAAATTGACACTCCATGCAGCTGCTGTTGATACTTTACACAATAGCAGATTGAGAGCAAAAGATGTATTGTCTAACCTGCACAAATTTTCTACCTTTTCTATTGTTGACTAGTGACTTGCTTTATCTATCTATCTGGTTTGGGTTTTCTTTGTTTTAATTGTGATAATTACAAAGAAAAATGTAATCTATCCAATTGGAAATATCAGCAGGGTTCTGACATCATTAATGTTTTATTTGCTTATGATACTGAGAAACAAAACATTTTCAAAGAAGAGTGTACTCAGACTGTTGTAAATTACAAAAGGAAATATTTTGATCCTGGAAATTTTCCGCCTTGCTGTCTAACTGAAACCTGGTTTATGATTGTGCCAAATTCATAGTAAATACCACAGAGTAAATACTTCAGTTTTTATTCCTGTAGTCACTGAAAAATTCTAACGGAGCCCTCCTAGAGATTCCTTTTATTTGTGGAAATAAATTTGCAGTTTCCTTCAGTCGGGGCAAGCTTGGTGCTCCTTTGCCTCTTTGGAAATGCTGTGTCAGAAGCAAGGACTTCAAAGTGTGTCATTGTGCTGCTGCCAGAAGTAATTCTTGTACTTATCATTCTAGACATCCTTGAACTCAGCAGCAAAAAGGACAGATGGCCAATGAAGAGGGCTGACTGACTTGAACAAATTGAAACCTCTCAAGACTCTCTGTGTTGATGTGGTTTTTATTTTTATGGTCATATTTTCTGTCATTTGTGATGGAAATGAGGAATGCAAACCAGCCAGAATACAGGGATGTATCGTGGGCCACCAGAGTAATGGAGTTTGCAGTGTATAAATTGTCCTTGGTGTAACAAGGGATTTTCCCAGATAAAGAATAGGTGTGGGTGTGTTATCGGGCTCTGCACACTGCTTTTGTTGTTTGCCAGAGTTAATGCGGGCTTGGAAATTCTATTCATCAGCACTTCCCCCCAGTGGAGCCTGTCCAATATGCTTTACCTTAATGTATTCCAAACATCTGCATTCAAATAATTTATTCATAGGCTGAAATCTCTAATCCCAGTCTGAGGTGCAGAACTTGGTCACTTTTCCCCCGTTAATCTGGGACGGTGACAGGCAGGTCACCCAGCGCCGTCCTTTCGCATGCAACTTTGGGAACAATGGCTTGTTAGTCATTTCCTCACAGAGCAGGTAGAGGCAGCAGCCTGTGTGGATGTATTGAGAATCAGCTAATGGACAGAAAGTACCTGCTCCGACACATTAATTCCCTTCCCTGTCAGGCTGCATCATTGTAGAGTGTGCATGATGGGAAGCAAGGTCCCATCGCACTATGGCACCTGCTGCTTTTCCATCTGCCGAGCGCAATAGCTCCTTTGATTGCCCATTTTTCAGACTAATGACTTTATTCCTTTTCTTTTTGCAAAGTTTTTACATTTTTATTGTTATTTTGATCGGCACGGTTTGTAGGGTTTTTTTAATTTCCTCTTCTCCAGTGGGCACTTGGAGCGTTGTTAAAAGAATAACTAACAAAATAATATTCCAAACCTGTGCCCACACTCTGCGTGCCCCAAGTGTTGTGTTTCATAATTTATTCTGATAAAGTTGTCATGGTGATAATGTCTCTTGAGAATGAAAGTGCCATGTGCCTGGCTGATTACAGGAAACAGCTCAGATGGTACATAAACTGGTAAATATTGAACCCATGGGCAATAACATTAGCTGTATTTTGTCCATTTATTTATTTATTCAATGTAGCTCTGGTCAGCTTGATTATTCAAAGAGTGTGACAATTCATATTTTACTTTCACTATGCTTAAATTTGTGGGGATGGGAGACAGGCTTCTGCTGTGTTTTTGGTCTTCTTTTTTTTAAATCCAGTGGCATAAATGTTGGCAGAGATCCCTGAAATAGCCTTTGAATTCCATCTAAAGCTGTTGATTTGGCTGGATTAGTCAAAGCACCAGATCATTAATACATATCGAACATCTGTCAGAAATAGAACTTCCAATTAACAGATGTATCATCTGTAAATTGTGACTTCAGATTTTGTGTGAGAGAAGGGCCTTTAGGATTCCTGATAAATGCTCATTTTATTAATTTCAAATATGAAGATAAAAGAAAAAATTTTAAATATGATTCTCTACCTTCCAGAAGAAAACAGAATAATGTGTTTTTCATTACATACATTGATTATGATATTCTCAAAGCATACTAGTGTACTCCTTGGAGTTCCTCTAGGAAAAACCTTTCAGTGGTGGACTTTAAAATTACACACTCCAACAGGGAAAGTTTAGATTATGATGTGGTTTTTCTTTTTCTTGTGCATTTGTTGTGTGGTGTACTCTTCAATCTTCATTTGAGAAATGCGAGGGAATAGCCTGAAATTTTTATACAAATGTGAACCCTAAGTTACTGAAATATTTCAGGTTTTTGTGTGTTTTTCCATGATACTTTTGTTTATTTCTGTTAAGTGATTTAGAAATGCATCAACTACATTTAAGTGTACAGGCTTTGTGGGTGGGGGTCTGCTGCACCACCTGATTTCCAGTGGAGTTTTTAAAACTATTTCTCACTTCTAATTGTAGATAGAGAATTTTTCAAATAGTCCTAACGCACTTAGTGAATGAGCTTGACACAGTGCCCTTTAACCACCTTGGGAAGAGCCTCCTCTTACAGACAGCAACGTAAGGCCTGGCGCATACACTTGAATGATGCATGTGAATGTTCTGATCAGCACAGTTTTAAACAAGATCCATAATTTACCCAAACCGAGACGGGATTACGGAGGGACATGGAACTGGTTGGAGACTCCCCTGAGCAGATGGGAAGTGGTGTCAGAGTAATGTTTTAAGCAGTGTAGTGTGCAGGAGCCAAGAAGAGAGCTGCTGGCCAAGTGCAGAGGAGCTGGTGGCCTTGCGGGCGCTGGGGAGCAGCTTCTGAGCAGCCTGCACCCCTTGGCTCTGGCAGGGACGCGCAGGAACATGGGGCACTCGGGGACACGGCTGATGCAGGACCAGGCCTGGGCCTGAGCTTGCTTTTTGTGTGTGTGTTCTACAAAACAGAGCACAGCAGCTTTTCCAGGTAATTCCTGTCCAGCAGGGCAGCAGCAGGGATGCCGCAGCTGTGGCACTGAAGTCTTTCAAGGTCTTGTCAGTACGAACACAAGCTGCAGTATCCAGTATGGTGTGGTGGCCATCCCAGAGGCAGCGGCTCCCTGTTTCTAGCAGATCCTGAACTTCTAGGAAGGGTCTAGATTGAGAGCTTTCTGCAACTTTCATTGATAAGGACCCTTCTCCCTGTAAGCAATAACTTATTTATTAATCCAAGATTAGTACCGGGGGCCCTGGCCCAGTCATGGTTGGAGGCTGTATCTGTTTGTGTGGCTTCTTGCCCAAGGGGCCTGCTGACAAAAGAGGGCTCTGGAATGCCCAAAGCCAGCTGATCACTGGATGATTTGCATCTCTGTGCACAGTTTTGGTTGCATAGACTGGATGTCCTGGGCTCTACCCACCTGCTTCTGCGTGGCTGAGTGACTGAGATGTCGCAGCAATCACAGCGCTAAGGCGCTCAGCAGCGCCTGCGGGATCCCGAAACTGATGCAGAGCAGGAGGTGTCTGCCCTTGAACAGAAACATCCCTACCGTGCTCGGGGCTTGGAGCAGCTCGGAGCTTGAGGAGACACATTTGCTGTGACACGACAGGTGCTGCCAGGCAGGCACATGCTCCTCATCCAGCGCCGTATCCTCGAGTGCTCTCACTCAGCTGCTGCACAGTTCCTACAGATTCAGAGAGGAGCCAGCTCCTCACTACTGTTACCATAGCTCTGTTCTGGGGAGGGCTGTTGCTGTACAGCACAGATGTATCACACAGAGTGCCTTATGTATGACTGCATAGCTCAAACGCAAATTCTTTGGAACGCTGTGGCAGGGTTGTATTGCCGAATTATGTGAGAAGATAATGAAGAAGAGAGGAGAAGCAAGGAAAGAATTTAGGAAATAGAAGGCTTCTGTAGTAGATGTGAAATGTGGCTTCATAATAGGAATGTGAGGCTTGACCTTAAAAACTCTCTCTGCTACCCATGTTTTCCTTTGTTTTGGGCATGGGTCTGAGAGGGTTCACTTCCTGAGCACCAGCTCTGGCACTGGAACACATACTTTTGGAACAGGCAATTTCCCCCCCCCCTTCCTGTGCAGAGCCAGGTTTTAGAGGCCCCTCACATCCTCCAATGTTGTCTCTTTCCCTCATCTCATTCCCTGCTGAGTCAGGAGACTCACCTGACTGTATGCTTGAAATACAAATTTCTAATCCCTAATCTAAAGAAAAAACCCTTCAGTTTGGTGCATCATCATGGAGGAGCTGGGCATCGTGGTGCAAGCTACATCTCTGTCATGGAATGCAGAGCTTCCCACCTCTGCTGCAGGGAGCCTGAGGGACTGACAGACCCTCAGGCCTCTTGGTATTTCCCAGCCTTCCTGCTATGCAGGCATGGGAGCCTGGCAGGCTCTGTTCAACAATCTCTCAATTCCGCTTGCAAAAATTCACCAGCATTCTGCCAGGACTGAGGGTGAAAGACAGGCAGGTGCTCAGGATCCTGATTGCAACTTCGTTTCTGTTTTGTTGAAATTAGTAAATTTCCATTTTTTAAAACCAAAATATTTCTGATGGATAATTCTCTTCTTGATCTCTGACATAACTATGAATTTCTCTCTAGAAATTTGGCATTTCTATTTTGAAGATACCCGTTTTTCAACAGTCCTTTCTTATCATGGGTCAGGTCAGTAAACCTTTCATGAATGGCAAGGTTTTTCACACATTTGGAATTTAAACAAATCCTCTCATATTTTAATGTTCAACGGTAGTCACATCTTCTGCCCTCCCAAGATATCAGTCACAACTCCCAGTGGAGTAGGATTTTTCAGTAGGGCTGTCATTTCACCTCTGTATGTGCAAGAACAAATTGATTCACAACCCTGAGCTACTGTACAAGAGGGGAAAATTAACTGCTTCTGCAAGTCATGAAATTGTTATAAAAAACCCCCCAAAAACGGAAACTTATTATAAAGTCAGTGTGAAAAGATTCAGTCCCTGACACGTCTCTGTTTCTTGTGAGAACTTGCAGTATATTTAGCTCTTTGACAAGGTTATACATTACACCTAAAAAGAAAGGGGAAGGAAACACTCCACACTGCAGACAAAGCCTGGAATTATCTTTAATAGGTGAAAGACGGCTGTGACCCCAGCTCAGTGCTGTGATGGAGAGCTGCTGGTGTGACAGCTCCTTTCTGCACTCTCAGACACAATGAGACAGATGGAAGCAGAGTGTCATTCTCCTACTTCCCATTCTGCAGGAATCAGAGAGAGATTCAAACTTGGTAAAAGCAGAATGAGATGCTTTCAACTTGCAGCATTTGAAAGGCTTGAGTTTCTGTGTTATCTGAACACCATTGACAGGAAAATGAAAAAAAAAGGGGGAAAGCTGATACATTTCTTCCTACAAATGGCTCAAAATGCTGGAGTTCACATATTTTTATTTTTTGTGCTCAGCTGAAAGTTTGAGGATAGCTCTGTACACAGTTTTTCCAGAGAGAAATGGAGGGAGGGGAATAGTCACTGAAGATCCAGAAGATGTATGAAGTAAAAATACAGCAAATCCATCATCGTCTTTCAATGGCCCTCCAATGCAATCCCTTCCCACCTCTCCCAGCCTTTAAATGCATTCTGCTGAGAGTCCTAACCAAGATCTGTGAGCAGTAGAACAGAGATGCCAAACAGGCTGGTCAAGCAAACAGCCCAGCTGCCAAAACACACCAGCTGGATTTTTAAGGACCTGTGGCAATGTTAACAACATTTAGAAGAGCTCTGGTAACATGCTAATTAGAGAGCCATGAAATCACTTTGGAACCACTTCTCATTTAAGGATCTGTAGGTGTTAAAATCAGTGAAAGTTTGATCAGTTTGAAAGGAAAGTCAGAAACTTTTGAGGACTTAAATCTATTTTTAAGCAGAAATTAAAGTAAATGGCCCTGAACTGATGTGTATGTGACAATAGGATCAAAGAATCATAGACAGTGCTTAGTTACACACCACGTACTTAGTTCAAGTGGCACCTCTCCCGTGGGCTGCTCTGTGAGCTGAGGTTTTAGCCCTCTGTAGTATTAAACCTTTTGGTCTTGAAGCTCTTACTTGGTGTTTGAATCAATTCAGTCGGTGTTGTAGACTTGCACACAGTGTTCCCTGCAAGTTTCTAGGAGATTTTGAAACCCAGAGCAGATGTCCCCTTCCTCTAATAAGACATTTTGATTTTAAGTGGTCATAGCAACAAAATGCCCTCCTTGGCCTTTTTGAAGAATACCTCTATAGGAGAAGCATTTTAATTACGAAAATATACTAATTAGCTACCACCTGAAGTGAAGATAGGAGTTTCACTTCATTAGCAAGGCTGGCTGTGTTGGAGAAACTCACCTGGCAACAAGGGGACCCATTTTTCAGGCTATTTTCAATATTTCTCTTCCTGCGGGAGAAAGCAATCTTAATTAAAACCTGTGAAATGCAGGGCATTTTTAGCTGTTAATTTACAGAAGTTTGAATAAGTCAAAAGAGGAAAAGGCACCTTTTGGCAAATAGTGCATACAGACGGCTGCCAGCAAGCCTGCACTTAGCAACAGGAGCTTTTTTACAAGCCCGAGGGAGGCTCTTGTACTGCTGGAACTGCCGGCTCCTTCTGAGCTGAAGCCTGGGGTCAGCGGTGCTCATGAGCGTGTGTCCCCCGACCCAGACAGGGCCTTTAAACCCTTCCATCCCATGCAATTTGCACTGCAGACTGTTTCTATGCCTGTCAGAAACAATCTGTGCAGCTAAACCCAGAATTTCATGGTCCCGTGTGCAGTCTGAGCGTGCATCTCAGGGCTTTTCTGCCTGATTCCAACATCCTTCTGCCTAATTCCAACATCGTTCTGCCTTTGCCCCCAGCTTGGTTGGTTGGTTGGTTGGTTGGTTGGTTTTTTTGTTTGTTTTTTGGGTTTGTTGGTTTGGTTTTTGGGGGTTTTTTTGGTTGGTTTTTTTTTGTTGTTTTGGTTTTGTTTTGCTATGTTTTGGGTTTTGTTGTTGTTGTTGTTGCTGTTGTTGTTCTTTCCAGTTATTAAAGAAGTTTGTTTTCAGTATTTAACGCTCGGTCTGTGGCCTTTGCTCTCGGTCTCCTGTGCTGACACGCACACCCAGCCTGGGGCATGGCTCTAACACGCGCTATTCAGCCCCGCTGCCTCCGAGCACACCCAGCGCCGTGGGAGCTCATTCGGGGCCATTCTTTCATCTCAATAACTCCACGTGGTGCCTGCTCCCACAGCAGCTTGAATTTTGTCACTCGCGTGGGTTTCGATAATTTGTGTTTGTGGGATTTCTCTGCCTCCCCCTTCTTGTCAGTCAGAAGTGCTCGGTTGTCCTCGGCAGCCAAACGAGCCCATTCCGGTGCGCCATGGGGGATTTTTGGTCCAAAGCCACCATGTTTTGACTCGCTGCTGGATTAAAAGGCCTGGCAGCGTTTCAGGGGCTTGTTAAGAAGCCTGGTTGAAGATCTGCACTTTGTTAATGCTGAACTGAGGGATGGTCTTTAGACAATGCTTTCCTGTTGCAGATAATGAGGGTCGTACAGACCAGGGCTGATGGTCAAGGACGTGCTAAAGGTGGGCTTTAAATGGAAAACTTCTGAACTGACAAGACTGGAGCTTTCTGGAGGAGCCAAGTCAAGTGGCCTTGATTTGAATCCATAACAAGTTTGGTGAACCTCAAGATTTGACTGTAGGAGAACCAGAATTCCCCTGTGTTCTACTCTACTTAAATTAATTGCAAATCTTCCAAATTAATCGTTTTCTAATAGGATATAGTGATGTTGTCGTTGATGTACATCTAACACAATCCTTTCCTTTTCCTCTTTTCATCAGTATTACTTTCAGAATTGGCAGCAATTTAGATGTCTGGAAAAAATAAAAATAAGCACATCCTTATTATGTGGGTGACAACTGAGTCAGATTATTTTGGCAATGCTATTTATAGTAAAGCTCTTCTTAAAATTGTTCAATTAACGTAAATACTTCAAACTGCTGGTCTGATACATTCTCTCTATTTAAAGAAGGAAAACCAGGATTTTTTTAAAGCATCAGTCAAATGAAGCCAGATGCATAGGCACTGCAGAAAAAACAGTATGGCATTTCTTTGTGCATCGTGGATTCTGTCTTCAACAAATATCTGCTAGAGCCAAGCAGTGTGGCGCTTTGGCCCCTAGCCAGCCACCCCTCAATACTTTAAAATCAAGCACAAAATGAACTTAGTAGTAGCATACAGCAAGTTCTTCATGGCTCCTATTGAAGGTGCTTACATGATATTTATTGTAAATGCCAAATCTGGCTAGGTTGTAGAGCTCTTTTTGCTTCCAGAAGTGTTTTGATGCTTTAACTTCACCACTGTCCTGTATTTGAGGCTGATGTAAAAATATTTTGCTCTCCATTCATCTCCATTTGTAGCACAGACATGGTGAGGAGTGCTCTGAGGGATCCAACATTTAATGTTGTTAACATCCAGGCTGTTGTCCTTCCCAATAACCCAGATGCTTTGGGATGATACATGGATGGTCCTTGGGAGAGCAGAGTCTGCACCTGGTGGAGCAGGCAAGTGCTGTGCTGCTTTCTTCCTTCAGAGAAAGTTCTGTACATCCCCATTGCTTCACAGGAATAAATAACAGTTTTGGATAATTACCTGAACGTCATAGGCAGGGCTGGCTGGGTGATACGCTGTGCCCTTAAATCAGCTGTTTTTACTCACCAGGCAATTGAAATCTTTTACAGGCATAAAATACAAAGCCTGTTTGAAATAACCAAGTCACTGAATTTTCCTAGTCTCCACATGAGTAATTTTGTTTCACTGAAAATAATACAGCTTTGCTGGAAGCTCATGTTGGAATTTAGGAGAATATTAGCATAAATTGTTTGAAAAATATCCCTGCTCTTAACCCTATTTCTTCTCTCTGTTCTTGCCATTTCCATATCTTAGCATAAACCCATGTGAGCACAATTTTTCAGTATTTTAAGTGAAGCAAGGTTTATGAGGCAGGTTAATATCTTTTATTTGCCTAACTGATATAGTTAGGGAAGATCAGACAGACTTTTTGTGGCATATAATTCCTCAGATCATTGGAGATGGTCTGGAGCTCCTGAAATCTTGTTTGTTTTCTTCTAAATATGTCAGTCTAATAAAAAGATATTAAATCTCCCCACATACTTTGTTTAGATCCTTAGGCTCTAACAACATTATCATTTTAATACACCGTAATTGTATATGAATAATATATTCTAGACAAATTATCCTCAGTTTTCTTGTAGAACACATTGTCTGGAAGGCAGACAAAGTGCAAACTAACCTTATTTACTCTCCCTCAGTGGAAAAGCTATGTGCTGCATAGATTCCTACCCAATTTTTTTTCTATAGCTGATAACCAGCCCTATCTGTGAGAGTCTTCAGAACTGAAATAAAATTTAAGTATCCATTCAGAAATACCCTATCTGGGGGTGCCTCATGATTCTCCAGTTGACCCCAACCACAGGATTTTTTGTCATATTGTGTTGTGTCACAAACCAAACCCCTGTCCACAATCAGCAGAGAGGGGTTACAGCTGCAGGTGGCATCGTTTCCAAATGCATTTTTGTTCAGACTGTTCTTCAGGTTTCAATGAATGATTGTGAGCCACAGCCCAAGAGAGCTGCAGCAGGGTTCCAGCAGTGCCCAGGGCTGCTCAGCTCAAAGGTGGCCAGAGGAAACTGCTCTGGTCTCCACTGACACGGAGCTGTGGCTCAGGGCTGTTGTCTCCCCCTGAGAACCAGACTTGGGCTAAAGCAGAAGCTGCTGCATTGCTGAGAGCAAATTCCAAGACATGGCTTAGTAAGCAGTGTTACTGAACTCATAACTGGACTGTCATTATTATAAAGTCATTTAATATTGAGAAAATTAGGTGCATATACATCTTTAAAGTAAACTTTTCCTCTTGGTGCCCATACGTGCTGGAAATACATCCATGGCTTAAGCAAAGTGGAATTAGTTTTGTAGGAAGCTGGGAACTGCTTCATCTGAAAGTGCTGTGGGGCTTTACCTGCGTGAGACAAGGTTTGTAGGGATAAAGGGTACAATTTATTGATTATATAATCAATAAATATGTTATTTATTGATCAATATTGCTTTGGCAGCTGCTTCCTTGTACTTTACGTTGCCTTCCTTCCTACAGCATCCTAGCTTGAAAGCTACTAGTGGGAAAAAAATGGAATGGAGTGTGACAGCACGCTAGAAAATGGAAAAGAAAGTACTTTTTTGCCATAATACCTGCAGTTATTGGAATATTTAGGTGAAAATCATCCTCTAATACCATATTTCTCTGGTTTCAGAGGATTTATCGTTATTTCCAATGGCTCTTCTGCCATTGGATAATAAAGGTAGTCAAAAAGCAGAATTCTTGTTCTGAACAGGAAAGTGAAAGAAAAACAGCGTAGTGCAAAAACTGAAATTTTGTTTGGGGATAAATTGAAATGATACTTTCATTCAGTCATATCAAAAAGTCAAAACAAAGTCAAACAATACTGTCTGATTCAACTTCTAAAACTGCATTCAGTTACAAGGAGTTGTAATCATAGTGTTTCAATCCTGTATTAGTAATCATAACCCACAAAATATTTTAGTACTCTTTAAATATCAGACGACTGAACTCCTCGTAATGAAATGCTTCAGTGATTTGCCAACATGATTCATGACAAAACCTTCTACAGTTCCAAAATTTTAAAATTTACTCTCTTGTGGAAGATCTTTCTTTCCGGAATTTTATCTACCTCTGTCTGCAATGCAATGGACTTGTGGCTCCAAATATTATTACAGTACGTGCTGTGAAATGCTTTGAGAGAAAATTGGTTGGTGTTCTTTTGCATCTGTGAGATTTGGGTAGATCCTAAAGCCTGGATGAGACTGAAAACTTATGGGCTGATTTTCAAATCATTTTGCATTCAGTGGATTATACTGGTTAAATGTTAGTTTGGTTCGGTTCGGTTCGGTTCGGTTTGGTTTTGACTCGGTCTGGTTTCAGATCAGATCTCTGTGTTTAAAATGCCCACTGCATGCTCAGTGGTTAGGGTGCATGTGAGCTTCTAGGAACATCAAACCCCAATCCAGCAAGATGAGTAAGGATTTTAATAATTTTAAGCACATGAGGAATTCAGTTAAATTCTCTGTGTTGTTCATATGGTCCAAGACATGGGACTACTTAGAATTATACCCAAGACCTTCAAGGAATAGAGAAAATGCACTGATAATGTTGGACTTTGAAACAAGGCAGATGTTTTACCCAATTTTATCCATTTCATTCTGCCATTTTCCCTGTTTGCAGGATGTTTGATATGGTTTTTTGAAGGCATATACCATAGGCTGTTGGTTTTATCATCACTGCTCATGTAAGTGCAATGATTTCTATCCTGGTGTCACCATGCTGACCTTCGTTCTGGTCACAGAAATGCTCTAATCATGAAGTCCAAGTGTGCTGTTAATAAAGAGACTTGGTAGATTTTGTCTAAACAATGCTTAGATTGACTATTGACTATCATGAAATGGGACCATTGGAAAGATACTGCTCTGTTAGGGTGACTAATAAATTAAAGCTCTTACAGAGAGATGCAGGAATACACTTTTCTGTATTTGTCCAAGTCTTTTTGTGCTGGCAGTGATGGCAGAGTGAGCAGCTCTCTCAGTGAGAGGGATTTGGTGTGTGGTGGGTGAGCCCAGTGTGCATTTTCCTCTCATTGCCTCAAACTTGCCATGATCATTTTTCTTCTTCCTTATCCCTAAACCTCAAAGAAATAACGTGGTCATCCTGAGGGCAGAGAAAGTGTCATTAAAATAAACATGATTATGACAGATATTGTATCAAAATTCAGTTTGCCAGATAACTACTAATCAGCTGTCTGCTAACTATGTGGGAACACCAGGACTTTATGCATCCTTTGAGGCAGAAAATGGGCTCTTTTTAAATTCAGAAAGATTCAACTGATTGCACTGATTGCTGTAAGCAGAGTGATGTCATTGGGACAGGTTTTAAACGGGCAGTGCCTCCCCAAATTCTATAGGAGAGTGTTTGCAGGTTTGTAGGAACTGATGGTGCTGTACAATCATTTTGTTTGGTGACTGGCTGTATTAATTTGGTGAATCAGCTAGATGGTGATTCAGTTCAGGATCATTGTTAATCTAATGATTTTTATTGACTCCATTTCAATTTTGACCTTTCCTTGTATCATCTAATTTAATTTTAGTGAAAGTTTATAGTAGAGACTGTAGCAATATATTAGATATTAAGTTTTCTCCTTTTTCAGCTTTTAAAAAAGCCGAAGAAAAACAGACAGAACCAGTTATTCTTCCAACACAGCAGCCTGAATGAAAGCTTCAAGGATCTGAACAAATGAGGCGAGGAATCTGAGGGCCACTTGGGTTATTGTCACAGGACACAGAACTTTGTATATCTGGGTTATCAGATTAGAGACTTTCTGTCCAAATCCAGTGTGGTGGAAAATGTGGCCACAGAGCTAAATCAGAAGTGCTTAGGCTGTAATGAATTTATGGGGGTTTTGGAAGGATGTAAATCAGGTTTAAAAAACTTGTTTCCAGCTGTAATTACTTCATAAAACCGAGTGATACAGCACTGCACCTAGGCGACAGTGCCAAACTAACAGGGCAGAATAAACACGCAGAGGAGAATGACACATAGGAGATAAGTAGGAATAATTTGTTTGCAGACTTTGTTTCATGATTCTGTAACATATTTATCATGGAAAAAGCAGAGGGATTTCAAAGCAGCAATTCTGGGCACTCCTCCAGAATTAAGTGCAGCTGTTTATGCCTTAAAGTCAATTATTTTTCTTGTTTGTGCTCTAATCATTCATTATTTGTAGATGCCACAAAACAATCCGTGAAGCGCCAACAGAACAAACATTAGTCCCTGTAGAGTTTTTTTTAAAATATTTATTGTATGCTTAAAGTTTGTATGAGGTAGTTCTGTGAACTCAGCAGTACTGAGGGTGGAGAGGGCAGCAATGTGTGAATTTAAAGCCTTTTAGCACTATTAAAAATCACAGCCTTATTTATTTTTAAAATCACTTGGTTGATGTTTTCCCTTTTCTTCTGGCACATGTTACTGTTGGGATAAATCTGTTAACTATGGGCTGAGCCAGTATGAATGTCTTGCACTGTGAGCTATGTCAAGTTAATATTTCAAGGAAGGATTTCTTCCTGTCACTACAGTGGTACCAATACCTCTCTCCATCTGATGCTCGCTTGCCTGCCACTGGATCCTCACCTTGAGGATCACAGGAGTGGGTTAATTATTAATTGAGGGCAGATATGATCCTTGACTACAATGAAATAATGCTCACAGCAATCACTGTGGTTTTCAGTTGAGCATTGTGAGCTTTGGGAAGCCTGAGTAAAAGCCCAAGACATCCACATTTTTGAAAACGTTAATCCCAGAAAGTTGTGTTAGACTTATTGTCTGAAATACATAAAAAAATGGCTCAGCTAGGTCCCTGTGGGTCCCCCCAGTTCAATAGAATGTACCAGACAAAAAAAAGCCAAACAGGGTGCCACTTGCTGAGCAGTCTGTATTACAGCAGCACCTCTGTCTTCAGTAATTAGAGCAGGGTGTCTGTAACTGGCATTTCAAACTCTCCTTGTAGGATCTTGCAGGCCTGGCTGGCTGAATGATGCAAAGGATGCAGCCCTCTGTTTGGTTTCCTGCTGCCTCCAGTTCTGTAAAAGCAGAGAGAAACAGGGGGAATAAACAGTCTGGTTATGTTGTGCCTGTTAAAATTTACAGCTCTTTGTACTAGAAGAGGGAAGAAATTCACGGACACAGAGTCCAGAGTCTCTAGTGGGACAGGAACAGCTTTGCATTGTACAAGAAATGAGAAGGGTGGTACAAGAATAAAACAAAAAAAATCGTGGGGAGAGGAAGGAAATATGTCCAGTAATCTGGGACACATGTCCAAGGTGCTTTATTTTGTATCTCTTACTATTAAAGTAGATCAAGTGCCAAAATGAAAAGGGAAATGTACCAGAATGATAAACAAAGGCAGGTTGCATGTTTTCTGGGGTATTATTCTGTTAGCAACCAGCATATTCAGCTTTGAAAATAAGCTCTGCACAGGGATAGCTGCTGCCCCCGGGAGTTTTCTTGCAGTTGAAACCAGCTTACTTTTGTATTGATTAAAATGTTGTTTAAAGCATTTGGAAAGATGAGTATTCAGAGGACAGTTTAATAATTTAACCACCCAGCTTAGTCCTCTCTATCCCTCACAAATTCCAAAAAAGAAATACCTGTAAAATCCAAGTCTGAGAAATGTCATTACAGCATTGGCTTATATAAATTGCTTGATGCAGCAATGTCAGTCTAAGGATGAATGATTGCTCTGCAGACGAGTGTTTTCATGACTGAAATAAAGAGATACTGGGGGCTGAAGCACCTGTAAGTGATGGGTGGATTGAGGACTCAGACGCCAGCCTGAGTCTGGTACCTGCCCAGGGACCATAAATGATGTTGCCATGTGAAGAGAAGTATTACAGTAGCACTCAACCTTTGCAGACCATGGACAGGATAGCATTTATTGTAATAATTCTCATTAAAAATGTGTTTCTACTCTTCGCCCACTACAAACATTAATGTGGGTGTAAAAATACAGCAAATTAACACACACTGAAATGTAATTCAGAGCAGAGTCTGTGGGGAAGGCAGTGCTGCTGCCTTCTCTCTACCTATAGCATAGAGCTAAATCTGAATCCTGTTTTGACCCCATGACTGTGAACCTATCACCTTTCATGAGTGCTAGTTTCATTTAGAAGTAACTGCTTTTGAAGAAAAAACAAAAAAGAAAAAGAGCCCACCCAAAAAAGCCTCTATCAATTCATCCAACTGATTGGGTGAGATAGTAGCAATGTTCATCAAGCACAAATACTGATTTTGTTTTCTGACAAGTTAAAAGCACAGAGACTGTGGATAATTCTGTTTATGCTTTAGTTTCAAATGAAGTACAATCCAAATAACTACTGTGAATCAAATTCTGGCCTCAGTCCACTCTCACTGGAGATATTCAGCAAACTAAGGAGAGCAATTACAGGTGCATGCTAGTGTGAGGGGAGATTTTGGCCAGGTACTCTGTAGAACTATAAAATAAAGTATCAAAGTGATTTAAATCATGTTCAGCATGTACTGCAGTGTTTAGGTAAGCTCATCCCATAGTTTCTCTACATACTCTTAAGGTTCCAAGCTCAAAAGATAAGGCACAGAAAGCCAATTTTACCTCTGAATTTCCCTGATTTGGCTGCCAGGTGTCATAGTGACCCAGACATCATTTAGGCTGAAAAGAGGGGAATTTTGGGTATGTTAGTCTCTAGTGGCATTATATCATGCATTAGATACAACATTCTAGATGTGAAGCAATTTATCTATTTTTATAGAGGTGGTAACATTAATTTTATTGTTAGCCTTTGGTATGACATAGACTTTGTCTTCATTATTCTGAAATATTGTTGGAAACCCCCCCACACAAATCCATTTATGTTTTCAATTTGCTTTGAACTATTTTTCAACAACTCAGGTCAAGACCTAATTTCTACAGCAATCTTCAATGTATTTTATTGTTCACCAGTGACTTGTATGTGATTAAGGAATCCATCAGGAAAATTCTCGTTTTATTCTTTCTGTAACATCTCTTCCCAATGTCTAACTTGCAGTATTTTTTTTTTTCTTTAGCATGAGGCCTGAAATAAAACTTGAGGATGAAAAATGGATGCTGTACTTCAGAAATCAGTAAGTTCATTTCAAATACCTCCTTGGTAATTTGGCATTTTGTTACACAACTCGATATTTCAATCTTATGCCTGTGCAAAAACTCATTCAAGTGTTTGCAGTACAGTGTCTGCTGGAGTTCTACTAAGGCACTACTGTTTGTTTTCAAGCCTAAGAATCCTGCCAAAACTATTCAAGCTGGCAAACATCCAAGTGACCTGATTCACAAATTCATCTGTTCACAAATACACTTATTCAAAGAAATACTTTTATATATATACACACATGTATTTATGTCCGCATATGCACATGTGCATGTCGCAAATGCAGAAGCCAATCAGTTTCTGGAGGCTTAAATCAGGGTGTCTCTGATTTAAGGAATGGACCGTGTGCTAATTTCGGCTCTCTTGGTACCATCACACCCATTCAGGCCAAAGAAACACCACTGCAAGGTGATTACACAGGAATCAGCCTTTACAGACCAGCTGCTGGCTTGTTTGGTGATGTGAACAAGCAGGAGTGTCTTTGGACTGATGCTGCCCCAATCAGGGTAATTATGATGGCAAAAGTTCTTTTCATGGGCACACCCAGCACAAAGCGCTCAGGGAATTTATTTAGGGGTTGGTTACTTTTGGTCGT
This sequence comes from Ifrita kowaldi, assembly GCA_013398055.1. Taxonomy (NCBI): domain Eukaryota; kingdom Metazoa; phylum Chordata; class Aves; order Passeriformes; family Cinclosomatidae; genus Ifrita; species Ifrita kowaldi. The sequence goes on along the minus strand of VZRS01001562.1, from coordinate 543,085 downwards.
GCAGGGGTGCAGGAATCAGGAGCCATAATTACTTGTTAAAGCAATTAATGTGTTTTGGACCCTGCTTAGGAGGTAGTTGAACCCCTGTGGGAAAAGGCATGCCAGTTTTGGGGAAGGTGGTAGACAAAGCAAGGAGGAAGCTGTGCCACACACAGCCAGAAACAAGGCCCAGCGTTGCCTTAGGAACGATGGCACTGGCTGAGACTCCAGAGACGTTCATCATTGCCCTCTCTTCTCCAGGCTCCAGGAGATTTTATATGTTTATGGCTTCATGGTGTCAGAATCAGTTTTAGCAGTCTTTTTCCTTTCCCTCTCGTTTGGAGCTCTTGTTACGCAGGCACTCTCCAGCTGACTTCCAGCACTTGCATATCTCAGAGGGCCTGTGTTCCACTCAGTGCTCCCAGGCTGATTCCTCCTCAAAACTGCGTATAATGCAAAGAGTTGGTACCAGCACAGCACTTATCAAGGTTAAGATGAAAAATCCCTTCTTGGGATTTCTCTGAGAATACACCAGGTGGTGCCACGGATGTTTGCTGAGACAGTGTGTAATTACTTTTCTTGTTCTGCCAGAAAAGCTTAAAAAGGCCACATGAGTTCTACTTTATCACTTGCCCCCCTCTTCTCACTCATGCTGCCTGTGACTCACTTGGACGCTGTTCTGGAAATGCCTCTGTGCTCAGTGGATGTGACCCCAATTACTCCTTCTTGTTTTTTCTCCTTTTCTTTCCCTCCCCAAAAGCTACTGGATTGACTTCTCTACATTTACATTATGACTAAGAGAAATAAGCCCCTGCCCTCCCCAATAACTCGATCCATGAATCTGCAATCTGCCATCGGATATTGAACATTTTGAGCCATATGGAACTGCTCTATATCCTGTTGTTTGTTAATAGAACTGAGTGGACAAGATTAAAAATAGATCGGCCTTTTAAAGCAACAATAGTTTAATTTTAAATGAAAAAGTAGCTTCCATTGATTCTGCCCTTGTCGTGCTGGAGCCTTCTGATTCTGTACATGTCTAAATTAATGCAGGCAAAAGGCTCCTGTGAATAGTAATGTGGCTTCCACGGTTGCTCCTTGTCTGGCTCATCTTTGGTTGTCATTATGATCTTGTAGGGTCCCTGTCCAGGCTGCCATTGGCCCTCTCCTCTGCAGTGAAATGTGAAACTGCAGTCTTCTGCACCAGGGGTGTGAGTGGCTTGTGCTAAAGCAAGCGCTGGAGTGTGTAATGGCAGTGGCCACGGAGAGGGAGCCTCAGCCAATCTCCCTGTGCAGGAGCCACGGGAGAAGGTCACTGTAAGGCTGCTCCTGGGAGTGAAGCTACAATTTGTGTGTAAGAAATCCTTTGTGAGACTCGAGCCTGCAGATGACAGTCGTTCCCTTTTCAAAGTTCTTCACCAGGTGGGGTGAAGGTCACGTTCCTGTCACTGATCACTCCTTGGCTGATGATCTGAATATCAATTATATACATGCCACAATGTGATTCTGTGCATCCAGCTAAGTAGCTGTGGCTTCCTCTACTGCAAATGTCATTCATAACAGACTCCCCATATGCAGAATTTTTTCAGGCTAGGATTACATCTAATTGCAAAGGTATTCAGTGAGTGCTGATTTGGGTTAGCTTACATAAATGGTGTCAGTTTCCAAACTGTTTGTGAGAAAGGTATTTAAGTCTCACGATCAGTTAAAGCTTCTGATAAATAGCACTCTGATAGCAAGAAAGATCTGAAAAGACAATTGGCAAAGGGCCATTCTCTCAGCACTTGGTCACAAATGTTTAAGGACATTCCCCTATTTCTATCACTTTCTGGAACTTCCTATCTTTTCAAAGTGTTTCAGTTTGGAGGAAAAAACCAACAAAACAACCAACCCCAAACCCTGCTTTTGACTCTGCATTTCCTATTTTAAAGACCACAATAGTGCTCAGCAAGTTGAGTTCCCTGTAAAACTTTTCAGAAAGTCTTTTTGTATGGTGTGAAAGCAGCTGTGTAGTGTTTTCGTCCTCAAGTCGTCTTTTCTCTCTAACTCAGTTTTAAAACCTTTTTCCTTGTGTTATTTACACTTTCTCTGATTCTTTCCCAGCATTCTCTTCCAAATGGAGCTCAAACTGGGGATATTTACTTAGAAATCAAATCTTCAAATTCACAGACTCACAGAGGCTTTCAGCTTTAGCCTAAATGAGCTCACACATCCCTAACAAGAAATATTTTGTACTGGCACGTAAGCCTTGTGCACTATTCAGCCTGATGATAAGGACTGAAATAAAGTTCTAAAGTTGTATGAAACCAGCCCCATAAGCAGGACAGGATTCAGCAGCACTCGGGGTAGGCAGCAGCTGGAGGCACTGTCTGCTGCAGTAAACAGTGTAAAAGAATGGTTCTTAGCTTGTCAGTGAATGCATCCACAGCTGTAAAAATAAAAGCTTATAAGCACGTTGGCAGAAGAGGAGGACAGGAGGCATTTGTGTGCTCAGAATGGCGTGTGTCTGTCGTGTGTGAGGCACAGGGGAGGAGCCTGTACTGCATTGCTGGCTCCGTGTGTTTCCCCAGGTGTATCTGCTCGCTTGGCTGACAGCACAGAGGTAAATACAGCAGTGGTGATGGGAAAGGGGAGCTGACAACTCATGAACAATGCAAAAGAAAGAAGTAACTCTGAGGGTGGTACCAGCGTCCTTGGAATAAACTGTAGGTGAGATGGTAGTGTTTGATGTCATGCTGGATGAAAAGAGATACAATATTCACTGCATACTCTAATGCAAAGTATGGAAGCTTGTCTAGAGAATAAGAGCTGAATATTTGCTGCTAGTATCCTCCTCAGATCACACAACAAACTAGTTCTTCAAGAAGCCTTCCTTTTTCAGCACAAGTCTCAGAGTTCGCCTGTCTCCAGGCAATCGTGGTGAGTTCACACCAAGAAATGGCAGTCACGGCTCTCTGGGACAGAGGTGTTCGTGTGCAGCCAAAGACTGAGCTCAAAAGAGCACCACAGCACGAAGCTGCCCTGCCAAGGTGGCTGTGCAGCTGCAGGCCGTGCTGCATGCCACGGGATGGGTGTCTCACATGCCCACCACACCCCAGGGACACCGTGGAGCATCAGCCAGGGCTGTAGCACTGAGAGCTGGAGCGCTCAGCAGGGCTGGGAGCCGAGGCAGCGGCTCCTGCACAGTGTGTGCGACAGAGATGCTCTGCCCTCAGTTTGGGCAGGAGGGGCCAGGGCCAGGCCGCTCAGAAGGAGGTTGCAAGTACTTGTTCCCAGATTGTGTGTTTCTTTGCACAATAATGTGCCTATTTCAAAGGGTTTTCTTGAATTTCTGAGTCAGTTTCTAGTCCCAGGGAGCTGACTTCCCTCTGTTAACACGGTGTGACAACGTGGGGCACAACAGCTTCATCCAGAGAGAGATCAAATTAAGGGGACGCACCACCTGGGATTGCATGAGGGAAAATGGGGAGCCAGTGACTCTTTAACTGCAGGAGGCTGCTGAAAAACCCAGGTAGAGGCCTCTAATGTGAAAGCACAACGTGAAGGACCTCAGGCACAGCATCCCCTCAGTCCTTGCACACAGACAGTGTGCACTCCCAGTAGCACAGACACATTGCCACTGCTCGTACACAAGAAGGGACTCTGGAACTGGGACCTTTTCTGGCTCATCACAGGCAATGTGACTCAGAGGTACTGCTGCAGTTATACAGATGCGTAGTTTCTTCTTTTGTGGGTTTTCTTATCAGCTTATATGATCTCATTTTGGTATTTTTAGTGGATTCTCTGCTCACAGGGCCAAGGGAGGAAAGAAGAAAACCTTCCTGTTGCACATACATTGGCATATAGATAAAGCCCAACATTCTTCAATCAGATTTTTAAAATTGGAATTTTGCTGCTGCTGTAGCTTAGCCTCAGGCTGGTAATTTGGCGCTTGATTTCAGTCACTGGGGTTCCTAATTGGAAAACCTACAGAACAGAAAAGAGTCAGGAGGGAAGGGGGGAGGGTGGAAGTGGATCACATTTATACCAAATAACCAAGTCCCCCAGCACACTAATTCAGCCAAACTTTAAATATCCATTTATTCCCCTGAAGAGAGTAGAAGAGAAACAAAGTTATTAGGCTCCAATGACAGTGTCTCTAGAAAAGCATAAAATCTAATAACACTGACTTTCCATCCAACCTCTCACACACACATCAGAGGAAAACGTCCCTTGCTAAATACAGAGAAAGTTCAGTTGGGCAGGGTTATTTATTTTCTTTTTAGCACTGCCATTCCCACACATATGAGTACACTCATTCTTTCTGTACATGTATCTATGTAGATGATGCATCACTAGTATAATTCACATAATTCACAGAGGCTCGGTGCAAAAACAAAAGAATGTTCTCAATTTTGGCTCAGTTTTCAAAACTGAAAATGAGCCACACCAGGTCACACTGCCTACTAACTTTTTCTCTTGATGTGCGTGGATGTCAGCAGGCTCTAAACTTCTTTGGGTGTTGTTAGGAGGCTGCAAGGTTTCCTTTCAGCCTGTGAAAGCTGTCTTGTGGAATAATGCACCCTTAGGAGACCAGCATTGTGTGAACAGGGCTTCTGGGGTGCACGGAGTGAGGGCAATCCTGCATCAATGGTCTCTCACACTGTGCCCTTCAGGTGAGAAACTTCTATGTGGGCTACTTAATAGGCTGCAGGCAGCATCTCTGGAGACCTGCTTTGTTGTTCGTGTTATTCTGGCCCTGAGTTCCTCATCTTTCCAAAGTGATGGAGCTGTTGCTGTGGTGCAGGAGCAGCATCTCTGTGGGTGCATGTGTATGGATGATATCCTGCATCTGCTTTGGTGAGGGGGGAATTGGTCCCACAGTATTCACCAGTGCAGGTTTAATAGAGTATGTTAGGGTAGTAAATCAGATTTTCATAATATACTGCTGTAAGGGGGTGCCTTTAAAATCCAAGCCTGTTGTGGTTTTTGTTGTATGTGTAAGTTTACTTAGAAACTTGTATTAATTGAAAGGAATGCTTTTACTTAACCAGGAGTTATTGACCACTCTGCAAAAATGTGTACTCTACAAAGCTTAAATTACATAATTGCTCAAGAAGGACTAGTACCTCCTGTGGCATCTTCAGTTAGAGGAAATAGATTGTTGCATTAATCACGACTTCTGAGGATGCTGATAAAGATAATTCTTTTCTAATGTATTGATATAACTCTCAATTGTTTCATATTAAACTGAGAAAATGGGGAGTGTTAGAAGATGGTACATGTTTTAATAGAAGTAATAATTCTACTTGAAGGCTCTTCTGGATGCTGTGCTGGGGAAATGAAACCAATAGATCTCATTTTACAGAATGTAGCTGTATAGGAAGAAAAGGTCATAATCCTGGGCCTAATACCATTTCTGATTTAAAGCTGATGTTAGTATTTTTCAATTTATTTTATGAATTTAAAACGGGGTCAAGCATATAAATGTAATAATTACGGCAAACTACAAGAGATTTGTTTGGATCATATTCCGTGAGGTTATTAGCCAGCGTGACTCAGCTGCCTTCTGCTGTCCTCTGGCCTGGTTTGCACCAGGTGTGGGTCCAGCTCGCAATATTTCTCTCCTGCTGCTGATTATTTGGTGCTGATGGGCTGTTATGGGTACTCAGCTGTCTGACACACACTGCATCCTGACCCAGAACCCTCGCTAAGTGAGTAGTGACAGGTACCTGCCTTTGGATGCTCGTGAGCTAAACCCCGTGGGTCAGCTCCTCATTCAGTGCCAGGCACCTTTAGAGCCGTGGCGTTATCAAGCAGCCTTATTGTGGATATAAAACAACCCATATGGATGCTGAAAAAGCTTTAGCAGAGAAATTCTCCAGCTCTCTGCAGCATTTCATGAGAGTTCTATCTTTCCCATGCAAGTCACTCAAAACAGTGTTACAGTTTTGTAAACTTCTTGCACCTGCAGGTTGTTTTGCAGAATTGTTGTGGTTCTAACTAGAAAAACATTCAGAGATGGGTGTCTTAGAACTTGACCAATCCCCTTAGGGGGTGGATGACAAAAAAACCTAATGCCATTTAACACACTAACATATAAAAGAACTAACATATAAAAGAGACCATTAAAGCGCTTCCATTTGTCCCTGAGCCTGGACTTGGTGTCGTTCCTCCGCTCGTCCGTGGGGAGAGCAGCGGCAAACCCGCGCCTTCCGAGGAGCGGCACCACGCGATTTCTCACGGCGCTTTCATTTGCCCCAAGCGCTCAGCAGCCCGAGCCCTTTCTCCTCTCTATCGTCTCCTTTTGGGAAGCCCGAGCGGTGCAGTGTCAGCTTGGGCCGGGGGCAGAGTGCTCCGTGCCAAAGCTCATCAGCACTGCCCGTCAGCAGAGCTGTGTCATCAGGCTGTCACTGCTGCCACCAGACCCGCGCCCCTCCGAGCGCCGCGCCAGCCAGCGAGGGTGTTTAATAAATAATACATTACTGGTTAAACTGCTAGTTGAGGAGATGCTTATGGCTTTTAATTAGTGTCTTCCATTACGCTTCTCCTAATTAAAAGGGAGTCCAGAGCTTGATTATCATTTATAAAATACAAGAATTAAAAATACTGTAATATCCTCAGGTTATCATTACTTTCATGCAACTAAAAATCTGTCCATTTTAGATAGTTTGAAGTCATAGGTAAGTAAAATCACCAAAATCTGTAACTGGAATGTTTTTGACTGACAATACCCTACTCTCTGATTTTCAATATTTCTCTGTTCTCATTGTTAGAGCTACACACTGTAGCAAACAATCTGAAAGGTGCGTTAATAGGGTTAATAAACCTGGCGTGGTGCATGAAATTCCTTAAAGAAACCCTCTCCATTAGTTCTGGAGCAGTGCTGTTGCATACCTTTCTCCAGTTACAAGGCAGTGGTGTCTAATTGTTTTCCATTAGAGCAGAACTCAAGAACCCTCAGCTTCAAATCCCTTGTCTATTCCTAGCCCATTTTCTGTGCTGAGAAAAACTCAGTTACCTCAGTTTTAGCCAGGAAAGTAATAACTAACTAGCTGAATTCAAGAGGCTTTGCAAAAATTACTGTGCTCTTTAAAAAACATTGCTAGAAAACAGAAGTATGAAAGGTTCTTTAGTAGTATCTGCAACAGTGCTATAAACTTAGGTAGGGAAAAAATATAATCAGACTTTGTGCTTCCTAATAACTGAGAAAGGGATTTCTTTTTCAGGTTTTTTTTATATTCCTACATTTTTCTTTTGGGCCACTTTCTCCCCCCCATGCCATTTATTCTCTACAGATATTTACATTATTCTATAGGTAGGCCACGTTCTTGCCAAAGGATTCTGGGAACCTCTTGTTGAAAAATAAAAATTGTGCTGCCACTACGTTTTCTGTATCTCCTTCTGTGGCTGAACAGAGAACTTTGTTCTTCTGGAATATTAGTCTACTTCATTTCATAAGCATCGAAATGAAATGAATATTTGCAAAGGTCAAGTTACAGTATATGGCAGGAAAAACATGCCAAAAACAATTAAAATTACTAGGGCTGCATAAGAAAGTCACACACAGCACATATTGCTCACAGGTGCTCCATGTGAAGCCCAATCCAATAAATGTCAGTCCAGTCATTTACACTAGGAGAGTGCCAGTCATGTAAAAAGAAACAGAAGAACAGATGCTTTATGAGAAACAAACCCAATACAAATAAACTCAAAACTGATTTAAAAAAAAATCACACTAAACAAGTATGAAAACGCATGTGAACTACATTTGGGATTCTGTGAATGTTTTGTCTACAATTGGGATTCAGTGAATGGTTTGTAAAGCAAGAGGCAAATAATTTTTAGTGCTTTCTAAGTCTTTTGAAGCCTCTCCTTTGCAGTTCTGTTTATGTTTTTTATTTTATTTTAATTGCACTGGCTTTCTCTCCATGTTGTTTAAACTTTGGTTTTCAAAAGGGGCCAAAATGTCCACAAAGGTGTGGTAAAGTTTAAGAATTTAATCTGGGGAGGGGAGGTTTTTGTTTTCATCAAAGTGCTGAGGAGTAAAGGTTTGACTTTATCATGTTTTCTGAAAAGCTTACACACCCATGACTTTTTGGGAGCTAAGGCTGGCTTTAAAATCTGCTAAAAGAAGCAAGTCCTGTGGGCTTAGTGTTTATTGTAAACGTTTTTGCTGTTAAAGCAATTGTCACTGACAAGAGAGAGCCAGGTCAATCTCTGCCCACGCTCACCTTCGCTCCTGGCAAGCGCTGTCCGTGTGTGCTGCAGCCAGAGCTGGAGAATCCAGCACGGGCTGAGAACTGCTGGAGTACTGCTGGTACATCCTGCTCGCCTGGGAGAGTTTGTAACTGTTAGATAAATATTTATGGAGTCACTCCTTTTCCTCTTTTCCTCCTCATTTTCCTCCTCATTTTCCTCTATTCCTCTTTTCCTCTTTTCTTCTCTTCCTCTCTTCCTCTTTTCCTATTTTCCTCTTCATTTTCCTCTTTTCTTTTTCCTTTTCTTTTAATGTTCTGCTTCCCATATGCCAAAGATCTCATAGGAGGCTGTGGACTTTGCTCTGACATTTTCAGTAGTACAATTTAATGCAAGGCACATGGATATAGGCACCTCAGTGGGTCCAGTCTACACTGCTGCTGCCACTTCTGGCCTGCTGAGATTTCTGAAAAACTAGAATCAAATGCAGCTGAGCCGAACAAATTTTTAAAGGAAGGTCAGATGTGGATTTTACTTTTTTTAATTCTATCCAAAATAAATGTAGGAGCCCTAAAGATTCTGAAATATGTAGACCTCAAGCTTGAAATTTTATACTCATAGAGACTACTGCAGAGCAGGCAGCAATAAAAGCTCACCAGATAAATTGTCTCAACTCTGACCAGAGAGACCACCCTTCTGGAGAAAAAACCAACCTGTGTTCCTAACTCCTTTAATCCCCTGCTTTTCTGCTGAAAGGGTCGACAAGGGACTCATTCTCACCAGCAGCTGGGCTGAAGCCACACATTCATTTCATATGTGCCACGAACAGGTCTGTGATACTAATGATTTTCAGACTCTATGAACTGGAGCTGGTTCTGACCCTGTGACCTGGAGGTTAAAGGCTCCAAATCCAATTACTGAACCCCAGAAATACCAAGTCAGTTTTGCTTAACCATTACACCAGCACTGATGAAAGCTGTAGTGAGCTATTGTACTCAGCCAGGTAGACCAGCACCATGAGGGCGAGTTGCTAGGATATGCCCCTTTCAGACAGCACTTTTCATTTCTTCTCCTTTTCCAGACAGAGGATTCATCTTTCCTTCAGAAAGGAAGGTCGAGCAGTTGAGAAGGTTCCCGTGAATGTAAAACCCACAATCCCATCCTTGGCACTGTGCTTACGTTAAGTATTTGAAAATAGTGGGTGATTCCCGAGAGAGAGTGATGACTGCACGTCGTTTACTCATGGCCCCTCTACGGCTGACATCTGATACTCAGGATTCAGGCTCAGCAGCTGCCTCGTGCCACCTCTTGCCAGTCACCTCTTTGCTGGTGCTGCTGTGCTGCTGTCACTGAGAGTGACACACGGGCGAACGGCGGCTGACAAAATGCAAATGCGCAGGGCAAGAGCAGGAAGGGTTCTGCTTCTGACCCATCCCTGGTGCCCTTCTCCTTGTTCAGGTGGCTCTGGGATGGCAAAGGCCCATTCTATGGGCAAGGAACACTGCAGTTGTAGGCAAGTTCTGTGATGGTCGTGGGCAAGGAGATGTTTTTCTGGAGCTAGACTTTGACTCACAATTTGGGAACGGCAGAGACAGTTAAACGGGGAAAATTAAGACAAACAAAAAAAACCAAGGCAGGAAAAAGCAGGGGCTTAACAATAGCAGAACCAGTGAACTGAAATGTTACTTTGATCTGTCTGACAGAGGTGTTGGAAAGAACTGGGGTTCAGCCACACTTTGAACATAGTTAGGGCTTTTCTTGAGGATCTCCTGTAGACCTGTTATGTCGCTGTAATGTTTGGAGGGTTTTGGAGATAGACTAAAGTTGACTGCTATCACTGAGAGGCAGTATTGTGCAGAATCACTCTGAAGAGCCCAGTACTGGGTGCAATCCTCCGATCGAGGCCTCACCAGTGCCAAGCAGAGAGAAAGGATCCTCTCCCTTGGCTTCCCTCCACGCTTTTCCAAAGGCAGCAGGATATGGGGCACACTTGCTGAGGGTCGGCTCTGCAGGTCACTAATGAAGTTGTTAGACAATATTGATCTCTGGGAGTCTTGTTTCCAGCTGAACTTTCTTTAGCTGATCACAAGTGTTCAGCCAGTTTTCACCTGAACTCACAGCACGCTGAATTGGAGAGGAGTTGGACAAGGGACTATTGGCTCATACTATCTCAGAGTGGAAGGTAGTCAGAATGCAAAAGCATTTTTCTTTTTTTGGGGGGAAGGTTCTTTAACAAGATGAGCTCCACAGAAGACCATAAACAACAAATACTAAATTTTTGAACTCTGCGAAATGTCTAAGAAATAACATTCCATGGTTGTTGAGCACAATCTCTTTGCTGAGAGATACAACGTAAATATCAGTAATTACTTTATACTGCTATAAATAGAGTACTGTATTCAGTTTTGGTTTATGAAATAATTTTAGTCTCTGTGGACACAGGAAAAAAGTTATGTGTGTTTAGAATCAAATATTTTGCTGTGTTCAGGTCTTTGGAGTTGATGCTGTCCTTTATTGGCATTACTCCTTCCATGTTCTCTATGATTGTGTAGTGCAGGACACAGAATCATAGAATTGTTTAGATTGGAAAATACCTTTAAAGTCATTGAGCCCAACCATTAAGGTGCCCAGCCCACGAGTAAACAATGTTCCTCTACAGGTCTTTTAAGGACCTGATGTTCCCAGGAGCTGAGCAAGGGCTCTCACAGCAGCAGAATGGCAACGAGTGTTTGCAGCACGTGTCAGAACAGAGCTCTGGGTGCTAGGAAACTCTGTTGGGAGCCAGTTAAAGTAAACCCATCTGACATAAACTACCACAACTGAGGAACCTCACTGTTGGCTGTTCGTAGTGAATACTGCACACAGAATTACCTGTTCTTACTTGATTTCTTGTGTTTTAATAAACAGCATGCTGTCTCTTGAGCGGCTCTCTGCTAAACAAACTAGAAAACAAAGCTTGATCTTCTATTAATTATTTCCTAGACAAAACTGGGACTGAATGCCCATTTGCAGAAGAGAAATGGGAAAGTTTCATAGATGGTGTGTGTGTGTATATTTTACACTGGGCTAGATTTCAGACAAAAACAATGAAAAAACACCAAATATATTTGCTTTATAGAGCTACATGAGGGTGGAGTCTAGAATGGGAGGTGAACATATCTGGTCTTGGTTTCTTGTTTTGGGGGTTTAATGTTAGATACATCCTAGAGACTTCTGGGGATTATAAAAAAATTGAATTTTTGTGATGAAGGATTTTATGGCATTTCTGAATTATGAAATGTTCTCAACCATTGCTGCAAGCTCAGGCAAGCTTAACATCACCTCCTCAGCATGATTGGCTATTTCATTATGCAGTAGAAAAGCAGTGGAATTTGCTTAAGATTTAAAAAGAAAGCTTCATATGCAAGGGGCAATTTACGAGGATTTAAATGTCTCTAAAGGAAAGATTTGAACATGTATAGGAAAATATAGGCACATTTTCTCTTTTATCATTTGTAACTCTTCATGTATACACTGCAAATCTCCAGAGGAATGTGTGCAAGATTTCATTCCAGAGAGGTGTACACTGCAGGTGAGTATTTTAGCTTTTGCCCATGAAAAAAAGTGGAAAGAACACTATTGCCTTCAAAAGGAATTGTGCTGCATTAATGACTTTAGTGTTCTTTCAAATATTGGTGCAAACAGTGAAAATAGAAAATTGTATTTATTTTTTGGATGTGTTCTCTCTAGCCTGTAATATAAAAATAAATCAATGGTACCGATGTTTAAATTTTCATCAGCAGGTGCCAGCTCGTGTGTCTGTCTCCGTTGTAATTTGCGTGTTGTGGGGCAGTCTCAGTACCCAAGGCAGGTTTTAATGGGCAAACTCTTCCTGACATCCAGTGGATTTTATGGGTTTCACCGTGTCTGCCCAGGCCACATCCAGTGCACCCTGCTGGACTTACCAGCACCAAGTACAACTACAACAGGTAGAGAGGGCAGAGGGGTCTCAGTCGGTACCAGAGCCTCAAGGTCGCTCTGATTTATACCAGATGGACAGGCAAATGCACAGCCTGTGTGGATCAGGGAAGTCAGGGCCAGCCTAAGGTCATCCTTGTGTTGTTTATCCTTTCTGTCCCTTCCGTTTCTCCACTGGAAGATGCTCCACTCTGCTATTAGCAACCTCTGTGCTTTGCTTTTACAGCATGGAGACAAACCCACATTTGAATACAAATTTCATACAGCTGGACTGAAAAGTCAAAATATTCTGCTCTGGCATGTGGAGTGCAACTGAAAAATACAAATGCAACCCAGTCTTTCTCTTCTCCTCCCCGGCGCTGGGATACTGAGACAGGGTGTCTGAGCCCTGCTGGTGATAAACTCTAAGCTCCTGAGCATGAGTCAGGGGGTCACTGCTGTGCTTTGTGACAGAGCCACACTGATGAACAATTAACAAATCTTCTTTCATGCCCAGAACTTTAAACATGTAACAGCCTTACACATAACAAGATCACAGTAAAATTTCCACCCCCTTGGGTGTGAAATACTACACCTGTGAAATCCCAAACACGGGCACTTGAGAGGCTAAAACAGGAAAGACTGTTGGGTTTGATTGGATGCACACAGAGAAAGGGATGACCTGAGCTGGAAACCAGAATGATTTAAATGCCTGCCAGTGTGGGATCCTTCTGCAGATGCCCAGTGATGCCAGAGCCCTGCGTAGGGCAGGTGGCACCTGCAGGTGCAGCTTTTAGATATTTTGAATCTCCGTGAAATACAAGTAGAGGAGTTGTGGGATTAAGATTTGGAACCAAGACTGAGACTGTTGTTTTGTTAATATAAATTAATTTAGGGGGGGGAAAGAGAGGTTTTTTGTATGAAATTGTACAGGATGGTGGAAAAGGCTACATAATTAGTATAGAATGCTCACTGAGAAATAATCTGTGCTTTTGTTTTTCTTCTTCCTCTCCTCTTTTGTACACCTAGCTGATGAAAAAGGCTCCTTTTACTCTGTGCACAGGCTACTTAATCAATTAGCTGTGTTTGCAAAGCACTTTTAAGGACTAATTACGATGAAATAACAAGTGGATTTCTTTTATTAACCTTCAGAAATGGAGGATGCCAAGAGGAGAGGAGCCTCGTGTCAGAGCTCAGCAGGCAGTTTCTGATCCTGTCTCATTCTGACTGAAGAGCCCTGGCACAGAGGCCGGTTTGGGGCAGAGCAGGGCACTCACACAGAGCAGCTGGCAGGCTTTGGGGGTGTGCTTTGGGGTTTGGGGTGGGTGGGATGGGACCCCCCCTCACACTCCTGGGGGCTGGCTCGGGTGCTTTAGGCTGTGGTGAGATGTGTGTGGGATGTGCTGGGGGATGAGCGGTGCGCTGGCGAGGCTCTCACAGGGGTACTGAGGCTCAGGGGAGCAAACAGGAGGGTTCTAAGAGGCTCCAGGTACCCTTCCCTGCTCCTTCCACCCAACACTCCAACTGTAGTGGTGACAGACCATGGGAAGCAGACCTGACAGGCTCCAGGTACACTCTATTTTCCTTTCCAGGAAGAGACAATGAAGTTTCATGGTGCATTAAATGATGGGCACTGGACAAGAAGGTATTCTTCATTTAGGTGCTAATATCAACACTGCATGATGTCTCGCACTGTGGAGAGCACTTACCAAAGGAGTTCTATCCTTAAAACTCCCCTGAACAGAAATTAAATCATTAAATTGAGGCCTAACGATTCAATCCTATCTTTGGTTGGTGCAACTTAATAGTACTTATAGCCCTGAGTAGCTGTATTCCCTTAGTGGGGCTCTTTGGAAATGGAAGGACTGGACTCCAGCCATGCCAGAGCTGCAGAATGAAGAGATTTTAATTGTTGGTACCTTGTTATTCCAGTGTCATCCACAATGGCATGCAGGAAAAGAGAGGTTTGGGGAGAATCTTAGAAATAAAATAAAGACTTACAAATCTCCCTTTCTTCAGTATTGTCTATGCGATAAAAAAAAGGAATATGAAATTGAGAACGATGCTTTCACTTCTCTGCTAAAATGTTATTTACATGTGTAACTCTGTGTCTGTAGCTCGGGGTTTTAGTATTAACCTGCAGGTTTTCTGCTTTTGTGACAGTTAGTAGGAAGTTTGACATCTCTCAGATCCCTCTATTGTGCTTGTTAGTCTATTACCTCTTCTAAGGCATAAATAAATAAAACCATAAAATAATATACAAAGGTCAGTATACCTCGTGGTGGAAATTAAGGTCCTGTGTTTCCACATCGATGCAATAAGGTTACTGAAGAACTGTTCCATTCAATAGGGCAAAAACTTCTGCAGACAGGTGGTGGACTGGTTGCTGTGATGTGTTACACCCCTTTGCATTCTTCCAGCTGGACCAAAGAGAAAGTAACTTCAGAGAAACACCTGGGGATATGATCTGAATGCTTTGTTTTCTTATTCCCTAGACCTTTACAGTCTTCAGCACAGTAAATATGTAGTTGTTCCCAGGATCCGAAGGGCATGCTGGGGTTTTAATCAGCAGTAATTTTGAGCAACTGTGCCCCTTCTCTAGTTTACCTCATGGTTTCCTTTTAGCAAGCCATATTCAGATATTGACAATTTACTCTGGAAACATTTTTATTTCAGTAATTCTACTGTTTCATGGGTGGAAGTGCTACTTAGTCCAAGTCTAGAGCCCCCTGTTCTTCTGTTCATTAATAGTGTGCCTGAGGCTATTGCCTCCCACAAGAATATGAACTCAATTTCTATTAATGGATATTGTACGTGCTAGACAGTAATCACTTAGAAAAAAAAAATGTTAACTTGCAGAGCTGGTGTTTCTGTCTGGGTAAGCAGACACCCACTACTTGTTTCATCTAATTGTTCTCTTAAAGAACCACGGATTTCCATTTTCGTGAAATCCACACATGCCAGGCTTCAGCCTGAAATGCAGTTTTACACACAGGTTACAAAGCCTTAGAGGAATATTCCCATTGAGTACAGCACTGTGAATTGTGCTTATCTTGGATTTAAGTGCTGCTATTTATAAAAGTCTTGGCGTTAGGTGCTTTCTTCCATTAAGACAGATGTAAAGCAAAAGTAGATGAATGGCTCAGAGAGAATCAGTCCCACGGGCTTGTGAGAGGCTGGATATGGGGAAATGCACAAGAAGTCCTTGCACTGAAATTCAGCTGATTTGTTCCCATCTTACATGAACTTTGAGAGTCCATAAAAACAGGGCTGATATTTGATCTCCTTATGAATCAGTTTGCTTTGTCATGGTCTCCTGCAATAGCTTTGCTGAGGAGAATTTTAAAATCCTCGGTCAGCGTCTTGGATTGGACTTGAGTTAATCAGGATTTTATACTGCCCTTGGAAAATGAGTATTTAGAAGTCCCCTTCTCTCCTTGGAGGAAAAATGGGGTTCATGCATTTTCAGGTGCTGGTCATCTTTTTTCCTCTCTTTTATTTTCCTTTTGGTGACGAAATGGTGACTTTTGTCACATAAGTTCACAGCAGTTTTTCTTTTCACTTTCTAACTAGAAAAATGAAGCTCTTGCCTTAGAGTAGACAAGGGATCTTCCCCTGAATCCTCTTGTCTAGAGGTCAAACA
Source organism: Ifrita kowaldi (assembly GCA_013398055.1). Classification (NCBI taxonomy): domain Eukaryota; kingdom Metazoa; phylum Chordata; class Aves; order Passeriformes; family Cinclosomatidae; genus Ifrita; species Ifrita kowaldi. The sequence goes on along the minus strand of VZRS01001562.1, from coordinate 527,349 downwards.
ACAAAAATGTTTTAAAGCCATGAACACTTTTAATGAACACACACACAAAAAGGAAATGTTGACTTCAATGTTATGCTTGTTACAGACTCCATTGTGGAAGATGTCTCAACATGGTATCATCCAGTGGAAAAATATTTGTCAAGTTCTGCAACTTTTTCCTGCCTTTCCTGCCTTTGACCCTCCTCAGAGACGTTGTGCAATACCTAACATTTGAATTCTCTCCCATTTGTTTGAACAAGTGCCCCTCATTGGAATTCATTCAGTTGGCTTTTTAACACGGCAATAGCGAAGAGAAGAAGCTTTTTAAAATGTCAGGGCACAATGTGAGAGGAGCAGTACCTGAAATTGCTCTTTAACATATTGACTTTAAAAGCTGTGTCATCTTGGCTAACAATTAAAGAAAGAGCAGATGAGGTAAATAAATCAAATACTTTGAATATTTGGTGTAGCCTCCTCTGCAGTCCATAAGATCAGCATTCCCCCTTCCCCCTCTGAACTCAAAGGAAATTGTAAGGAAGCCCAACAGGAGAAGATTCATCCTGAGCTCAAATGAATGAATGAAGAGGGGATGGTTGGTCACAACTTGCTTGTGTCTTATCCTGAGGCATTTTATTTGGGAAAGACAGGGGAAAAAGTCCAGATATAAATTGACACACTTGAAGGATGTGCGTTTCTGAAAGGTACCAAACTTCATTCTTCTCTCTCACAGTATTGCAGTCAAACTTTATTTGTGCGCAGAGAGAATTGTCACTCATGGTTAATGGCCAGTGCTTACCCTGAGACAGCACAGAATAGCCAGGGCTGTCTCCTGATACAAAGGTCTGTAGGTAAACCCACTGTTCTTTGACAGAAAAAAAAGTTTATTTATTTATTATAATGCAGTAATTTTGAGGATTGTGCATTGTTGGTTGGCTTTGTTTCCAAATAGAAAGATATTTATTTGGAATTGCAGTTCTCTGGTTTGTTTTCATACACAAAGTAGCTTGGTAAGAAACATCTGATTTTCTCTTTATAGAAAGCCAAAGACCTGCCTCAGGAAGAGATGAATTAATTGTTTGCATCATTGACTCACTGCAAAAAATATGGTTTCTGATCAGCTTGTCTTTAGTGAGAACAGATTCTCTGTTACTATAGGTAGGAAAACTGACAGTGTCCTGCCATTTAGAGACCAGATGATTTCCCTTTTTCTTCCACCAAGTTTTTATTAAAAACGTAAAGTTGCAAACTGCTGTTATTTTTATTCCAACCTAACTAGCAGCATTAATAACAGAGCCTCATTTACATGATCACTTGGTTACTGGCAATCTGTGCCTTGGAAAACTTGGACTCTGAACAGCACTAATTAACAGCAAAATGGAGCTGGAAATTAATTGGCATCAAACTAGGTGGAGAATAGAACTGTCTTGCAGTCCAGTTCCTGACTCACAAATCTGTATGCACAGCAAATATTTCTCTCTTACCTAGATTAGAACAGGATTTCCACCTGCAGTGTGGATTTTTCCTATTTTTAAATTCTTATGAACTTTTTACTAACATTTTGATATTTAGTAACCTTTAAGCATAGCCAATAGTCTTTTCTATATTTGATTAAAAAGTATATTACAGTAATAAGAGGAAAACTAGCTGGGATCTATTTGTTCTTTTTAATTTCTCGAAGTTCTGTTTGGTGTTTCTTTCCTTCCTGAACATCTTTTAGCATCAGGTTCAGGGCAAGGAAAAAAGCTGGAAATGCTGTGGTACCATGCTTAGAGTGAAAGTCATATCTACGAGATGAAATTCAAACCAAAAAACTGTGATGCTAACTGTTGATTATTTAGCTACAGGCAGTCAGGACTGATCTTTATTGTTTACTGAAGCCAAATTAATTCCATTTATCATGGAATTTATTGGCTCAAATTATTTTCTTGGGACACCTGGGAACTTATTTTCTAACCAACACTTCAGAGTCCTAGAAGTCTGTGGCTTGGCACCTATTTGCAGTATGATTTCCACAGGGTGGGTTTGTATCACTTGGACTGTGATGTGGTCTGACCCAGGCCCCGGGGGACTGCTGGAGGTAGAAAGATCAGGGCTCTGAGTTTAGGTGCTGCTTTCAGCCAGTGATCACCAGCTCTAAATTGGTTTGTGTTTGCTGGTTTTGGCATTCTTCAGGCTCGTCTGGATCCTGCTGTTTTGGTTGCTTCCTGTCACATCTGTCGAAGTCCCTTCACCCTGTTCTCTCCATGCAAAATGTAGAGCTGGGAGACTGACACAATTTAATGTAGAAGCAGTTTTAATAAAATTCCTAGAGTGCAGCATTGCTTTTCTGCTTCTTATAAAACCCCAATACTTTTGAGTTTCTTCATGTAAGCACAATTTGAAAATTAGTAGGAAATGGAATTATTGGGAAATTAGTTATAAGTCTGGCAGCCTAATACAATCTTGTTTTAAAATTTATAGTATTTCCAGTGATCAAAAGGACTTTTAGCATTGCCTGGAGTGCTTCATTCATGGGGAGTGATTGAGGAAATAATTACAGGGAGCTACCTCTTCGGCAATGTCTGCAAGGACTGGATTAAAATTACATTTACATCCCAGAAACTATTACCATTTTAGAAGAAAAACAAAAGCTACAGATTATGGGGAGAAAATGCTACTCACCAATCCACATGTCAACTCTATCTGTGTTGTTTTTGGGGGTTTTTTAGATGTAGTAATTAATGTACAAAGTTATGAGAAATATCAGTGCATTTTCTCAGTGTATCAGTACATCAATATATCCCAACACAGATCCCAACACAGATACAGCACAATCCTGCCTGTTGGAAGGAAGGAGCTGCCAGTCTGAAGATTATTCTAAAAACTTTTCTCAGGTTTTTTTAGTCCATGTCTTCTTTATTAGCAAGAACCCGTATCTTGAGGAATCTGCTTTTGGGCAGAAGAATGGAGAAACAGAATCAAGGTTATTGGAAACTAAAACAATGCACAGAAATTCTGTAACTTTATCCTCCTCAGCTCCCCCGAGCACTGTGAGATATTTGTTTCTCTCACTTATCAGAGGCAGAGCCAGTGCTGATGCCAGTCAGACTCAGCAGTAGCCACCATTTATTTGAATATAGGCATTATTCAGGAGCTGAGAGCAGAGGGGCTTAGCAGGGAAATCAGCATTCCTGTGCCAGGCTGGTTTGGTGCAGGCACACATTTGCTGAAGAAACAAGTATTATTTTATCCATTTAAACTTAAGCAAGCAGTTTAGGATGTCAGTCTTGCTTTTACATCGGAAATATCCAATCTTACCTGTGTGTGGGCAAAATGGACATTTAAAAGAAAGAAAAGACCTTCTGGGATGTTGAGTCATCCGGATTTGCTGGGACTGATGAAATCACTCCTTTCCTGAGTGCAGGAACTCTGCTTTCTTCACTGCATTAATGTTGGATGCAGCCAGGCACCTCAATGCAGCAATGGGCTGTTTAAAAAGGCACTTCTAGAAAGGTAATTTTTTTCGAAATCACTATGCTTTCACTGTGGGGAAAATTAATTATAATAAATACAGTGGCCATAAATTTGTTTTTATAACCCCTTGTCTTCAAGCTAGAATAAATTAGTCATCATCATAACAGGCCAGGATATGAAGATTTATGGTCTGACTTTCTCCCCAGTGTTCAGCATTATGCCAGGAGTGACTCAGATCAAAGTGTCCATCCTGTGAGTTAGAGAACGTGGGGAGCCTCCTTCTCCCTTTCCATTATTAATCACACTGTATTGCCTCTACCTGGAGAAAATCTCTTTTTACTGTGGTTGCTCTTATTCTTTCAGCATTCTTTCCACTGTGCTTCTGAACTTTTCCACTATGCCATGTCATTTTGTCTTTAAGGTGAAGGCCCTGTGTTAAAAAATTGATATCTCTCAGCTTTCTCTACAAAGCAGCTCAGGAGCAGAAGTTTGAGGAGCACTGCTGGACTATACACAGTTGAATTCTTCCTACCCGTCACCTGAAAGAATGGCAGTCGACCCAGTCCTTCGGTGCTTGTTTGACAGAAATCTTTGTCCCCTTTTGTTGCATCAAAAAAGTTTTTCACTGATCTTCAAGAGCAGAAGAGAGCAGAGAAATGAGCTCCTAACCTGCCTGAGAGCAGATTGCTCCCGAGCAGCCAGGATTGCAGGGGTTTAGGTCTGTGTTGAGCCCTTTCTGTGACTCAGCACCTGCAGAAATGGTGCTGCACACAGGCTCAGGTGAGCAGTGAGTGGCTCACATAGTGGCATGCAAGATTCAACTGTTTTTTTAAATTCAGAATGGATCATCCTGGCTGTAGACTCTGCTGTCCTTAGTGAGGATTTGTTTCATATTTCCACTGATTCCTTTTAAGTGCATCTGGTTAGCAAGCAGTATTTCCTATGAACATTTTCAAGGACTGTTTTCTTTTTTTCTTTCGTTCATTTTTTCTTTTTTTTGAGTTTTTAAAAAAAAATCTTGTTTCTTAAAGCAATTTTTAGGGTTTCTTTTTGGTTTTAAATGGCAAAATTCCTTATAAAAGAGAGTTGTTATGAAGGTCTCCTTGTCCACAAAGAGGTTTGAAGAGAGGCAGAAGAATACCTCTGCATCAAAAGTATCTGCATCAAAAGTATCTGCTTTAATCTGAGTTGGTATAGAACTGAAGAGCAAAGCAGCTGATAGGGCTAAATTGCATTTGTGTTATTGTTATCAATTATATAATGCTCCCTGTCAGTTCTGAACGATGTAAAAGAACTTATGGCAGTCTAACAGCCCTAAAAGAGAGAAATTTGATAGTTAAGAATCCTGGGTGAATCTCTGCTCAGTAACAATAGCATAACCAATTTAGAGTTATTACAGTGAACTGCAGGGAAATTATTCCTTTTTAGATTTCCTAATCCAGGTATTATAGTAAATGTGGATATAACAGAGCCATCTGAAATTCTTTTCTGCTAATATCCAGATTTCTGCAATAAATCTGTCTTCTCAGCAAAGAATCAATAGTGCTAAACATACTTTTAATAATTAATGCATGCTTACACCAAAGCAAAAAAAATATAGATTTATAGGATTCTTTAACTTGGTGGAAGTGCTGAAGTAATTCATTTATTCCTTCCTTTGAAAACCTATGAAGAAGTAGGAGGAGTATTTTGGTTTCCTAATCTATTTAGCTCAGCCTACTCTACATGGCCAAATCAACTCTAGTAGTGCCTCTTGCTTAACACTGTCACTCCTTTCATAACTTTTTTGGGGCGTTTGCAACTGTGTTGATTAATACATAAACCAAATGTTGTGAGTGAATCTTTTGCTTGCTACCTGGAGTATGAGACATACGGGCACAAAATGAGCTTTAACATTCAGATGGTTTATTAGTGGTTTAATTTCCTTTCCTTTTTTCTTTTCTTTTCTTTTCTTTTCTTTTCTTTTCTTTTCTTTTCTTTTCTTTTCTTTTCTTTTCTTTTCTTTTCTTTTCTTTTCTTTTCTTTTCTTTTCTTTTCTTTTCTTTTCTTTTCTTTTCTTTTCTTTTTTGTTGTGAAAGTGAAGTAACAAGATGAGTTGATGACAAAGAGACTCATTTGATCAAATTATCTTTCAACCAATGCTGGCCAAGAAGCTGACCCACAGATGAGAGTCACTGCTAATATGAATGTTAAGCCTATCTCTGTAAGTCACACACAAGAAAATCCAATGGGAAATAGACCTTAATGTACAGGACTGGAGTTAAGGTCTTTTAATTAAATTTAAAGATTTTCGTCCTCATGGGAAAGGATATAATTAGCTAATTTCTGACAACTATTTGACCTGCAGATGCTTGGATCAGCAGTCAGAGGAGTGCACCGAGAAGTACTAGTAGATTATAATTATGAGATTTTTGGGAACCATTAATTATTCATGTGACATCTTGTTTACTACTGCTGGGATGATAAGTTAGTGAACAAGTGTCAGCATCTTATGTTATAATAAAGATGTGTTTTAGGTTGGTGGTCAGGCTCCAGGGCTGGCTTGAGCAGAGCAGAGCTGTTACTGTCCTTGTAACTGGTACCAACTGAACTAAAACAGGAAAGCAGCTAAAATTACTACAATGAAGTAATGCAGGGGAGAGATGTCTGCATCGACCTTGAGGAGACCCTAAGGGTAAGAATATGGCCAATACATCACTGGGTTTGCCCCTTCCCACTTCAGTGAAGTTGAATCAGAAGTGATTTTGGTCACTGAGCTTTGTGCACCCGAGTCACATACTAATTCTCTCAAGTTTAGAAAAAAGCCTTTTTTTAAATTCCAAATTGTGTTCAGTGCACTCCATGAAAATCCCCTCGGTCTCTTCATGCTGTAGACATCACAGTTACTGATGTAGGGAGGTGCCAAGAGCTCCATCCCCAATTGCTGAACAGTTCTGAGGGACAGAACGTAGATAAATAGATAAACCAGATACATGTCCCTCAGCACGACAGGACAGAGTGTTCTCCTATTTATGGACTGGAGATTTGCTATCTGACTTATTAATTTGTACACACCTTCATCATGTCTTAGTAGGTGTCAGCTGCCACTTGGCCATCAGCATAACTACAGGGCTGATACTTTCATCCAGTGGGAAGGGGAAAGATCCCAAAGCCATTCTGAATTATGCTTGCAGGAAGTGCTATATGGGAGTGGAAATCATTATAAAGGCTGTTCTCTATAGAAATTAAAACTGTGTTTTGTCATCTCTGCATTACCCACTTTAGAGACACAGAAAAGTACAGTACACTCTGAGAATGCCAAAGGAAGTGCATTCCAAAGCAGGAGATCTTCCAAGAATTCAAATGATTAATGCATTTGCTGTTGCTCTTGACTCCTGTGTGTGTGTTAGAAATGAGCCACATTTAAGCAAGTATACTGATGATTTTATTCTAACTACCCCCCCAAAAAAGGAGGTGGTTTGTTTATTGAATAAATTTGCAGCTACTGTCATTTGAATCCTGAAAAGTTGGTTTGGAAAAGGCACCTGGCACTTCCAGTGTGCAGATATAAAATGTGAAGAAGCAATTACAGACACCTTCTTCCAGCAAGGATAATCTAAAAGTGAAGCCTCCTTTTGGAAGGCTTCTGAAGGCAGAAACTTTATGAGACAAATTTGTTTTGCTGTTTTGTTCTAAAATGCCTGGGTAAGGGTATAAGAAGTCTCCTCATCTGGATCCCTAACCTGGTGAGAGTTTTCAAGCTTTCGTAATTAAAGTTTCTTTCTACCTAAAAATAGTTTATCTTAGTTTATCTTTTAAAAGTAGCTGCCATTCAACCTCAAGGAGGAAACTGCAGCAAAACTGCAGCTCTGGAGCTGCACTGGCAGCCAGTGGCTGAGCTGTCAGACTCTGCTCCCCGCCAGACCTGAGGGCTCTGTGCCCCCGTTGCCAGCTCGATGGCCTGGCAGGATCAGAGGGATCAGTAACCCACTGCCAGGGCTTTATCTCCCCTCCCCATTGCCTGTCTGGAACTTTGGGTGGTGGAGAGAAACCATCCTGTGGCCGTGCTGCTCTCCAGTAGTGAGGATGCTGCAGGCACCCAAACCAGGATCCAAATCAGCCAGCGTGAACACATCCCTGTTATTTTCTGAGCAAACAAATTGCTCAAGCTACGCTTTTTTTGCCCAAAGTAAGAGATTAGTGTAAAACACATATACGTATATGCAGTTAAGGGATTGTTTTCAATCTCTGCCTCAGGGCCCACGTCAGCACATATTATCTGTGCATGAACATAATTTCCATTTAATTTGAGCAAGAGCTGTGGAACAGATAACTTTTTGGTTAGTTGGCTTAGATTTCGTGCCTTTGTACTGCAGCAATTTCAGTGTCTGTAAACTTAGGGTAAAGCAACAGGAGGACTGGTGGGAGCAATTAACTCAGTGCTATTGGCTTCTCTATGGGCAAAAAAGAGAACAAAACCAAACATTCATGTGTTTTCTGGGGGTTCAGAATAAGGTATGTTGCTGGCAAAAGTGCTAAAGTTTGTAATACCAACAAGACCCTAATCTACAGCTACGTTAGAATTGTAAAACATTAAAGATGTTACCTGTATGCAATGTTCAAGTGGTTTTTGACATTTCCAAGTTAGCTTGTAATGCTCAAATGTATAGTTTTCACTTGCACAAATGCAACCACAAGCAAATTCTGAACTGAAGCTTCTGAATAGTTTGCAAAAATGCATTTTAAATGAGGATTATTTCTTTTCAAATACTCAGAGCATGCATTTTTTCTTGGTTTCGTGACTACTTCCCTCCCTTCCTGATACAGCATCCACCCACAGTGCTTTTCTTCTAATGGGAACAAACAGCTGGAAAACACATGAATGTTAATCTGTTTAAAATTCTAGTTAAATTTAACCAGTGCTCTCAGACTGCTTCAGATGGAGAAACATAATGCTGCGGTACAGAACTGACCCTGAGTTTGAGGGGAAAATTTCAAAAGGAAAGAGGGGGTTACTTTTTAAGTATTTGTAGTAGCTTTCTAATTTTCCCACCAAAATAATGCCTCGCAGCTGCTGGCACAAGGGTAATAAACACAGCCATCAGTCACTTGCAGAGCTTCACCAGCAGCAACACGCTGCTGTGCAGGAACAGAGCTGCAAAGCAGCTGAGTGATTGATCACAGAATCCTGGGGTGGGTGGGCTTGGAAGGCACCTTAAAGACCCTCTAGTTCCAACCTCCCTGCCATGGGCAGCGACACCTTCCACTAGACCAGGTGAAACTTCATCTAAAGCCTCATTTCATATCTTAAATATCACTGACCTCCTCGCTGCTGTGCCCCGACTGGCCACGACAGCTTTTGGTCAAACCGCGCAGTTTTGGTTTAAGCAAAATTCTGTGCTGTGTGGGATGTCCAGCACAGGCACTCTGCAGCACTCCTGGCTCTGGTGCCTAGGGTCAGGAAAGGCTCTCTGCCTCATGGAGCTGCACCAGGATGGTAAAACCAGGGGGGATGCAAGGAAGGCACCGTGTGCCTTGCACCTGATGCTCGCTCTGGAAGGCGTCCGTGTGTCAGTGCCCTTCTGGGGCCACGTCTCCTCTGTATTTCCAGAGCTGGTGTGCAACGTGTGCACTAACACTGGGCACTGTCTGGGTAGGTGATTTTCTTCAACACACACTCTACTTATCAATCAGGACAGAGAATTTGCTTTGATTTACAGAAGGCCTAAGAAAATTGAATAAATCTGAGAAATTCTTCAGTTGCTCTGAAGAGGAGCCTCCTCCGGCTCTTTCTTAGAAGCCTTGTGAGTTAGTAGCTGTATGTGTTAGATTTTCTCAGGCCAGAAAACTCTCAAATAGGCAAAGTAGCTACTCATAGTACTAGAGAATCAGAATGAAGAGAGATAGATCTAACTTCATTAATTCAGGAAAAAAAAAAAAAAGAAGAAACAAATTGATGCAGTATTTAAACCAGAAAATTGCTGTAATGACAAATGACAACCCTGTAGCCTGCAAAATCTGCTAATAAAGTGTCTGCTGTGGCTGTTATTAAAACTAAACTTATGATCCATGATTATCTAACTATTAAACAGAAGTGGGGGCTGGATACAAACTGGATATCTGTGTCGGATGATATTTCAGTGCTGTCTGGACTGAGAAAATTATTCATCAAATTTGATTTCTGATGCCTCCCTTCTCTGAAGATTAGCCCCCTAATGAGTTTACAGGCGTTTAGAAAGATTCCTTCCTCCCTCCCTTTGTGTCCTCATTCTCTTCAGTAATTACACTGTAAGCTTTCTTCAGGTTTAATTTGTAGACTTTCAAAACTGGCTTCTGTAGAATAGCTGTGCCGTGGTGAGTGTCTGACTGCAGAGCAGCTCTGCTTTGCCAGAGGAGCATCCCTCCTGCTTGTGTGGAATTATTCCTGTCCAGATGAAACTTGCTGGACCTGTAACTGCAATAGCACGGGTCTCTCCATCAGTCAGGTTGTGTGGATATTTACATACTTTTGCCAGCTAAAATGAAGTTAAGCAAAAGGCAAATTCAACTGAGGTAGTAGCTGGCACATCAGACTTTCTATTTGATTGATGTGTGATACATTTTTTGTTGTCAAGAAAATTGTTTACACCGTTTGACTAATGGGATGGATGGTCTGTTTAGCAGAGAAAATAGACACATATGGCAGTGGAAAAAAAGCTCTTGTTTTGCTGGATTAGTGCCCACATGCCAACAAAATGCTGCTTCAGTTCCAGCCTCCGCTGGCTTCCACTGTAGCCAACAGGAGCTGAAAATGGTGGAAGTGGTTATGGCAAGAAGGGAGCCTGACTCACTGGGACCAGCAAGCCACCTGGCTGCTGTGCCCTCTGCCTTTCTCCTGCTCCTGGGACAGGGTGAAGATCAAAATGTTCTGTTCATTCACGCATGGCTCCTCACCAGCTGATTTCTTTTCAGAGGCTGATGCTTTTTCCTCTGTTAGCAAACATCCCACTAGCAAAGAAGTCCATCAGATGCTAAAGCTGCTAACATAAAACCAAATCCCTCTTCCTCCAGTGTCTGAAAAAGTGTCATATTAAGTACTGATTGCACACTATGAACGTACTTGCAAGTGGCAGGATGGGCAGACTTTCTGCATAGCTCCAGGGTTTGCTGGTATGCTTAATATACAAAAGAAATATTGGAGAATAATTATTTTCCCCTCCCTGAATCAGGAAAAAAATCAGAAAGTAGTAACTTCTGTTGCCTGTCTCAGTGGCAGTGCCAGCTCCTTGCTGCTCTCAGCCTTCTTTTAGTACGGCAAACAGGAGGCTGGAGAGGGTTCTCACCAAAACAGTTTTGTTCTGCTGCAGACTTTTATCTGTTGAGACATGAGGTAGGTTGACAGTGGGTTGACAGCTAACCTGAGTAGTTCTGAGCACGCACCTTGGAGGAGAAAGTATCTGCCTGCATTATACACCCTTAAACCATTCAGATTTATTCTCCAATTTCTGTATAGCATTCATCCAAATTACAGAGCAAAAGGTTTTGTGAATGATGTGCAACGTACAACCAGGATTCTTTTAAAAATCTAACAGTCAATAAAGTATTCATGCTTTCTGGAATGAAGTTGGGCCTTTATATATCATTGATCCTTTATTAATTTCATTTTAAATACCATTATCCTGATTCACTGCGGAAGCATTTTCCATTTTCCATTGCTCTTCCGTTAAATATCCAGAGGGAGAATTTTCTGCTTACAGAAAAAGTAATTTCACAGATGACCACAATTGCTGAGGGCCAGTTCCAAAAAATTATCATCTTCTCCTCCCTTCCTCCAAAAGTTCCTGTCTTTGTTCATTAGCCATACACAGCAAGAGATGAAGCAAGCTGTATGAAACATTGTAATTGGGTGTCTCCCACTGATGCCACATTAATATGTCATTAGACTAATATCTCTTACTGACACACTGATATGGTTTTCAGCACAGACCTGGAAACTTGACAGTCTGGGTATTGTACTTTAAAAGAATCAAATTACTTATGAATGTTTTATTTAAAAATGTCCTGATTTGCAGGACGCCTTAAAATCTGGCTGAGAGCCTCCCGTGTCATCACATCCCTGCGGAGAGCAGGTTGCCACATCTACGTGTGGAGCTGTGGGGCTCTCAGAAGTCCAAACAAAACCAGTACAAAGACCTTGCTCTCCAAGCCCTAGAAGGGGGTGCCCTGCATTCCCTACAAGTGGGGTGTCTGCAGCACGACTGCAGCGTGGGGACAGCCCTGCTGTCCTCGCACGAGGAGGGCATTCAGCCAGAACCACTTCACCTTCTGCCTGAAGTCATCAGGCAGCACACACTCCTCCATGAGGACATAGCCCAAAATTCAATCACCTCGTGTTAGTCCATTTGCAGCCCTCCGACCAGAAAGTGGGCCAGAGCTGTAGGGTGGGAACTGCGACGGTGTTGGATTTCTTCCTAGCATGGGAGTACTTGCTTTAAGTCTTGTAGTAGTCAGAGAGTGTCTCAGAGCAGGCACTTCAAGGTTTATGTGTGCTTCTCGTTTTTCACCAACAAATCTGCATGGGAAAATGGGAAAATAGGGGTAGATTTTTTTCTTTTGGCGTTGTTTTTCCATGAAGGACAGATGAAGAGCCTCTGTCCGAGCGAACTCAGAGCATGGACACTGTCTTCATTGTCTTGAAAAAGAGAAAAGACAGAGAGAAGTGCAAAGAGAGTTTGAAGAGCCCTGTGCTCCCAAGGGCTGCCTGCCCCTTCTTTTAGCAGCTTTCGAGGTGGCTCTTGTTTGATTTATTTTGGCATATCTTTATGCTGAAGAGCTGTGTCGCTGAGCCACATTTAGCAGAGCGTGAGCACATGGAAGCTGCCTTTGGTACTTTACATATCTGTGTCTCCTTTCATCCCAGATTCTGCTAGTAAGATAAAAGGTCCTTGTAGGAGTTGATGCAGGATAAGGGTGTGTAGTGGGAGCAGTGCAGAGATCAGAAGCAGAGCTCTTTCAAAGCTAAATGGGCCGCAGCAAAGACTACAAGCTAAACAAAACACAGGGCTCGGTTGAAAAACACGTTAGTGTTCTCTCTCCTTTCAACTAGGTCTGTCTTCCCTGTGCAACTGTGGCACTGTTTAGTTTTTTCCAGTGACAATGAGAATAAAAAAAAAATCTATTTAAAGTGTTTATGGGGGTGACTCTCACGTCTGAAATAAATATGTTTTCATGAAGAGTAGCAGAGGCTTGTTCTGAGAAGTGAATTGGGTGAACAGAAAACAGATTGAGAATGCAGGTACACTCTCTGCCACTCGTGAAATTTTACCCAGGGAGCTGCAGCCTGAAAACATTCACATAACTTTACATTTCTGTTCCAGATTATCATGAAGTATAAAGAAACCTTTAGGAGAATGTTAAAATATTTGATTCCAAAAAGAAAATTAGGCATTTCAGAGATTTAAATTTACTGTATGTGATATCTTTCAGACAATTATCAAATCGTTAATTCCAAAGAGTTGTTTGACCTGAACTTAGTTCTACTGTATGCATTAGTATTCATTCATTATAAACTAATTGAGGAACAATTAATTGGTATGAAGGTATTAATTTTTTTTGCTGTTGTTTAGATTCAGCTATTTTGTTCTGTAACATAATATGTAAGAGGCAAGGATTATTGCTTTTTAATGTTTTGTACAAATAAATTACAAAATTAATTGCTGGCTGCACTGTAAATAAGAAGATGTCAATTACAAACCTTTATTTTTGGAGGGTTATAAATCAGTTATACAAGTTCTCCCCAAACACAATAAATAAATTAATTAGCAGACATTGTCTTAGCAGACAAGCATGTTTATTTGCATCTTTAATGATCTCAGGAGTCTTAATCATTTAGCATTTTCTATGTGCCTTGAGATCCTTGAAGGATGGACTTGGAAAAGTGCAAAGTTTTATTAATATTATCTTTAATTATTCATTTTAACTATGTCTGCCACAAGGCTATTTCAGCCAGCTGTGTGTGCTAGATCCCACAGTGTCCCTATTAGCAAATGTCTCATGGAATTATTAAAGAATCAGTTGAGAGCAGGTGATCACTTAATTTGAGAAGCAGAGGAGGTGAAAGCATCTCTTTAAGGAGAAAGATGAGCCACTGGTTCTTGGAGGACATAAAAACTGAAAGAAAGGATTTCTGTTATACACACCATAAACTTGAAAAGCCTGGTTAAAAACATACTCACATAAAGATAAAGATCTGTCTTTATAGATACCTAAGAGAGAAATATAAACACACACAGATGGAAGAAACACACACATATAAATAGGGTCCCTCATTTTGTGGTCATTTTGAATCATTGGATTAAACCACTTAAGGAGATACCAGTTCATGTCATAACTGAGCTGCTAAATGGGGCTGTTGCTCCCTTTTTCCTCTCCTCTGCCTGCATCTGTGTTCCTAGGCTTACTGTGAGCCGTGGGCTGAGCTTGACATGCTCATTCTTGAAGTGGTATGAGCTGGTTCAGGGAGCTGAAGACAGGGAGCAGTTCATTTTTGGGGGGGAAGATCCATTTTCTACAGGTTTATCTACCTAAGCCAGCCCACAGTGGGTCCAGGCAAGTACAGGAGCATTCAGGTGAACAGAAGAGGTGTGAAAGGAGATCAGCTTAGTTTTAAACTCAGATTTTACCACGGATTGGGAGTAGTTCCTCTGTATTTGGTGGTAGGAGCCAGACCCTTCCAAAAAGGGTGGTCTGCAACTGGGTGCAAGTCCCCTTCCTCACTGCCTGCAGAGGAAGAATAAGGTGAAAACACTTTAATATTTAGTGCCTAAAGTTAGATCATTCTAATTTAGGATAAACAAAATCTTGATTACATTAAAAGAGCGTATTTTCATGGGCTTTTAGGATTTAAGTTAAAGAGGAATATGGCCATTTCTCTCGGGCTTTAAAGCAAAAAAAAAACATTTAAAATGTTCATCAAGTTTTCTTTGAAAGCTATTTCAACATCTGAATAAAAGGAAGATGTATTGTTATTTAGAGCTCCTTGGAAAATCTCCAAGCTTTAATTGCTTTTCACTTTCATTTCAGCAAGAATGAATCTGAATGAAAGTGTCTCTGTCCTGTGGTGCTCTTTCATTCCCCATCTTCGTTCCTGCAAAAACAGTGCTCTGCTGAAGACAAACTCAGCCAGGGCTGTGGATTTAGACATCTCTTTTGGCTCCTGGCTGATTTTCTCTTGTTTTGAGACTAAATTAAAAGCACGTTTGAAAGTAGCAGTGTCAATTTTCCTAATTATCTGAAACGTGGTGACTATAAATACCACACTACCTATTAAACAAATATATTCAAGAACGTTCAGTAGATGATACGCAGACAAATTGACTTTTTCCAGCGAACCCAGTGGTTTTCTCTGAGATTTTCAGGCCAGATGATGTGTGCACACTGGGTGCAATGTGGTGTTTCTGGGTATGTTGGACTTGGGTTTGTGTACCTGCACAGAAAGCTGACCTTGTTTCCTGAGAACTTGCTGAACGTGTTCTCTGATACCCCAAATGCCACAACAGTCAGAGAAAAAAAATGAGCTGAAAGATGAGACAGCTCTGGAGAGACCCAGGCCTGGTTTCCTTTGATGTGGGTAATGAGAGGAGAGCTCTTTCTCTATCCTGTGTCTGAGAACACTTGCTGAGATCTATGGCAGTGCCCTTTAAACTCAGCCATCAGCTTTCCCATGGAAACTTCTTCTTAATTATGTGCCCTTATGTGCTGAGCTATACATGTGTTTTATAGAGTAGCAGGAGCTCCTCATCAGCTGAGTGAGGATATTATGAGCCAGGTTGTTTGGTTCCTGTAGGCCACTCAAACTCTGGCTTAAATTTAAACAGACGTTAGGAACGGTGGGAACAGACTCCCGAGTCAGAGTCCATGTACTTTGTTGCACTGGATCCTAAATGTATGTAAAAATTGCAAAGCAGGAGAAAATTGGGCATATCTGTAGCTGTCATTTTAACTCATATAAAGAAAATAAAGAAGGGCTTATAAAGAATGAGATTCCATTTTCTGAAATTAGCCTTTAATCCCAGTTATGCCACATTTGAATTTCATGCACTTAAAGCACTTTAAAAGTTTTAAAATCAAATAAAGAAACTTATAGAAAAATCCATAACAGAAACTTTTGGATTTTTTGAAAGCATAATCTTTTCTATATCAGTGATAAAATCATAAAGAGGATATTCTATATGCCTGAATTTAAAAGGAGGTAGTATAACAGGTTATTGTTAGAGTTACAGGTAGCACACGTTTGTGCTGACAGTGCCAGTCAACCAAACAGAAATGGGTCAATTCTTGTATTTCTTTTCCTGTGTTCTGTCAATGTCCAGGCACAAATCTTGCATGTTTTTGCGTGTTGGTCTGAGGATGTACACCTACACATTTCACATGAGTGGTGAAGGAATCCAGGGAATATTTCCCATTCCTTTTCAGGGAGTGTTAATGCATGGAGAGTTGGCAAGAAAGCTGGGCACTTCCTTGGGACTCACCTTTGGAGAGGAAGGAGCAATCTCTGTTCACTGACCTCTAATGATCTGATTTTGTCCAGTGCTGGCTGCCTGGGCTGTTGGTGGTTGTGTTTTTGAACATCTGGACTTAATCTGCTCAGAGATGTTTTTTGTGTGTTTTCGTTGTGAGGAAGATGGGGTCTGCACCCTTGACAAGCTGTGGGACTCGAGATCATCATCTTGGCAATTTTTAGTTTTTGTTTTTAGTAGTATTGCTCAAGGTATTCTCACACATGTGAGGAAGTGTTGCTGCTATTGGACCTTAAATACTGTGCACAGTTCTCTGCTAACCTTCCCAGGAAAATGGTACCTGGAATAAAGAGTGGCTGCAGGGGTTTGGAAGCCCGACTTACTAAAGCAAGCTGAAAGCTTCTTTGCACAGGCAAAACAAAAGCTGAAAGGGCTTAGACTGCTCTCCCTGACAGCCATGAGGGTTGAACCTCAGGCTTCTCATGAAATTCACTATACACATCTTTGCATTGAGATGCTGTGAGCCTACAGACCAGATTTGGTTTATGGAACTCTTAATTTTGCAGTTTGCTCATTACAGATTGAAAAAAAAGTCTCTAAGATGCATGTACACTGCCAAATATTTCACAGAGATATTAGTGTGTTCTTGAATTAAGAACTGTCTTCCGTATGCCTCACAAAGTTTAAATCTAAATATATAAACTGTCAATGTATATAGATTAAACACATATATTTTGATTTTCAGTACGCAGCTGTTTTTCTAGGATTTTTTCCTGATTCTGCTTGCTTCAAAACTAGTATTCTCATTCTTGCTTTAGCATTCCTAAACTTTATCACTGTTAAAACTTATTTGTAAATGAGATGGATTTGCTGAAGTTTTCCATAAAAGATATTTTTTTAACCCAAGTAACACATCACGTTTTCATCATCTGTAAATGAAGTAAATTCATCTTTTTTCAAAATCTAAATGCAAGGCTACAAAGCTGTATATAAAAATTCTTTTATAAACTATGAATGCATTGTTCAGTTCATCTACATGCAGAGCTGGTAGTGGTAGTGGTATTCAAGAAGCATATGCGTGGGCTAATTGGATTTTCCATTTTACATTACTTCTTTGTTGAATATGTGCAGGCTTAAAAGATTCAGGGTAATAAAACCAGCATAATGCTACATGTATATGATTACCTCTGTCTTGTCAATGACTTAATCCCAGAGTTAATGTCATTTATTTTTCAGATGTGAGAATGAGTCATCATCTATCAAAATATTAAAGTGATTCTCACGCTACAGTATTGATTGGCAGAACTGAAAGTGTCCTTAAAGTTGTTTATCACTTTTACTGTGATATGTGCTGCACTTTAAGTACCAACAGTTGTTTTTTGGAGTTTGAAAATTAATGCAACAAGATCTTGTTGTGGGTAGGATATGGCTTTTCTCCTGTGACATGCTGTTGGAGCACCAGGATGGGTGGTGGTAGCCAGGGAATGTCTGCAAGGTTGTTTTGTTTTGCTAAACCCTTTAGAAGGTGATCAAGAGTAGTTTGAACTTGGGATTCTCTTGTGAGACCACTGGTTTGCCTTATTTCCCTCCCTTAATGACAAGTTGTTAAAATGCATGACATATGGAGAAGAAAACCCACTAAATATAAAGAAGAAAAACTGACTATGAGAGTTAAGGAAGACTGGGACATTTAGGAACTTATTTTTACTGAAATTCAGTAACCAGGCTTTGGAGGTCAGAATTTAGTGGAAACCTTTGAAACTCCTTCCCTCCTTTTCACTGCTCCCCATTTTGAAGGTACTGGAAGGATAAGTGCTGGATAACAAAGAATCTTATCCAGTAGTGAAAAATAGATGGAAAAGTGTCAGTATGGGAGTAGAGCCTTTTACTCTGGGCAGAAATTACAGTAGGGCAAAGAAGCTGGATCTGCCTCTAGCATCACCTGGAGTCTGGGAACAGGCTTGCAGGATTTTCTGCATTTTCTCTGTACCTTGTCTCCCTATTTTCGTCTTCTTTTTGGAGGGGAGTTGTTTACTGGTGGTATAATCATAGCTTTGTTTAATTGTGGTAAGGCTGTCAAGTAACACACCAGCAAAAGTCCAGAAAAATCCCCAAAAGGCCACCCCCAGCATTTGTGCAAGTAATCTACAGTGATAAATTTAGCAGGGAACATTTGGTGGTATAAACTGCAGATTGAGAACAATGGATTTCTCCAGCTATGATAGTAGGGACTAGCTGCCCCCCATCCGCTAATTATCTATGGAAATGAGGGTTGGGACTTGCTAGCAGGATTAATTTCTTGGCAACTGCTGAAAATTATAGTGATTTTGAGAAAGCAGCAATCAAAGAAGATGTCTGTACATGTTTGTTTGCCAAAAATAGCGCAGCTAATGCTCGGCCGTGTTTTAAAGTCTTGGGCAAAAATGTATCCTCCCATTTCAGTACTGCTCGAAGGCTGAACAAGCTGAACCAGCAACACGAACACTGTGGCATCCTGAGGTAGCAAAAGCATTCAGGAGACATCTGAAGATGTCAAAGCATCTGTTGTTTTCCCCACTAATTTTGGGCTCTTGTGTTAGAGGCCATGACACGGAGGTGGGCTTCTGTCTGTGCAGCTGTGATAGTGTTCCACTG
Organism: Ifrita kowaldi; assembly: GCA_013398055.1. NCBI lineage: Eukaryota > Metazoa > Chordata > Aves > Passeriformes > Cinclosomatidae > Ifrita > Ifrita kowaldi. The sequence continues at coordinate 508,807 of VZRS01001562.1, read as the reverse complement.
ATCCCTGGAGATGTGTGAGCAAGGGGAACAGAGCCAGGGGGAGTGAGCAGTGGAAGTATTGCAGAGATTTGCTTCCCAGGACAGGTTTTCTATGACAGATGATAAAGTGGGCCCATCTTCTGTTCTTCCATGTGCTAGAATTTTGTTGAGATTATGGATAGTGATGTCATTAATGGTCTCATTGATTCTAAATTGCACTCTATTAGTTTAAGCAAAGGCTTAGTCATCCCACTCACCGTCTAGAACATGCAATTTCTCCAGGAGATATCCAGCTTTACTAATTCAGGAAAAGGGGAATATTGGGAACAGAGTGAGAGTTGTTCAGGTCTTTATGAGCCTGCTCCTCTGTGGAGGCTGCAGACTGCAGGTCACTCCTGTCAGCTGGCAGTTTCCAGGTTTTTCTCCTGCGTGTGTATCATTGCACAATTAGTCTAACTGCCTTTAGGAAAGATTTGTGCAAAGCATACTCAGTCCTTTGTTTTATAGATAGTTGTTATTACAAACTGAAATAGCCTCGGGCACTTAGTAAAAGTATATTTTAAAAAACAATGAAATTTGAAAAAGACACAACTGCAAATATTCATAGCTCCCTTAGCGATGGTCTTGAAAAAATTTCAACAATATATCTTTATATTACACTGTACATCCTTTGAGTCAGACATCTCCATCACATGCAGACCACAGTATATTAGACAGCACACTGAATTCTGCATTAATGACTTCAAAATAGTCCTCACAACTCATGATATTGCTTGAGCTGTGGGAACAGTTTTCTGTGAGGCTTACAGCCAAATCTTTCACTTTTGTTATTCTGGTATGAAACTGTGGCAATTTAGCACAAGCCTGTACTAAAAGCTCACATTTTATATACTCACAAAGTGCAAAAATCAATGCATGAGCAGGCAGAGAAATACTAAAATGCCTGTAATCTGAAAGCAGGGCTACCTGCAATCCTGTTTCATCAGTCTGGCTAAGTACCTGAAGTCAGGAAGCTTATCTGATCCATCCAGACTTCTTGATGATGAAAATCTCACAAAAACAAAGGATTTCTGAGACTTTGTCATTTCAGTCATTCAGAAAATGCGAGACACACTCACGCGTCTTTCATATTTAATCTTTTGCTGTCTGCAGACAAATCAGAAAACGAGAACACTGAACAACTCCTAAAAGAAAAAAAAGGAACCTTAAAAATCCTTAACATTTTTGGCTCGTGTCTAATGAGGTAAAAATTACCTCTAAAAATGAGGTAATTCTGTTCTTGCTTTTGACACAGCTGATTGATCCCTGCTGGGCGTGCATGTTCACACTTGCTTGCTTGATTAAGTATGACATGAAAAGGATTCAGGGACCAAATTCCAGCCAGGTGTAAATAGGTGTAATTCTACTCAGATTGAGGGAATTTTTTACTCCAGAGATTTTTAGAGCTTTTCACAGTTAAAAATTAAGTGACCTTTCTGCTTCCACTTTACAAATATTTTGTAACGAAAACAGAATTGGTATGAAACTTCATTATTACAGCAAAGCATTTCATACTGTGACAGCCCAGCTCCTTTCAGAATAAATGCAAAACATTGCCCAAATCAAATGGCAAAAATGCCTATTCCTGAAGGGGCTTCAGCTCTGAAATTCTCAACTGTAGGGTGTTTCCTGATCTGCCTAGCTCCCAACAGGTCCTTCACTGGTCAATACAAGTGTTTTGGCAATCTGTCATTTTACCTAGAGATATTCAGTATTTACATTTCAACTTCATATATATATACTACAGTGTTTAAAGAAACATTTTTCAAAACATATGCACCACTGAATCAACAAATATAACAATGACCACATTCAAAATGTACTCCACTTGCAGAGCAATTCCTGGTTCTGGCCCTGGCGTAGGGATACCTTTGGAGTGTCTGCCCTCTCACAAAACAGGTCCTGGACTGCAGCAGCAGAGAGAAGCATGAGCACATGGTGTGCTCCTCTGTTCTCCTCCTGTCTTCCATCATGAGAATGAGTCCTGCTAACTTCTTGTTCCTCTTCATGAGCATCTCAGACTATGGGAGATTACTAAAAGTGATCTGCAATTCAGTTAGCAGATTGTTAGCTAGAACAGTCTCCTCAACCTGAAGCTCAGCTTCAAACACAGAAAAAAGTTCCCAAATTTAATTTTCTCTTGTATTGACATTCATGTGTCCCTGCATGGTTTTAATGGTAATAGCTTAAAAATATTAACAGCTTAATGATATTAAACTGAAAGAATAGCTTGGAAAACAATGCTAAAACAGTCAGTCTTGTTACTATTTTTACTTTTGAGGGAAGCGTTCAAGCCAGATCCCAAAGATAAAGTGCCAGAACATTTACAAAAAATGGCTCATCACATTGTGTCTTAAAATAAAGCAGCATGCGCTTAATGCCTCCTGACAGAAGCGTGTCCTGCAAATTTCCCAGGCTGGGTTTATACACGCACCTTTAAGCCAAAGAAGCACTTGAGCTTCTATTTGCTGATCAAAACCAGGGCAGAGCTCTGTTTTCAGTTCAGCCACCTCTAATCAGTGGAAGTTTAAAGGGCTTTTGAAAGACTGAACAAAGCACATGTGGCTAAGACGAAGCGCTTGTCAACTCCGGGGAGTGACCCAGCCCTGCCAGCCAGAGCCAATCTGTTCCTTGCACAGACACAGCCGCAAGCAAAGGCCGCTCGATTCACTGAGAAATGTGGAGTCAGCTACGGCCAGAGCCAGGGAAACGTGATCCTTTGTGTCTGAGGTACCTGCTAGCGAGAGCCTGTGGCTGGTGCTCCAGATGGCAGAGCTTCCCATGGCACAGGGGCTGCAAGCCCTTCGCATTCATCCTGCCACACATTGCTGGGTAATGCATCTCCTGCAGTGATGTTTGCTGCAGCCAGGAAAAGAGACTTTCTAGATGATGCTGCGACTATTAACAAAGAAAGCACAGATGATTATTTCCTATGCTTAATTACATACAAGTATACTGTTACCAAGAACAGATTGCAGACACAGAAACTCCAGTGGTCAGACTTTCCAGAGCCTGTGTTGCTGTCCAGCTTTAAATCTGTATCCTATCTGCTCAGGAATATGCATTTTGATTTACTGTAATATTTTTACCACTGGACCCCAGCCACTCTCAGTGCAGTGAATGTAATTAGATGTTCAGGGCTTTGTTCTGTCCTTGTGGCTGACAATGTCTTCAGACCACTCTCGGGAGGTAAAAATAACAATTCTTCTATGGGCTTTTCTATGATGCAGATCAAGTGGCAGATAAAATCTCAGACCAAATGATTAAAGTTTGGCAGCGTAAAATGGTATTTGAAAATGGGCTGTTAAAATGTGAAACACCAGCACACAGAGGGCACTACCATTCCCACCTGGGTGACAATTCTGCCTTTGAAATCTGTTTAAAGGGACCTCAGCTCTAGCCCATTCCAGTTCTGCCCGTTCCAGGATAGGCCAGCAGGGGTAACAGAACAGCAGCAGGGTTAGAGAGTGCAGAGGACCAGTGTCTAAGGGTAACTGAGTCAAACTGACAACTCACACACACACGAAGACATCTACCCGCTAATTCCTAGAGCACCTGATGAGATAAAAATGCATGTTTTCAAATGAGTTGGGGCTGGGAAAGTGGCTGTAGAACAGAAGCACTTCTTACACCTTTAAGAAGATACGGGCAGATGTATCCTGTGCTGTGAGTGCTTGTGCAGTGCCATCAAAATATTTAATTATTTACTGTGATTGTGGTGTGACTGAAGATGTTCTGAACATTGTCAGTAGTATGCACAGATGTGTAAAATGCCAACCATGAAGAAAAAATGCATGTTTCTTGCAATGGCACATAAATAAACGTGCCTGCCTGTGCCTATGCAGATGAGGAAGTTAATCCCTCCAGTCCGGGGAGGCCACAGTTTAAAAGTCAGCCTTCCTAAGTCTTGCTGTTAACAGTGCAGCTTAGACAGAGCACTTTGTTCTCCTGCCTTTTTGTCTGTGGTAATTCACCTCCAGAGCAATATTATAGATCAGCCACTCGGAATCAATAATATTTGCGTGCATTTATGTGGAGCTCATGCTAAGGAGAGTAAGCCAGAGCTAATTAAGCTAAAACATCACTTGTACATTTGGCAGCTCCCTGTTAACTTTGAACAGTCCAGTACATAAAAGCACAAGGATCAAAAGACCTAGAACTGAAATAGTGAGGGCAGCTGATTTTTAAACGGAGAGGCTGTAAAAGTCAAGTGCCTCACGAAAGCATCTGAGTTTCTACAAAGCTAAATGACAGATCTTGCTAATACCCAAAGGCAGGCAATGAATTACCCACAATCAGATGATAGTTCTCAGATTTCTTTAACAGTATCTCAACACCTCCCATGTATTTAAAAGTCAAAATGATTCTTTTTCAGAACTGTAGAAAGAACAGCTTGATGGGTATCTACTATTTGTTTGATCACAAGCAAGAGCAAAGATCAGCCTCTATGCTAATCAGGATTTCCCAGTCTGGAATGAGATCATTTTTCAGATCAGCTTGATTTATTTTATTTAAGATCCTCATATCAGGACACCAGATACCTACACCAAGCTGTAGCTAGATTTTGTTTCCCTGTATAATAAGTGGCAGAATCAACAGTGCTTTGAACAAGGGCATCTCATTAATGGAGTAAAATGCAGATACAATTATACAGGTTCTAGGAAGGAGATGTACATTCATTGTGCCTGCATTTATACATGGTACACTTACCTGTAAAGAGCCTCTCCTTATCACTTGCAGATATTTAGAACCTATTCGTATGTAAACTATTTAACCCTTCTGAACCTAATTTAAATTTGCTGCCACTCTGTAGAGAACTCACAGCTTTATCTCCATATTTCAGAGCTGTCTCATTCTGCTCAAAATAAAACTGGTCTGTCTCCCAAGCCTTGTTGTTGTCTGACCATCAGCTTGAACTGAACAGGACTAAAACAGAGCTTTTAATCTTTCTCTCCAAGCCACATCCCTGTCATGTCCTTCAACACTGCAATCCCACTTGCCATTTAGGCCAGTAACTGGTGCATCATTGCTTATCCTGTAATGTTTTCTGGGTCCTCACAGTCACATTATACCTGAATCCTGCAAGGTTGGTTTGGGTCTTTTTTTTTAAATCTCAGATATAGCCTCTCCAATGCTGTCAGACAGCTGAAATGCTCATCCAGAAACCGTTCATGTCCCATCTTGATTACTGCACCATCCTTTGCACTGGCATTGCAAATGCATTTTGCTCTGTCCACATCCATCTAGAACATTGCTGCCAAGACTATTTTACCAGCTTGTTGTTTTAACCACGTCCTTGCAGGTCAAATGCAGACAGTGGAGTTTAACCTGGGCAACACAGAATTCCCTTACATCTCACTTACACCAAATAAAGGAAGGTACCTATTTTATTTGGCTCTACTTGACCTGCTTTCTTCTCCTAAACCACCCGGGACAGTTTGGGTTCTCTTTCTGCCCCTCTTTCTGTTTCCTACAGGCTGGCTTGTGGTGGTTGAGCCCGTGCACTCCTAAAGGAGCAACCAGTGTGCTTTTCTATGTCCTTCTTATACACGAGCAGCACTGTCAGAGGGATTTCGCAGAGCTGCTTCCCTGTTCTGCCTGGATACCTAAATCGCCACCATCTGAACAAAAATAGATGTTGTTCATGTTTGGTGCTGCCACTGATCAAACTGACAAATGTTACTTCTGAGCGTCTCTGCTCTGCCTGAGAGCACCTTGGCTCTTCCCTTAAACACAGATTGTGTGCTCCCCGGGGCAAGGGCTGTGTCTGAGACGTGATTAATGGCATAGAGCACCCACTTGTGCCTACTGACTATAACCAAAAAAATACAATGTGCTTGTATGTGTGCTCCTATTTGGTGTTCTGTGACCTTCACCAGTGTTTTTAGAATAACACTTCAGCAGTTACACACAGGAAAAATGGATCATTTTCTACATATATGCTTAGAGGAATGTGCTTACAATTCATGGGTACAGTAGCCATGAATAATCAGGTGTGTGTGTATGGACAGGTGGAGAAGATATTTGGAAAGAGAAGAAAACCTATTTCTATTCGTATGTGTGAGAGTTCTCTAAACACCTTTATGATTTTCAGTATCAAACACAGTGATAGCAATTATTATGAATCTCAAGGAAACATTTTTTCATTATGAAGAAGAGAGACAGAAAACTTAGATCTCTTGCCAGCATTCACTACAATCTTCAACTAATCGGATCTGGGGAAAAATCCAAAATTAATACTGTCAAACTGAGCAACAGATGTTGAAAGAGAATCAGGCACTGCAAGAAAATTGATGTGCCAATGAAAATTAGACAGACAGGAAATTCTCACTAAATAAAACCCAGCAGGTTACAGGGGCTCAGAAAAAAAAAGTTATTTTAGATCATCTAGCCAGTTCATCTTTGCGTAACCATATTAATAGTGTTTTTCTCTTTTTTTTCATTTGCTATACACATATTTGTGTAGTAAAAAGAAATGTGTACGATGTTTTAATTTCTGCAAAACGCCTTTTCTCTGTTCACTCGAGACAGATTGTCTCCATCTTACTTGCAAAACCTTCTTTGTTGTGTTCCAACTTGTCAGCCCTCCCTTCTCTTCAGCAGCCATTGTTTGCCTTTGTATCTGGGCGGAGACAAAGAGGCTTCAGTTGATTGTTTGCAAGAATATGAAATAAATTTACATTCATCAGAGTAATGGGTTTCCATTTCCAGAGGCCAAGCCAAGGAACAGCTGAATTTAGAAGCAGGCTTGTTTGCAGGGTGGCTGCAGCAGCATCATGGTCTGTAAGTGGTTGTGCACAGCACAGGCACTTTTAGGGTACAGACTTTGTTATCCCTACATTGCTCAGACAAGAGCCCAAATATTGGAAGGTTGTCTGCAAATTTGGAGATTCTTTTGCCAGCTACAGCTGCCAGGCCTCTCATTTAAGTTGGTAAAACAGATGTGATTAGGTCAAACATTTTTGAGCCAAAAGCTTGACAAACGTAATAATTTGAAAAGCAAAAAAAGACTAATCTGTGTCTTCTAACTCATCTCATGTTTTCTCTCAGATAGCAGCTGCTGCTTTAAGTTGCACACAGCATTATTATTTTTGTTTCCCTGGTTTGACTCATTTCTTTTGGAAAGAGATCTCTTAGCTTTTTTTTTGGCAAGCAGAATTCTGGCCTTACTGAGGATTTTTCTCCCACTCTCACTCACTCACACATGCTTTCCTTCCTTTGCTGTTTTTCCAGCTCTTGAGCTGTTCCTCCCTCTGCTGTACTTGCAGCAAGCACGGGGGGCTCATGCATCAGGCGGTACCTACAGACTGATCGTGTCCTGGTACCCACGTGCTGCCTCTGTTAACACTTCAACAATTATTAAGAGGTTATTTAGTTTTCAGGGTTGTGAAAACTAACTAAAAAAAAAAATAAAATTCATCGTTTTGGCGGGGATGGTGGCGGGGGGGGATGTGTGTGTGCATGTGTGTGTTAGAACTGGAAAGCTGGAACTGTGGTGAACTGGAACAGGCACTGGCTTTGGACCGGAGCAATGCCTTTGCTGTGTGTGAGCCGAGCCCCTTCCCAGATGGCAGCTCTTCAGCTGGCAGGGGTTAGGATAGGTAAGCACCGAGCAGACTGTCGAGTTTCTGAGCTTTCCTGTTTAACTGATCTCTTGTTTTCTTGGGATCTCCGTGAGTCCCTGTTGTGGTGGTGCAGGCTGTGGCACGCCTTGCCAGGGATGGAGACGGGAATCCACACAGAACTGGGAACCGTTTTCCCTTGGAGGCAGAGCAATGGAAGATTTCCATCGGTGAGACAGGAGTAGGGACTGTGCCTCTGCACCAGTAATCGCTAATCAGGGAAAGGGCACAGGGAGCTTGTCCTGGATACCTGTCCCAAGTACTTTACATATGTATTGTGCCAATCCTACTGGCTCTAGTATCTGATAATTACCTGCAAGTTTCCCTTCAATGCCACAAATCAGTCCCCTGGAGATTCAGCTACATGCCATTCTCTTCTTCCCAAGTCCATCACTTCCCTCCGTGGAATTTAGAGCAACACTTAGACCAAACTTAACACGAAAAGAAAGTAAAAATCACTAAAGAGAAGTTAATCCCTGGGTTTAGAGTCAAAGACCTCATAGGAGTAAGGAACAAGTAAGAACCAAGTCCACTGGGGTTCCAGGAAATGTTCACCAGAGGTCTTCTCAGTTCTTGTCCATCCCTCTGACTCTGCAATGCAGCAAAAGCAAACATAGCAGGTTTTATTAAAAAGCTGATACAACTCAATGGGTCCCATAAAAATAAAGCAAATAAAACCAATATCCTGGGAATTGTATTTTGATTTTTATAAAGGGGAGTTTATTTAACTTCTACTAGTGCTTAAGTGTTGTGAAATTTTAGGCTCAGATCTGAGTTTTCCATTTTGATGGGCCTGAAACAGCAAGCGAAAGAGATGGATGTAAAATCAAAGAGCTCTGGAGCAGCTGTAGGTACCCAGAGAGTAACACAGACCAAAGTGGTTCATCCTGAAGACTCTTTGCTGGACAGTTGGACTCTGAAATAGCTGTCAGGCTCGGAGAGTGACAGGTTGAGTGGGTGGTATCAATACTTCTCTTCTTCTTTGTTACAGGGTATTTTCTTGAATTGATTATAACCTGGTGGAGCTGCTGGGTAAGTTAATGAATTTCGTGGGGCAGGGGGAGGCACAGTTTTTATATATCCGACTTCAGATATGAAAACAGATCTGATTTTCCTAGTCTGAGATTCAGGCCACTGAATGCAGAACAGAGCTGACTAGAAAAGCATATATTTTGCTTCAAGTGTTGCTTTGTGTTAAGGATGTACTTAACTCTCTTCCCAAACTGGTACTTCTCAGGTTTTATTAGCACTCTTAGCACCCTAAATAAGATTGGAGTAAAGAAAGGAAGGGAAATTTCTTTGACGAATATGTCAGCTAAATGTCTTTCTTTTTCCCTGAAGAAGGTTGTAATGTGGTTTTTTATCCGATCTGCAGAGGAACTGAAGTGATACATGAGCACTTAGCAATAAACATTTTTAATGGAGACCCCTATCCCCAGCTTAATTTCTGCCCTCAGTCATATTCCATTAATCAATACCAGTGACGTTCCTAGTGGTTCCACTGCACCCTGTGAACAATTCTGCTGCTTGGAATTAAAGAAATGTGCCTTGGGTATATTTTGATACTCAGATTTAATAACAGGGGATCCAATATTGATTTTAATGGGAAATGGTTTGTGTACGTGTGTGCACATCTGTGTTTTTCTGTGCACCAGTTTCCCGTGCATGGAACAGTCATGCTCCAGTCCTGCACTTCTGAGTGTTACAGCACTGAAAGATCCTCACAAATGCTACAAACCATGGCAATAGTGATTAGAGGAAAGTGATTAACTGCCTAATGTGATCTTGCTTCCCGGCAAAAGATGTGCAATTTCCCCATATGTCACATCCAGTGTCACTCACACACTTGCAATTTCTACCAAGCATTCTTGGCAGCGTATTGGCAGAATATTCACAAAATTTAGTCTGCAGCACTATCTGTCAAATGATAGAGGTACTCTTTGTTTGGTTGAGTTCAGGTCTTAAATCTGGGCTCCTGAGGCCACTATTTGTAGTTCCTTGCAATTCCTTTTTTGAGTCAAATGCACTCATGGGCAAATGGGGAAGAGGAACCTTAAACGTGCAAATAAATCTGTGGGCTTAGAATGGGCTTTCTGCTGGTAGTATTTACAATTATTCAAAATTGTAGAGTTAAATTTGATTTTCAGTGAATCGTACTATTTCACCAGCAGCCAGAAAGAGACACATCTGCTATTCTAACCCATTTCAAGCCATTTTTAGAGGGTTTCCATCAGCCATTAGGACTGCTGGGCAGCTCAGTCCTGGAGAACAGCCTTTGCATGGTGTCTTGCTTGCACCTAAACAGAACAAAGAGCTGCACATGGGTCCTAAGTTTTACCTTAGCCTCATCAAAACAGAAGTGAAAAGTAATTCCAAAAAATTTCTTGAAGCTATTTCAGCAGTGTACTTCAGAATGTATTTTAGGAGTTTTTCTCAGACCGTGCTAAATGCTGCCACAAGCCACAGCACAGAAATGTTTGTGAGTGTGTGTACTTAGTCACTGCCGAGGTTCAAGAGAAAATATGCATCTGACATTCACAGAAAATTCAGCCTGGATATTTCACAGGCTGATGAGTTGCAGTATTTAATGAAAGGTTAGGGGTTCTTGGGTTTAGAGGAAGCCAAATTAAGGAGGAAAATTAAAAATAGTTCATCAACTTTACTTTTTAGTGGTGAATAAATTTCCATACAATAAACACACCTATTTTTTTTCTTTTTTTTTTAATGAGAGCAGATTGTTCCTTGGCATATGGGATCTGAAGGTTCCCACGTGTTCTTAAAGTAACTTTCCATTAAACAATGTACTTTTATTGGGACACTTTCACACAGTCCTCCAAAGTCCTGCTCATCAATACATACCAGGTCAACACACCCTTTGAGTGGGTCAGGAAAATACCCGTGCCTTTCTTTTCCCACATGATGGCATGAAAGCAGACAGGGAACACTGTACTGAAGCTGATGATCTTTCACAGGAGTGTGGCCTTAGACCCTCTGCTTTCTGTGTAGGTTAATAGAAACCTCTTGGTGCAGGAAACAGCCTTTTTATGTAAGGGCATTTTTTGTTATTAATAACAAAACCAGGCATTCAACAGCTATATCTATATAAATTACTTCATACTGCTCCTATAAAAAGTACTTAAATTAAAATATAGCATGAATAACTGTTTGCTTTAATAGCAATACCTTACATTTATTAAACATGTTTTCAGTTACCAAACCTTCCTGTGACTTTTCTGAGCAGTAAGCTTTCAGCAAAAAGGACTATAGCCATAATTTATGTACCCCCATCACACAAATAAAGTGTTTGTATTCAATTTAAAAACTATTTTAAAAATGATTACACAATGAGGATGCATAAATCGTTGGAATTTGCAGTATCACAGTACACATACATAAGATTTGTAAAGGGGCTATACTCAATATTAATAAAATTAAACAAAATCTTATTAAATCACAGAATCTCTACTACTATGGATATAGAATGCTGTCTTAGGCAATATTTACAGGTGCACTTTTTTATATGGACTGAGAGAATGAAATTAATCCATAGATTTTTGGGAAGTACACAGCACAGACCGACTTCCATGGAATCAAATTTTGCCATTTTGCATGACACCTTTGGAGCAAGTCACACGCCTGCTGGGGCTCCCAGGTAACACTTGTTCCGTACTTGCTGCTGTATTGTGGCAGCAGCAGGAGCTGCCACTGAGAGGGATTTGAGCACGGATTTTGAGTCCGGGGTGGAGAAACCAGGGGGCTGCCACGCAGTCAGGACACAGCCAGCCTGTACCTGTGGCCACGGCTCTGGGCACCCGAGGCGCTCTGACAGGCACAGCACAGACACAGCCACAGCCAGTATTTTACTGTAAGCTGTAAAAGTAAAGCAGCTAAACTCCTCTCCACAGTTCCTGTGCGTTGCACAAGGTCTAACGTGTCGTTCTGGCAAGTGGATTAAGACATAGAGAAACATCTTCCAAAATACAGGCAATTAAGCACTACAGCTCGTGACCCGGGGGATGCTGCAGGGAATGCAGCAACAGAGGCTTTCAAGATAGTGATGGACAAATGGCTCTCAGGCATGGCAGAAGAAGGCGTGGTCTTTAGATCTGGCCTAGGGACAAGATTAGGTCTCTCTCAGAGACTTTTGTTGGTTCTGTTCTGTGAATTCTGGCCCAAGAAAGACAAGCATTCAGCTTGCATTGAGAGTCCACTTCCCTTTCTTCTTCTTCTTCATTCCCAGTTCTGCTCAATCAACATCTGTCTGGCTGGACAGATGTGTATTTACATGTACACAAAAGGGGCACAAAAGGATTTGGGCCCTCGGGTTGTAAACACATCTCACAAAAGTTAAGAGGAGAGCAGCGTACTAATGAGACTTGACCCTCAGGAGACAAGGCAAAGTAGCACTGCTGAGCTTGAAACTCGAGTCAGCAGAGCAGACCCAGAAAGCAGTCGCTGGTTTGCTGCCAGCAGTAAAACAAGCCCCAGTCGGGGTCACCTTTTCTTCGCAGACCCAGAGGCAGTCGGAGAGGTGACCCTCTCCGGGAGCGCCCGAGTCACGGAGCATCTGCTCTTCCTCACGCCACCGGGGCGCGGAGCCGCACGGCAGCTGCTGCCAGCACCGCCCGCTCCTTGCTCCGCCGGCAGAGCATCCCTCCCTGCCCTGCCCCGCTGCAGCGAGCCCGTGGGCATCGGGGCACGCGAGGCACGGCCTGAGAAGCGCTTCTGCTCCGATTCGAGCAGTTGCTGGGCAGAGAGCAGAGAAGCGATGCCCCGCTCCGTCCCGCTGGGTCAGGAGCGGCCGCCTGGCTCCCGCACGGCCCCGCCGGGCTCCGCTGGCCTTGAGAGAGGCAGAGGTGCCGCCGGACAGGGCTCCAGACCCCCAGCTGGTCTCGGAAAGAGCAGGGGAAAAAGCTGCAAGATGAGTTCTCAGGAGGTGGAATGGCCCTGGCAGGTGACACAGGATCTGTGACAGACTGGAACAACCCGCAGAGCTCCTTCACCCGCGCATGATGTGGAGTTTGGTCAGTGCCTCCCGGCTCCGGGTGTGAAGGGCAGGCTTTGCCCGGTGTGAAGGGCAGGCTTTGCCCGGTGTGAAGGGCAGGATTTTCCCGGTGTGAAGGGCAGGCTTTGCCCAGTCTGAAGGGCAGGCTTTGTCCGGTGAGAAGGACAGGATTTGCCCGGTGTGAAGGGCAGGTTTTGCCCAGTGTGAAGGGCAGGTTTTGCCCGGTGTGAAGGGCAGGATTTGCCCGGTGTGAAGGACAGGATTTGCCCGGTGTGAAGGGCAGGATTTGCCCGGTGTGGAGGGCAGGTTTTGCCCGGTGTGAAGGGCAGGCTTTGCCTGGTGTGAAGGACGGGCTTTGATCAATTTGAAGGGCAGGCTTTGCCCGGTGTGAAGGGCAGGTTTTGCCCGGTGTGAAGGGCAGGTTTTGCCTGGTGTGAAGGGGAGGCTTTGCCCAGTTTGAAGGGCAGGCTTTGCCCGGTGTGAAGGGCAGGCTTTGCCCAGTTTGAAGGGCAGGCTTTGCCCGGTGTGGAGGGCAGGCTTTGCCCGGTGTGAAGGACAGGCTTTGCCCAGTTTGAGGACAGGCTTTGCCCAGTGTGAAGGACAGGCTTTGCCCAGTTTGAGGACAGGCTTTTCCTGCCACACTGCACTGGAGGTGGGAAGGGCACTGCCCACAGCCCCAGCTGGCTCCCCAGCCTTTTCTCCCGCTCTTTTGGAAGGCTCTCAGAGGCCCTCGGCTCCACCAGGGTAACATGGTGACCCCCCCAATTAGGTGGGAAGGGATGAACTAAACCTGCCTGCCATAGCAGTGGGTCACTGGGAAGGAAGATTTGGGCCAAGGACACAGTGTTAAAGCCCTTGATTTTGGGCGTGGAGTTTTGGTGAAACAACCACCCAAACCTTCAGCAGAACAATTCTTTGTTGCTGCTGGTCATCATTTGGCTTGCCATCATTGACAAAACACTTCGGAATAGGATGTGTTTACAGCCTTTCTGCCTGCACACTGAGCATCCTCAGCATTTCGTAAGCTCCAAATACCTCTAAATATTTAGGTGCTTACACAAAGTATTTGACTTCTAGAAATGAGCTTCTGCTACTATTGGCACTGTCTACTGAAGCAGAACAGGAAAACCCGGAGTCTGCAAAGGTAAAATTCAAGTTATTAATCTACTGGTTACATTTCTCAGAATGAAAAGGAAGTGTGAATTACAATTATTTCATTTTTTTGCATCTGTACCTTTGGCAATTACTGACCCATCTCTCCCAGTGAGTCCAGGCTGGGATCTTTCAGGATTTCATGCAAATTAAATGACCGTAATTCTCAGAGTGGTGCTATTATCTAGAATCTATTCTTTGTGTTACATACCTTTTGATTTTCCTAGCAAGTCCTTCTGGTATTTAGTGTGAACTATTTTTTCATGCTGTAATCTGCAATGATGACGACCTTGTACCTGCTCTATACGTGGGGTTTGTCTCCCCTCTCTGATTTCTTGATGCCAGGGAGATTAGCATGTGCCATGTTTGTTGATAATTTTTTTATAAATCTTTTTTTCTTTTTAATCCTACACCACGCAATTCCCATGACTGCCATGCCTCCCCTGCAGGTTTCTTGGTAACAAAATCCAAGTAACCATTTTCCTTGATGAATATTAAATTCACAGATTGTTGAATATTGAGGAGATCAAACTCTTACCAGTTTTGGATTGAATTCAGAGAATAGTTTAAGCCAGAAACTGATTAGCATATGGAAAAGCTGAAATGTTTTAAAAGAAGTATTTGGGCATTTAGAAGTTGGGTTTTAGTTGAAAAATGAGTGCAACTCAAAGTTTAAACAAAGCCTTTAATCACTGCAAAATATTAGGGTTAATGGAACACTTCATAAAGACTGCAAACAATTCTTCCACCCACCCCCATCCCCAAAATACGGGATCAGCTGGACTGGACACCATTCTGTGGGGGGAAGGTGCCATACCTCCCAGCAATGCAGAAAAGTCCGCAGTGCCTGTCATTCCTGTTTGCCAGGGGTGTGGCTGGGGAGAGGCTCACCCCCCCTCACCCTCAGTGTCTGATAGATCGTGTGAGTTTATTAACACTGTGCTGCAAAAGATCCCGCGCTTCTCGTCAGTGGTTTCGAATGTTTGAAGGCTTTTACACTGGAGCAAAACCAGGATAAAATGAAACGAAGACTGTTAAATTGGTTGGTGTTTTAGTCTTTTTCTCCAGGTAAAGATCCTTAGTGGTGTAATGTGGCTGCAACTCATTAGAGCCCAGCTACACAACTATTATGTTAAAGTATATTGAAGGCAGTGGAGTGATGCTGCTATGCTCTGGCAGAGGATCTGCTCTGCTTTTTGCCATCATTTGCTCTGCTGAGCTGAGTAAATATGGCAATTTCTTGGATTGTCAGTAAGAAGGTCACTTTTACTCCTCAGTTCCTCCCCATCCACTCTAATTCAATCATTCAGTTCCAACTTTCAAACTTTTTCTCTTTAGATTTGACTCTATGACAAGTGAAGGGAAAAGAAAGGTCACCACCAATACGTGTAAAACACACGTGTGCCCATGGCAAACAAAGGAGCTTCTGGTTTTGCTGCCAGTAGCAAACAAGGAATGCTGCTGCCTTTGACCTCCTAGTTCAGACACCTCTGCTCCGTGTGCAGTCCAATAAAGAGCTTCCTTCAGATCACAACACAGCTTGCAGACAAGACCAAACCTCATGTTTCTACATGGAGAGCCACGCTGTCTCTCCAGGGCTCCTTGTATGACATTCATTTGCCTAAATATAGGTTGGCAGTGGTGTTTTCTGAGCCCAGGTGGGGGTGCTTGGCCTCCAGCCTCATCCCAGGAATGTGTGGATTTCCTCTGGGTCTTGTGCCATATCTGCTAGCTGCATCCAGATGTTTTGAATACCCGAGGACATTTAAATAACACTATTGGTTGGAGGGGTTTTTGTCCTTGAGTATTAAGTGTTATGGTTCTGCAGGTTTTGGTGCAATATCCCCTCAACCGTGTGTAACAATCCTGTGATTTTCACAGGTGCTTACAACCATTTGTGCCCCCGACTTCAAAGCCCACGTTCTCTGCAGCCATCCCACTGCATTTTCATTTTGCGTTCTGTGCAGGGGCAGAGTCTGCACAGAGCTGCAGGATGCTTGGCAATCTCCATCTGCCCAGCACAGAGGAGGAGCAGGCAGGTTAATCCCTCTCCTCCACTCCTTATTGAGCAATTAGGCCACTAAATAAGATCTTGTTTACTGATACCCAAAGAGGCTGTGATTTACTGGGTCTTGTAATAAATTTACATTCATCAGGAGGTAGCCAGAGGCAAGTCTGGAGTTTTAGCAGTGGCTAGTTTGTAGCTTCGCTCTTGGGTTGGGAACAGAATTTTAAAAGTTCTCAATGATAAAGCAATTTGTTTAAATCCCTAGTACCAAAAAAAAAAAAAAAAAAGAATGCTTGCTTAAAAAACGGTATGAAAGCAAAATTCCTCACTGTAGGGCCCATCCTTGATGTAATTGGAATCATTAGCAGCATGCCTACAATTTACCCAGAACGGCCCTGTGTGGGCCGTGCCTTTGGATGGGGCAGAGGCAGGCAGCTGGGGTGCCCCAAGGGGCTGAACAATGCTGGGTTTGGTGCTGTTGCTCCTTTCCGGTAAGAATTTTGCCTGTTGCTGTGAAATATTCTATGTTCAGGGCCGAGTTGATTCCTTCTCATGTGGTATTCCTATAAAGATCTGGTATACCAGGTAGAAACTAATGAATGGGTTATGACTATCTTTGTACTTTTTACAGGTCACAAATAGCAATATTTTGTCATTGTGGTTTCAAAGTTTCATCTTGTAAAGCAGTGTTCTCCAGAATGATCTCGCATATCTTCTAACAAATGCTGACCGTGTCTGCTGTGTTTTAATCCTGTGCACTTTCAGTAGAGAGCCTCAAATTGATCTGTTGACTTGAAAGTGGATTTAGTGTCCGATTTGAAGCAGCTGCTTATTCGAACTCTGGGACAAGAACAGTAATGACTAAAGGTTGTTATCAGTTGATTGTTACTGAGTGGTTTAAGCGAAACGAGGTTTTGGAGGATGAGTCAATCTTCCTGCGGACTGCTTTCCATGTAGCGCTTGGCACCCGCGCTGGCCCTGAGAGCGAAGTGTTCAATGTACCGTGGAGAATCACCCTGCTGGGTCAGGTGTGAGGAATGTTGGCAAGTGGGGCTGCAGAGGGGAGCTGCGTTGTTGTTGCTTATGTTTTATGTGTTGTTTCTATGCCTAAAGTCCTTTAGCAAAAGCCTCAGAGCGTCACTCACAAAGACTGCATTAACATAAGGTATTTACAAACCGAAGGAACTCTCCTTCCAGAGTTGTTTTAGAAGTGTTATCAATGGTGATATGTAAATAAGGAAGCAACCAGAAGAACAAGAAGCCCAGCTGATTTCAGTTTAATTGGAAGTATTACTAAAAAAATGGGGATGCAGCATAGTTATTGAGAGGAAAAGGACAAAATGAGTAAAAAAAATAATGGTAGCTGTAAGCAGCTGCAGCAATACAGGCTAAAGAAAATTGCTTTTATTTTTTTCTTTTTTGTTTGGCTGGTTTATTGGTTTTATAATGAATTACACAGAAATACGAGAGAGAAAACAACAGCAAAGACCTGCAGTGAAATACTGTGGAGATTTATAATGCTGTGGAAATGCTCAAGTGCTCAAATACATTGTCCCATTTTGATTGGAGGTTCATGGCTATAACCTGGCTTATCTCCTAGCATCTCACACCAATGAATTTAAGCCTGCAGAGTATAAAAATGACTGTGCATTTTGCTCAAGCACATTTGCAATCCATCTTGTAAAATAAAAAAAAAAAGAAAAAAAAAGAAAAAAACCCTCTCAGCTATGGGAATACTCAACAGTCTCGTTAATTTTCAGAAGTCTCCAGTGGGACATCATTTTCTTTTATCTCCTCACAAATGGCCTATAGAATCATATGCATCTTGCGCTGGTTTGGTATTGAGTGTGCTATAGTTATATATTATTTAACATTTTAGCCAAGTTTTGGTTTCATGAACAATTTATCTTCTGCTGTGCATTTCTGCCCTTGTGATTAATGAAGGTTACCAGCCTATGATTGCAAAGTGCCCTGGGTTCTCTTTCCTACCTAATCCTCTTTAAGTGCATTTTGGTCTAATTTTTTCTATTCGTTCCTTTGAGCTAATAATTCTCCTCACAGGTGCTGAATAATGTTTTCATGCTGCATATTGCTTTGCTGGTGTCCATAGGGAAGCTACAAAGCTCACGGATGCTGTCATGCCCTGTATTTATTGTCAGGAATTCTGGTAATGCAAAGTGCCTGGGGTCAAGGGGGCTATGGCTTTTAGTTTCTATTTACAGGGATTCTACAGCTTTTCTGATTTATTGACTTTTGTGATCAGTTTGACAAATGAAGACATACTGAAACCATACAAGAAATAATAATTTTTTTAGGCTCATCGTGAACCTTTGCTAGTGCAGGGTGTTGTGTAATAGCCTGTTATTCAGCTATTCCCCAGTTTCCACAGCAGAAAATAATTAGTGTTTTAAGACTAACCTCTTTAGGCTCTTTTTTAATGGACTATGAAAAGTATATTTGCGTTACTTTCACAGCTGAGATATTTCAAAGGATTAGTCAGAACCAAATAGCATCTACAGTGAGTACTTTATAACCTGTGGAGCACGATGCTGATGTGAGGCTCTTTGTTTTTTCAAGTGCAGATGTGGTTTTTAGCACTTTCTTGGTTTGGGTGTAGGTGGGTTTTTCTCCCCCTTTGATACAGTTCCCCTGTACCTCTGTCCCAGTATGTTTGCAGCTGCGTTGAGGATTTCCATGAGATTCTTGTGTAAGTTTCTCCCAGAACGAAGTATCAGGCTGAGGCTAAACTGTAAAATCAGTGCATAAGCCAATTCAGCTGGGGCTTACTGGTTAAATTCTAGGAGAGAAGTGTCCAGCTTGTGTTTCTCTGGAGTGAACTTCTGCGTCTCGCTTAAAATGAAGGAAATCTGTGCGGGCTGAGACCTGGGGCTGTGCTGTGGCTTGGGAGCCTTCCAGGCCTCCGTGAGTGGAGCTGCTGCCTTCTCTGTGGGATGAGAACCCGCTGCAGAGAGCAGGGGTTCCCCTGGGCACCGAGAGCCATCCCCTGGCCGAGTGCTGGGCTGGTTCAGTGGCCATTCCTACAGCACTGACCATGGGCAGCGGAACACTTCGCACCTGCGCGGTTTTGCTTTTTATTCCTTGTTTTTCTACCAACACCTGCACGTGGTGTTTTCTGTCAACACCCCCACACACTCGTGTGCACATGCAGCGTGTGCCTGTTTCCTGAAGCTGTAAGAAAATGACTCGGTTGCGGTTTAAAAGTAGGTGGAAATCCGTGCATCCGCACAAACATCTGTCAGGCAGGTGGGAGTTACAGTCCTTTCATAAGTAAATTATTACTTTCTCACTTTTTTTGAACAGCTTAATAATAATAAAAAAACCATCCCATTCCACCGTGTGAGATGATGTTCGGAGCAGCACGGAGTTCTGATGGCTGATTTCAATAATAAAGACAACAGGGGACTAAAAGGTGCAGTGCAGGAAGCTGGGAAACACATTCCTTTCCCCAGAGGGTGTACTTAGCTTTGTGCCTTTGATCACTTGAGAAGTATCATTAGAGCACAAAATGGCAGGCACTAGGGAACATTATGGCAATTATAATGGGAGAGCTTAGAAAAAAAAATATCAAAAGAAGTTTGAACTTATTTAGGAGTTTACTCCCATGAAGGTCTGATCACAGCAGAAGGATAAAATGCTCTAATAGATAAAATATGGAAGCTCCAGTGGGACTATTCTTCAGATATTGACTCCCAGATTAGCTCTGGTACAGAACAGGTTATATTTACAGGTTCAAGAAATCTAATCTGTGTACACACTTCATTATTACTTGCTATTTGTACTGCCATACCACCTGCAAGCCCATGTTACTCAACTAGATCCCATTGTGCTAAGAACTGTAGAAATATGGAAAAAAAACCACAGGCCATGGGACAAGTAAAGGCCCAGAAAGCCTTTAGACCCTGAAGCTGCAACACAGTAGCTAGCACTTGGAAAATCAAAGTGTTTGTCTTAAAACCTTGGAAATCACTGTACAAGTATTGCTGTAGCTTATTATCTCCTACTGTTACAGAGTGGGTTTGTGTTCGTGTTCTTAGTTCTAGAGAACAGAGGAATTTTAACAACAGTGTTTATTCTAAAGGGGGTTTTTTTAGTAGTGCCTTGGCAATACAACAACTGATTTTGCTTTGCTGTGACCTCAAAGAAACCATGTTTTCAGACAGAGGAGCTGCTCTCGGTTGGGGCAGCAGGCCAGAGGAGTTGACATTTCTGTACATTTCTGCAGTGTCCCAGGAGCTGGACGTAGAGCTGACAGAAAAGGCGATACCCGCGTTCTCCTTGTGGTGAAACACGCCTGCTCTAGCAGCCGGGGGTCTGTGTGCTGGGAGGTGTGAGCAGCAACTGGAGATGGGGAGTTCCACACAACTTCAAGCTTAAACTTCAGTGTCCTGAAAACACACTGTATGGTGTTAAGGAAAAAGTGTAGGTCACTAATAGGGCAAAATGCAAGACTCTAATACAAAACAAATGCAGAGTGGGAGGGGCCTTGTGCTTTGCCTGTAAGATGTCCAGAGAAACCTGGCACAAGCACCAGACTAATGCAGCACTCTCGTGTCACCTGTGTTCTCCTTGTCTGTACTGAGCGCAATCCAATAATAAGCACAGCTTTTAAATATGCCTTTTACTGCCTCGGCACAAGCTGTATCGATTGTGCTCACATGCAACATCTTTAACATAAAATAAAGCAGAGATAAGACGGGAGAAATAACCCAATTTGCTTCTGCAGATGGTGGGTGGGGGGTGTTAAAGTTCCAATTGGACACATATGGAACAAATCTTGTTGTAACGTAGCAAAAGAAAGCATTTCAAAGAAACCATCTTATCATCACCATCAACCTAAACAGGCAGCCCACACAGCTTTGGCATTTCAATTTTCTGCTCATTTTCCTTTGTTTGTATCAGATGTGTTGCCTGTTTTCCATAGTTCATAGATGTCTCACTGTGATAGGAGCTTGGAGAGCAGCAAGTACAGCCCATTTTCAGAAATGGCAGTTACATTGAAAAAAGGAAAAGTAATAAAAATCATCCAGTTGCCCCAGCTTCTGCAAATTATTCAGTCAAACCTCAGTTAGAATTGTTTCTCCTTTTACTGGTCCTCTACCCTTCCCCTTTCTTTCTGCAGACACTCAAACATTATGGGGTTGGTACATAATATATAGCTACATAATGCTTGTCTTCTGGCTTACTCACCTGGCTAAAAAGACTTCCTGCTGGAGAAACAGCATTCCATAGGGAACGGCTGGAATGCCTTTGCATAGGGGTACTCCATTTGCCAGGACTAGTTCAACTTCTTTCTCTTGTCGCTTCTAAACGGCAAATATATGCAGTTGGTTGTTATACAAGAAATGTCAGAGAAGAGATCATTACTTATGGAGGCATCACACACATCAGCCCCTGATAAAGAAGCAGGAGACTGCTGTGTTTTTCCAAAAAAAGTCTCTCCAAACCTTTACTGTAATGACGAGTCACTTGATTCTCTTGGCATTGCTTGTGCCCTCTGTGAATGGGATGTGCTTTACGTGGTGGGAACTCGTGTGTGCCCTAGTGTCTCTTACTTATTAATGTATTTGTTCCCATTACCCACAGCTTTGGATTTTTGCCTTTTACGCATGAGCGGTCTGAGATCCGCAGCCTCGCTTCACACTGAGCTCCTGTTTTGGTGTCTGACTTACCATATGTTCCAATGGGAAATTAATTGCTTCTGTATCTTTATGGGCCTGCTACTAAATGATTTGCCAAAGAGACACTGGAAAATACAGCGAGCTATTTCTCCTGGCTCTTATCTCCTGACTGAAGGATCACACTTCACCACTCACAGTATTATAATAAGTCTTAATTCATTAATGTTTTTGGAAGATCTTGTAAACCTCTTAGGAGCAGGGCTTTGAGAGTACAAAATGCTATTTTATTCATGGGCTTCTAAAACCTTTTGTACTTTGAATTTATTAAAAAAAAGAAAACTCAAATGAGACAGAGAAGGTAATAGAAGACGAAGTTGGACATTTGCAATCTCAAGATTTCAATGTAATTAGGGGAAAAAAAGAGATATTGGGAACACGGAGTCATTCGTGTGACATTCTGGTGAAACCAGACTGAGCAAAAATGGTAAGCATGCCGCAGTGCTGCCCTTACACAAATCCAGGTTATTTCTATCTGAAGTATTTTCATCTTATATCTTTTTCTCTTGCCAGATTTTAGGGCCATGAGAGCGAAGGCCAAAGCAGTCAGGTAGCTTCCTTCAATCCAGAAAACATAACCTTTGCCTTTAGCACCTTCTGCATTGGAATAATTGAAAGGGAAATGTTTTGGAGCTCAGGGCTGCTGATTTTAGAGGACCAGAAGAGGGCAAAATAAAGATCATGGGAAAAGCGTACAAAACCAGAGGTTATAGGAAAACAGGGACCAATAGTAAACACATCCAGCATCTTTGGAGAATGGAGAGGGCATAGTCCGAAGCCTTGGGAAATGTTCTTCATCAGCATTTCCTATTTGTGTGTAGCTTGCTATAACCTGCACTTTGAAAACAGTTTCTGTCTCTTAAAAACCCCCAAACTTCAGGATGCTTTCTGTAACACAACAGGAAACTTCAACAGGCTAGGTTGTAGTGAGCTCATGCCCTTCCTGAGGCATGGCAGGCTACAAGATTAAGAATTTTTCAGGAAAAAATCGTAAGTGCAATTGGTGGTACCTTGAATTTTTTAGAAACATTATTTCTTTAAGCCTAATGGGCGACTCTTCAGTGTATGGAGCCGTGTGAAGCAGGCTGCTGCAGGTTCTCATTTGGAGTACATCAGCACAGTCTGATTTCATGCTGGAGTGCTCATTTGCAATAACTGCAGATAGGAACTTCACTGTGCTGAGATAAAATTGTGGGATTAAGTTCAACCCTGGAGTAATATTTTTCAACACTTTACATTTTGGGAGCCATCAAAAGAGAGTGAACAATTGCGGAGTGAAAAGCCAATTAAAAAAAGCGGTTTTCAGGTATGAGTGTCCCCACCTCACACACTGGCATTGGCTCACTCCTGTCCATTACTCTAAGGAAAATACTGACTTCAAGGTTGCTTCAGCACATATAGACTCCAGAAAAAAATGCTGGATGACAGTTTCAGGCAGATTGGTACATTCTCCAATCTGCCAATTGTGCCTTGTCCTTTTCCAAGGTTGGTATCAACGAGAAGAGTTTAGTTTCATTTATTAAAGGCTTTGAAATAGATTACTTTGCATTTCACTTTCAGAGTACCAGCACCTGCCTGGAGTGATCTTCATGTCCATACTTGCCTCTTGGCTTCATTTATGTCAGCAAAGTTTAACTTAATGTTGCCAGCAACAGCAGAAAATGAAAAGTAATGAAAAAATGAAAACACTCGTTTGTTATACTTTGCAATTTAAACGTTGATGTCTATAACTCCCTGCATCACTCATCATAGAACAAAAATATGCTCCTGGTGTCATATGTGAGTTATGGCTGCTTTGACTAATAGCCATAATGGCAGAATGAATTTTCACTGTGAAGTGAGGTGCCTGTGGTGGGAGCTCTGCCAAAACACCAAATCGAGCGGGAGGTCTGAGTGCAGCGTAAACGGGTGCTCCATATGCTCGAGAGACTTTTGGAATCAGCCCAGCCTACATATGCTTCTGTTGGCAAGCTCTTGAATAGAAAGGAAGATATTGTCCTCACCCTACCTAACATACCTCCCACTCATTTGAAATGCTCATTTGCAAATGGAGAACGTGCAGATCTGAGAATGATAGTGGCACAATCCCAGTCTTGCTGCAGCTGGATAGGAGGGAAAAAAAGTAAAAAACATTGAGTAGATTTTAAAGCAGAAAACGTATTGATGTAAAACATGGTAAAAAAGCATCTGAGATGTTCTCCTATCCATGATCTGTGGAGTAGTAGAATAATTTTTACCATTGCATTAAGGTGCACAGACTTCACTAGCCAGTCCAGGGAACAGCAGTTGACTGGAAGATGCTTTGATGAACAAAACACTTGAAACAATAACATCTTCCCTTGCTTTACTGTGATTGCAGTGAAGAAGCTACAGTAGAAAATGGTCCAGGTTAAGGTGAGCAAGAGGATAGGAAACACAGAGAGACGGTTTTAAGCATATTGCAGAGAGGAAATGGAAGAGGGAGAATCCAAGGACAGAGGGATTTGCAGAGATTAAGAAGCAGAGGGGTGGGTAGAGGAAGAGGTGATGGAGCAAGCTTATGTAGTAAACAGGTTTTCCACCAGGATGCCATAGTTTGCCATCTGTGTCAGGAACCAGGTGTAACTGTTCCCTCTTCCTCGCTTTTGAAGTTTAGTCTCATGGCTCCCGGCATCGCTCTTTTTTTTTTTCCTTCGGTATCGCTGTCCTCCTGTTTGAGTTCTGTGAATGCCAGGCATGCATAGATGTGTGCTCTGACCTTGCTCTGAAAGTCCCCACTTTCCCCTTCACGTGGAGAAAGTCATTATGTGCAAGAGCTGTGGGGACAAGGGTGGGCAGAACTTCAGTGAATAAAGCTATCTTGAGCAAGAACTCGATCATTTCTCCTCCTCCTCTGCTGCCCTGCTGCCTTGCTCATCGTGTGCAGCAGAATGGCAGGAAGCTTTTCCAGTACCTGATTTGCAGCACAAGCCTTTNAAGATATTGTCCTCACCCTACCTAACATACCTCCCACTCATTTGAAATGCTCATTTGCAAATGGAGAACGTGCAGATCTGAGAATGATAGTGGCACAATCCCAGTCTTGCTGCAGCTGGATAGGAGGGAAAAAAAGTAAAAAACATTGAGTAGATTTTAAAGCAGAAAACGTATTGATGTAAAACATGGTAAAAAAGCATCTGAGATGTTCTCCTATCCATGATCTGTGGAGTAGTAGAATAATTTTTACCATTGCATTAAGGTGCACAGACTTCACTAGCCAGTCCAGGGAACAGCAGTTGACTGGAAGATGCTTTGATGAACAAAACACTTGAAACAATAACATCTTCCCTTGCTTTACTGTGATTGCAGTGAAGAAGCTACAGTAGAAAATGGTCCAGGTTAAGGTGAGCAAGAGGATAGGAAACACAGAGAGACGGTTTTAAGCATATTGCAGAGAGGAAATGGAAGAGGGAGAATCCAAGGACAGAGGGATTTGCAGAGATTAAGAAGCAGAGGGGTGGGTAGAGGAAGAGGTGATGGAGCAAGCTTATGTAGTAAACAGGTTTTCCACCAGGATGCCATAGTTTGCCATCTGTGTCAGGAACCAGGTGTAACTGTTCCCTCTTCCTCGCTTTTGAAGTTTAGTCTCATGGCTCCCAGCATCGTTCTTTTTTTTTTCCTTCGGTATCGCTGTCCTCCTGTTTGAGTTCTGTGAATGCCAGGCATGCATAGATGTGTGCTCTGACCTTGCTCTGAAAGTCCCCACTTTCCCCTTCACGTGGAGAAAGTCATTATGTGCAAGAGCTGTGGGGACAAGGGTGGGCAGAACTTCAGTGAATAAAGCTATCTTGAGCAAGAACTCGATCATTTCTCCTCCTCCTCTGCTGCCCTGCTGCCTTGCTCATCGTGTGCAGCAGAATGGCAGGAAGCTTTTCCGGTACCTGATTTGCAGCACAAGCCTTTCTGCTCTTACAGGTGTGTCAGTGCTGACCTCAAGACACTGAATGCAGTTGTTTTTCCCAGCTTCAGCAGCGGTGTTCCCTGCTGCTGAAAACTTCCATTATACGCTCTTATTCTTGTGCCTTGTACCCATGACAGTGCCCCTTTCCCCTGCCTTCCTTACAGGAGTGTAATTGCCATTTGCTAGGAGCTCGACAGAGTCCCGAGTTCTCTCTGGTAATCCTTCCCAAACCTTTAATTTACCCACCTCTCCTTTCCTACATGTCTTTGCAACTGCTTGGTAGTTAAATAGCAGGAGTGGGAAGAATATTACCACAAAGCCTGTGCTGCAGTTTCACATCCTCCAGTCTTTTGATGGTGATTTTGGGTGAATTTAAATGAACCCCTCCATTTCTGTGAAAAGAACATCAAAATATGTAATTTACTAAAAATATAATAATCTGTTGTCTTAATGGATATTTTGAGAAAATCTTTTAGTACAAAATTTGATTAACATATGAGGAGAACTCCTACAGAGGGCAATTCCAATTATGAAAGGGCTTCAAACACTGTTGTTATTGCAGGTTTGGTGAAACTTGAATCTTTGATATATCTTCAAAACTCCATAGTATTTATAGCATAAGTGGCAACGTAAGGCACAAAAAGATCAAGGGAGAGGTCTGTAAATCAGGTGAGCTTGCTTTAGATTTTGTTGGTGTGGGGAATAAAGTGATCTTCCAGTCACCCTGTGAACCCTTACAGATATAAATAGTTGTGGTGGAAGAGTGATTCAGAGTAATACCATTAAATGTGTATGTATGTGTTTATGCCACTGGGCCCGGTGCCAGAAGTGCTCCGGGAGGGCTGAGCATTGTGTAAACCACCTTCAATAACACTTAAATTTTCCTTTAACAACTGTAATGAAAGGACCAAAGATGCATTTATTTGAAACAACTCAAAAATAGTTGTTTAACTGTTTTCATGGAAAAAAAATTGCTGTTCATTTTTTTATGGAGACTTTTTCCCCCCACCTACAATCCACTGGATTGCAATAGAAACAGTAAAAGTTGGCGCAACTAAAATGGCTCTGAGAAAGCAAAGAGCTGCTTCTGTGAGTTTACTGCAATCAGCAGTGATTCTGGCTTTGAACCATCTCCAGTGCAATTTGCAATTGCTTTTGCTTTGTTTGGGTTTTTTATTTTTCTTTTATTCATACCTCTGTAGCATTTAGGAGGTGGGGAAATCTGGTGTTCCTGAGAGTGGCCTCTTGTTCATAGATGGGAGTGTGTATATATATATATATATGCATATGTATGCACGCACACACAGGCACGTACACGTAAAGTCCTCCCACTCACCGCTGCCTGTTCCCTCTATACTTTGCCCTTGTTTATGCTTCTCTTCAGAAACACAAAAATGAAACCATTTGGAGCTTCGTAACTCTTCCACTCAAAAGCAGAAGGCTCTGGCCTGCTGTTCCTCCTCCTACCCGCTGCCTCAGACTTCCCATTCTGGGAGTGAGACGTCCAAACATATGTCACACAACGCGGCATAAATACCACACGCAAACAGATTCCTCTGTGTGGGTGGCAAGCACAAAACCCAGCTTCTGGCAGCAAAACCCCCTGCCTTAGTCCTCTGCAAAATGCTAAGGAAGAAAAACTGCACCAGGTGAGGGTAGCACCCAATAAAACACAGCTCTGTCAGTTTTGCCTCCTGAGCAGGACTGAGGGATTCCTGTTGACTTTGGGGGTTTTCAAACCTCCTGAACCATTCGCAAATCTCACAAGGTCTGCAAAACCAGTTCCAATCCGTGCTGTATTTTTCTTCCTCTTTCCCTGAACTTATAAACCCTTATGGTTTCCAAGGACAATTCAATATAAAAGGAAAAGAAAACTAGCTAATGGGGGAGTTTTGTTGAATTGGGATGGAAGGCAAAACCAAAAAAAAAAAAAAAGAAAAAAAGGCTGGCATGAGTTTATGGCCTATGTATACATGGGATTTATACTGACAAGCAGACTTATCCCTGCTGGCACAAATCCCAGAAACTACAGTGGCTGGCAGGTCTGCCCAGAAATGGATTGCACCACCAGTGTGAAATGCCTGTTCCCCCATCTCCTGGGGAGAGCTCCAAACATGATAACTGCTGAGTAATGGGATTTGGCTGAAGAAATTAAAAATGACGCCCTCTCAAGGGAGACGATGGGAGATATTTGCAGGAGAAGATTCAAGCTGTCAAATCTTTTTCTTAATTTGAAAGTTCTCTTCACTCTTCCTT
The DNA here is from genome assembly GCA_013398055.1 of Ifrita kowaldi. Taxonomy (NCBI): domain Eukaryota; kingdom Metazoa; phylum Chordata; class Aves; order Passeriformes; family Cinclosomatidae; genus Ifrita; species Ifrita kowaldi. The sequence goes on along the minus strand of VZRS01001562.1, from coordinate 481,131 downwards.
ACCATCTTTCTATGCTCTCTATCAGCAATTTTCATCCTAAATGCTCATTGCTAATCTGTTTTCACACTTTACATCTGTTTTTTTCCAGGTCCCTTCCAGGCACCCTATGTCTCCTAACTCTGACAACAACCCTGCTAGGAATTAGCTTTGTAACCTATTACATCAGCAGGTTCAAAATGGATTAATGTTGTTAGGAATGAAAGACTTTTATCATGAGAAATTTCAGGGGGTTTTTTTTCTCCTTTTTTTTTTCCTGTGTGTCCAAAAGTATCATCTGGGTCTATACCTTCAAATTACATGTGGATTTCTCAGGGTTCCATATTAAAAAAACCAAGAAAGCCTCACTACTGTACTAAGCCCTCTACAGGCTGCTAACCTTTTTTTTTTTTTTAATCCTCTTTTCAGTTAATTTAGGAGAAAATTCTCTTTAGAGGTAAAAATCTGAAAAATCATCACTTTAGTAATAATAATAAAGTTAGATTAAATCGTGCCTTCAATAAACGTGGTGTCAGCACTCATACTAAGAGGCAGCATCAGGCAGCCCCCTCCAGTAGCCAGTGCTGGATTTGCCCAGGTGAAATGCTGGGATCTTGTGCTGCTTCCCTGTGTCTCTGGAACCACCGGGTGTGCGGGCTCAGTGCCGGCGCCGTAGCTTGGCTCTCCCTCCGAGTGCACCCCCAGACTCAGCAGCTCCTGTTGGAAAGGTCTGGTACTCTGGCAAGGAGGCAGCACTGGCATCCTTCCCCTCAGCACCTGGGTAGGAGTTTGCTCAGGCTCTAATTTTGTCACCATCTTTCTGTAAAAGTGAGGGAATTACACCATCTCCTTATCAGAGGTGAATTTTGCATCTACATGAACTGAGGATCGAGCTGCTTGGGTGTGTGACTCTGGGCTTTGAAGATCCTAGCAAAGGAGAAAGTTCAGTTGTAGGCTCTAACATTTTTCTTTCTGCTTCCCACACGCTCTTCCCACCACCACAGGTGTAACATTTCAAGTAATTTTTCAATAAATGACATGTTGTTCTTTCTTCTATTTAGACTGTAGAAAAATAGTGTGAGGTCTCCTGTCTTTGCTAGATTTTCACTACTCAGTGATATTTCCAAAGTTCAGCAGGTAACAAGAAGGTAGAATTAATTCTTCCAGGACTTGGACAGCTTGGGAATCTCTTACTGCCCTCTGTCAAGCTTGGCATTGTGTGTTCTGTCTTTCCTGCTGCCTTCAGTTTCAGACCTATCACAGCTGCCTCTGCAACCATGGGAAGCAACCAAGAGTTAGAAGTCGAACAGGTGACAGTCGTCTTTATTTACAAGTTCCAGATCAGAGCACAGATGGTGTTTCTTTGTAGGATATTAGGAAAAGATCTCAGAATTGGAGCAGGACATGAAGAGTAAGTCAGTCTCATCTCAGAAGCATTAAGGGACCTTGCTGATCAAGGGGTGGTCCATGGATTAAAATGTGTTACAGAGGGCAAACAAACGCTGTTAATGCTATACAGGCTGAGCTCCAGGTTCCGTTCCTTTCACGTGGATGATACTCACAGGCCTTTCTGCAGCATTATGATTGAACCTTAAATACGTGCTCTAGTCTTGTGTGCTTGGAAAATGCCAGGGTTTTGTTTATTCTCACCTGTCTGCTCTCTTGGTACTTGTTGAACTTGCCTGTTGCTACAAGAAAATTAATTATTTATTTGTGAGCTTTGTATATGCTGTAGTGAAAGGAATCTACATGCAGAAACTGTCTGAGAACAAATATTTTCCAAAGAGGTAAAACATTTGTATCAGTCAGTTGAGGCCATTCTTGATCTCATTTTAGTTGATAAAGGAGCCCTTGAACCATGGTGAGAAATGCCTGTTTCCTAGAAGTATTTGTTTTACTCACAAGCTTTTACAGTAAGGAGTGAGTAAAAGGAATTAGAGAGCTCTGTTATTCCTCTATTATTTCTATCCTGGGTTTTTTATCCATATATCATTGTAAGTTTTGATTGTTTTTATTTTTCCAAACTAATCTGCATTTTATATTTATTTTCACATTTTTACTTACTTTCTTAAATGACGTACATTTGATAACTGCTTTAGTCATTTGTGTGTTCTTTTGCCTGAATTGAATGACTTTGGCTCTTCAAATTTCCAACACGATTGAAAATTCAATTTGCTTCCAAGGACCTCTGTTCCTAAAGTGCCTGTTACGGTGAATTTTTTAAGCAAGCAAAGTTATTCAACTCAAGTAAAGAAAAGAATAATCAGTCAATTTATCTGTTTAATAATTTCTCGTATGAGAGATTATTCCTGGTTGTATGGAAATAAATTACAAGATCCATGAAACTATATTCCTCTGGAATTAGGGTAACTTCTCCAAAAGCAATGATTGGATGATTGTTTTCTTGGAGTTAACTCTTTCCTCTTTAGTAATGCTGTCAGGAGATATCTGAAAGAACTTGGTGTGCTAGCTGGATGTTCCAACGCTGCAGTTTCACTTAGAGCTGTGAAAATACTGGAGGGAAGAGCTTTCTTCTTCCATTAGATTTTCATCAAGTTTTCAGATGCTGTCATGCCCTTTTTGCTTATGCCTTCTAAAAAAACCCCCGTATTTTTCTTGATTTTCCTCTCCCTAGTTCCAAAGTTGTTCCATCACAGACCATGATGGAACGAGGTCCAAGTCGTGTTTTCTGATTGTCATGAATGAGCGATTTAGGTCACTCAATCACTGTCAAAGGTATTAGCAAAAGTGCTTTTAATGGGAATTTGTAGAAGTGTGACTAAGTTGGATGACAAGGTTCCCTCTGTTCTTTGCTTCTCCATTGCTTCAAAGGATTCTCTATCTAAACTCAAGGCAGCCTGTGGTCAGATTTCCACACATTACCTTTTCCAGCAGATCTCACCTATTTTCAGATATGTTTGCTTTTCAATAATGTTTTTATCTTTTTTCCCTTCTCCCTTGTTTTTCTATACTTGTCTCTACATCCATGTTGTTTTAATTGCTCTTCTCTTTTGCTTTCAGAAAAGTTTCGTTGGGTTTTTTTCCCCCCAGAATTATTATTTAGCCTTTTGTGTACCTGAAAGAAAAGAAATTGTGAATCTCTTCTTACTCAGATCCAAATGCAATTTATATGAATGTGTACAATGTTTGAAAATTTCTGAAGCTTAGAAACCAACAAGTTTAGTTTGAATGCACTCTACACAATGAAAAAAGGCAGATTTGGTGCCTCCTCTTGCTTCCTTGAATTCAGGGGTAGATATACTATTGATCTAGAGGAGCACGAGCAAGAATTTTAGTGCAATAAGATGGAATACAAAACAGAGGACAGGACTGATATGAACTCATTGCTCAGCCTAATTTTCCAATGAGAAAATGTCTCAGAAAAGCTGCCGTAAGTCTGAAATAATTATGATTGTTGTTGTTGTTTAGGGAATTTTTATGTTTTGGTTTATCGTTGTTGTTTTGTTGTTGTTGTTTTGGGTTTGGGGGAGTTTAATTTTTGCTTTTGTTTTGCCCTTTTTTTTTTAATAAAGATCCTTGTGATTAAACCTGGTCTATCAGTGCATTATTGCATCTCCTGGCACCACTGAGCAAATAGGCTGCCACAGCACAGCTCCCTGCTGACCTCCCAGCAACGGCTGATTGACTTTGCAAGGATTTTTCATTTCAGAAACATTTGCAATTTCCTGAAATGATTCCAAAGAATCACATCATTTTATTTCATATTCATGTTTGCTTGCATCAGTTATTTTGGGGGCAGCAGAGGAGGGGATGAAATTGTTTTATAGAAATAATTTGAATGTATTTCGTAGCAAGCAATGTTCTGACCCTGGCACTGTTGCCTTTCTACCCTTCTATATTGAAATAGGATTTCATTGTGCTTGGCTATCTCAGGTTTCCCAGAATCCCACCTGTTTTATTTGTTTTGCTATGAAGAAGTATCATTATAGCTCACTTTATGCCTTTTGTTAAGAATTAGCACTCCTGAGAATCAAAAATGATGAAGATGCAAATGTTCAGACAAATAATTGCAGGTATTACAATGAGTTGTCCACCCACAGGCTCAGCAGGTGCTGGAGCAATTGGCTGGGAAATAGAGGATTTCTGGTACACAATCTGCAGATACTTTGGTAGCTTATTTTCATTAGAATCTTGTTCAGAAAAGAAATAGAGTAAAAGGATTTTGCTGAACCCAGCTGGTTGTAATCTATGAAAGACCTTAGAATTTCCCAAATCATCACTAATTTGATGTACATTCTTCATCTTTTTCAGGGAAAAGCAGTGTACAGAACCATGAAAAACACTCTCTAATCTGTAGCAGGCTTGGGCACAGAAGTGTCCAGTTTGTGTCACAGCTGTCTCTTCCTAAGTGGCAGCTTCCAGAGGGAAATCTGAAGTACATGTAAATGCATGTGTAATATTTTTTCTTTACTTTCTTTACTTTTTCTGCTCTGTTCAACTTCTGCTCTCTCTATAGATTCCAGTTATTTTCTGCGTTGTGGTTCTGTCCCATACTGTGGCTGTAATCTCAAAAACTGATCAGTGTCATTGAGGTACATTGAAAGAAAACCCCACATCAGTGTTGTAGGGGATATGAGACTGAAATGGAAGCTGGTTGCTCCTTCTGCCTCAGGTGGTGATCTCTGTTCTCCCCTTCCTCAATAGTGCCACAAACATAATCCTGGGAAAATTTAATGAGTTTACATACATCAGATGGAAAATAACGTGAGAAAGCATGATTGGGAAAGGATTTTTTCTCTTCTCCCTTATGACTAAAAATTGAGATATCCTTGGGCATGTGTTCTCGAGTTCATCACTACAGGCAGTGAATCTTTTTTTCTGACCTGATTATCTTTCTTTGGGTGACAAGTGACCTGTCAATTTGAAGGTGTGTTTTCTAGCTAGATGGACCTGTCATCAGACTAGAATTTCTTGTGTTGGATATGGTCTTTCAACCTGAATTTCTGAGCTGAAATAATAGCTGTGTTGTAGTTATGAAATATGGTTGGAACTGCTCCGTTTCTGTAGATATAAGTGCTGCTGATAGCTTGGATTTAAGTGTTTCTTGTTGCAGAAGTTATAGAGGGCTCAAAAGTAGCATTCCCTCCTTCATTTGTGGAACTCACAATTCCTTGATGCCATATCCCGTAAAATTCCATGTAAAGCGCTTGCCCTTTGCAAACCTGACAGAAAGCTGGGCCCTGGCCATAAGGGGATCAGAACATGCACATTGATGGGCTTGGCAAAGAGTGATAAAGGTCACACAACAGACCAGAAGCAGAGAAAAGAATCCTGTGTCGGTCTGAGGATGGCATGAGAATTACTGCCTAGAGTGAAAATTAATGAGGACTTCAGCTGAACTGAGTTCAGGTAAAGAAACCTGACTGTTTGTTAGTGTAGACCCCAGCACAGCAGAGTCTGGCTGTGTGCCATCCTTGCACCTGGACCATGGCACATTTCATTCCAGGCACCATGAAAACCCAGCTGACAGTAGAACTTTGTCTTGCAGTATGCAAACCAAGGAAGTTATCTATGGCCATTATAACTGTTCTGTATATTATACACATTGCCAGAAGTTATACGAGGTATTTTAATATTCTGGAGTCAGCAAGAGCACAAGAAAAAGAGGCGTTTTTCATTTATGATATTAAATCTTTGTGTATTCAGATTCTATCACATTTCATGGAACAAGGGAAAAGGAATCCTGCTGCTCTTTATGACAAAGCTCAAATCATTTGGTAGCACCAGGATTTCAGAAAACAGGCTCCAAGTATTCCACTGGTTGCTAGCAGTAGGGCCGAAGTCACTTTATCCAGGTTGGTTTGGTTTGGTTTTGTTTTTTAACTTGTAACTTCTTAAAAGATGCTGATCTAGTCCTTCTTAGGAAAAATGAAATAAACATCAGTAATCACAGCAAATAACTTGCAGTAACAAGGGAATGCTTATGCCTTCGATTTGAACAGACACTCAGAAGAGCTTTGCTGGGTAACCTTACCTGAAAGCCAGTGTATTCACATTACAGCACAACTAATCAGTGCAGCACATTTTAAGATTTTTTTTTTTAATAATATTGTGTCCAAAAACAATGTTTCATAGGGCAAACAAGTGTGTTGTTTTTGTTTGGGTTTTTTGTGGGTTTTTTAATGTGCTGTATTGAGGGTTTCAAAAAAACCAGAATTATCTAAACCAAGAGAGTTGACTCAATTTTACTGAAATGCAGGAACTGGATAAAATGTTGAAAACTTAATGGTAAAGGCAAAAGTACTGAATTAATAGCTAGAACATGAGAGCTGCCTGCCAGGATACATAAGAAATTTGGGGTCAGAGGATGAGTAAGAAGAGAGTAGGGGAGAAAAACACTGAAATGTTAGCAATAAAACAGCTTTTATGGGCAGGAGTAGAAATGCAGAGTGTGTTGGAAGCAGCTCAATCCCGTGTGTTCCAACTGCTCAAGTTCCAAATGTGTAATAATTTCTGTGGCTAATTCTATATACTTTATCAACCCTGCACACATATTCACCATGAAGATCCAAGCAAGCAGAAGCACCGTTTCCCCTGAGCAACTTGCAATGCTTCAGGAAGGTTTTGGGGTGTCTTCCCGTACATGACTGGCAAAAGGACTGGTGTATACGGGAAGTAATTTTACACACAAGGAGAATACAATCCACTGATTATTCAGATTTTATGGCATTTGGCCAGGATGGAGTGTGAATAGCTGAGAAGGGTCCCTGAGACTACTGAGAAGCAAAAGCTAGAGCGTGGCCTATCCACTTTGATAGACACGGTCTGGAGCCCCTTCAGGTTGAAACCACGTCCTGGCAAGGGCTGTAACCACAGTGCCGCTGAATGGAGAGGGAAACCCTTCCCTGACTCCTGCTCCGTCTGTTTCAACAGGCTGGTTTATTGTGCTGGTGTGGCAAGAGGATTCAGGGCTCGGGATGCCAGTTTGACACCTCGCCAAGGCCTGTGTGTCTTTGTGCAGAGAGGGAAGGATTTACACAAACTCCTCCCTTCAAAGCTCGTTGTCTGCTCTGAAGCTGTGCTGGGCACGGGCTGTGCCTCTGGAATTCTGCTCTGGATTCACTGCAGAGGGGCTGCCCTCGTCACCCGGCTCAGACCTTCCTGTCACACCACGGAGTGGGCCCATAAAGCTCTGAGGTGCTGCCTTGGCCAAAGTCGAACCCAGCTTTGGGACGCGGGTGTTCCCACACTTACAAAGCCCTCAGAACCACAACTGGTGGTCACAGCAAGAAGGTCTGATCTGAAAGAAATAAATTGGCCAGTAATTATTTATAGAGAAAGGCCAGCTGAATATTAATTGGAATCAATGGCAATTACTGTGCTAGGAAGAAACAACTTAAGATTAAATCAATTAAAGGTAATGCCTTGAAGGAAAGACAGTGATATTTAATTTAAATTGTTTTAAAGGGTATTTCACACTCCTAAATTGGTGTTTCCATTAGGTTATTTTAAACATTTTACATTGAAAATTGAATTGAATTTTCTCTTCAAAGGCAGAGAATAAAAGGAATATTAGTAGGTTGTTATTTCCCAATATAGAAATTACACAACCTACACTTTATTTTACAGTTCTTCACAAGTTAAAAAAAAAAAAATTGTGTGGATGTCTAAATGGTAAATAATGTACATGGTTTAAAGGGATATATTTTATGTTCTGACATAATTTTTCTTTCCTTAAATTAGTATTCCAAAGAAAAAAAATTCATCAAAGACCTGTTTGTTTTTTCGTGGTGGGGTGGTGTTGGCTTTTTTTTCCTCTCATGAATGACCTCTTTAGATCCAGTATCTACCAAAGTCTATATAGTCCCTTTATTTCTAGTTTTTTATATTTAGAACTGGAGTTTCTAAAGTTATATTTTTGTTGTCGTTTAGCTTCTAAACATGGAAACCTGGAATACTTGCATGCAGAAATGTTCTTTGCTTTCTTTTTTTTCTTTTTTTCTTTTGATTTTTTTTTTTAAAGGGGGAAGAGGTAGAGCGAGCAGTGTCCTGAAAGAGAGCCATGTTCTGTAATTGGTCTTGGTTTTGACTTGCTCCAGACTGGTTTTCAGCATGTGGAAAAAAAAGGAGGGGATATTTTCAAAATGTGTTAACTACTGCCATCCCATGGTCCCTTTGCAGAGATTTTAACAGTGCCTGCATAAGCAATATTGCATATTTCATATAGGGTGTCTCGATCCATAGCACGCTCCTTCCTGAGCTTCCTGTTTGTGCTGATGGAAGGACTGGCTTGCAGTAACAATTTCAAGGGAAATGTTTCCTCAGTGGTGTGGTGTGTGTGTTGCTTACTGTCTTGTGTTCCTTCTCTCCTAATGGCAAACCTCTGCCCCCGTTCTGTGCGGGGCTGACAAACCAGCCCCGTTCTCTCCTGCAGGGTTTAAAACTTGTCACACACACACACACACACACAGAGCAGTACTTTCTCCAGCCCTGTGCTGAGGCTGAACACACTGTTTGGAACAATCCATAGTGGCTGCCTTAGCAGAAGCTCTACTGGTTGCACTGGTCTGCCATTGCCTGAAATTCTGATGTGGGAAGGGAGGAAGGAAGCTCCACGCAGACCTTGGTTCAGGATTCGCAGCAGCTCAGCCTTCTCTGTGGGTTAATGTGAGCACAGCTGGTTGGAGGGCATCACGTGCCATGCAGGGCTTTGTCAGGTATGGCATTATATGGAGAAGGTTGGAAAACACCATCCCAAGGCATACCAGGTGCATCTTTTTCAGACTTGTTCTGCACAGCACATCAATCTTCAGTCAAGTAGTCAAAGCAGTCATTACACAGCAAAACTGTAATTGCAGGTACCCTTTTCCTGAAGCTTTGCCCCTTCTCTGGATGATGCTCATTTTGAACGTGTCAGCCCACCTGCTTGGGGGATCCCAGCAGCTCAAGCTGCTTCATGGCTTGAATTACTTGTAGTTATTGTTTATACTTTTGCTGCTGTCTTGGTGTCAGTGCCCCATGTGCTACAGAGGGTTGAAGTTGGCTTTGGAGCAGGTGCTGTGCTTCTGACATTTCCTGCCTTCGCTGGCAAGGTGAGGAAGGGAGGTAAGGAACCTCTCCTTGCACCCGAGAGCAGGGCCACGGGAGCTCTGTGCTCCATCAACCAGCAGTTGCTTTGCCTAATGCAGACAAACTGGTGTTTGGGCTCTGATCAGCTTCAGGACACGGACTGTGCAGATTAGGGCTCTGTAATTAATTGTGTACAGCAGTGCAGCAGCACTGTGTTGGTTCTGGCTGAATTCAGGGAAACAGTTTTCTTTTTTGAGAAGGGAGGAAAAAAAGGCTCTGCAGCTGTTTTTTACCTTCCTCCTTTTAGATAAACTTTAAAAAGATACTACTTTTAATTTACTCTCTATACAAAGTTTCCATCATATTTGTTAACGCGTGAAAAAATTAGTTTTAGCAGTTTAAAGGCTTCTTAATTTATTAAATAGAAATGTCACGAATACATTTGGGAAAGTGCCTCCTTACTGTGCTTTTAGGTGAAATCTGTGTTAATACCCAAATAAACCATTTAGACTTCAAGAGAGACTGAAGGCTACTTCTGGAGCTCAGAGCAGATTTTGTTGTGATGTTTGTAACATCACGTACTTGGAGGTTTTCTGTTTCACTTAAAATAGTTTTTCAGGGATGGTAGGTAAATTTCATTGTTATTGCTGATTTAAACATTGCTTAAATGCAAGCATAATGTGGTACGGAGTGCACATGAAAATTGCAATGACCTTTCTTTTAATAGGTTCAGCAAGGTGTTTATCAAACTTTCTCAGTAAACAGCAATTAGGTAACAAACCATTTCACAGAATAATGTGTCATAAAACTCTTATTGCTAAAAGTTTTGAAGATTTCCCCACACATTTGGTATAACATTTGTAATAGGTCTGAATGGGGTTTGCACTTACTGTTTCTAAGAAAAGTGATGTTTACTGCCTGCACAAGCCTCCAGAGAAACATTCTGTATAGCTCTAATTCAAACTACACCAGCTGGGCAGATAAATCATGATGTAAAAATACATCATTTCTATTAGAACATTTTGTAGAAATGAACAAAACTAGGTATGCTTCCCCTCATGAATTTCCCCTAAAAATCCTGAATTTACTATAATTAGTTTTGTTCTCTACAGAAACCCTCATTTAGTAGTAACACTATTAAACAAGTGAAACACAAATTACAAGTGACATTTATATGATCATAATCACTCCTTTCTGGCTGCCAGGAATATTTTTTTCAGAGAGGAACCTGCACTTTTGCAGATGGCATGAAAAAAAAATGAAGCTTGCAGAACACACCATTATTCCTGTGAGGCCGTCAGTTCGTTAGTTGAAGCAGCCAAGTCTTGACGAGCTGCAACAGATCAGCAAATGGGAAATGAGCAGGAGTATAAATTCCCAGCAAACTGAATCATTAACATTTGCTGCCTGCATCCTGGAAACACAGTAAATCAAAAGTGTCATGATATATCAAGACAAAATATCATTACTAATTGGGATTAATTTCCTGCTGTGGGATTGCTGACCTTTGCTGAAAGAAAAAAACACCTGCTCATTAACTCCTGTTACTTAATTTCTTTTTTCTTTTTCTTTGAGGATATAGTAAGATTTTAGGGCACAGGCTCTTCTAAAAAGTACCATTCTTGTTGCATTTTTCCTTTTTGATGGACAAATACGATATTTTCATTTAAGAAATAACCTTTTTGTGGATGTGAGAGTGCAGAGGAAGTATTGGGTAACAGAGATGAGATTTTTGTATCACTTGAAGCAATATTAGATGTACTTTATTTCTTTCACTCGTGAAATGGAGGAAGATCCACTGTCAGCTTCACTGAGCACTCGTTAGTGTTTCCCAAAATGCTCACTGATATTTGCAAAAGTTGCTGAAGTGCTCTCATCTGAAAGTGTGCTGCGGCTGCAGGCCAGCTCCTGCCTCTCCTCTGGCTGGAGCAGGAGAGCCCCGGAGGTGCTGGAAGGGCAGCTGGAAGCCACTGCCATCCTCACCCGGCCCCCAGAGAGTCCTGGGGACACAGCCCACAGCCACACGTGCCTGAGGGAAGCACGAGTGTACAACAGGCTCCCAAAAACGTCAGTCCTCTGCCCTGCCTCTACCCCGCCTCTACCCCTACTGATGTGCGTGATTTGGGGTTGTTTTAAACTCCTTTGTGCTTAAACGAGACAGAGGACATAAGAGACAAGCTGGACCTTGGAGGGAAGTGATGGGACTAGGCCAGGCTGAGTGGGGTTGTGGAAGCACGTTACTGTTCTGGAACGATGGACCACATGGCTGAGAAGGGAGATGTGGCAGCTGTGTGTGGACAAGGGGTCAGGCTGCCCACTGTGTCCCAATTGCATGGGAATATAGTTTGGGTCAAGAAGTGGCCCAACCCAACTGACCGTGCCCCTCTTGCGTGCTCCATCCCTGCTCGTGGTAGGACTCCAGGGGTAGGAGAGGGAGGAGAGCGTGGCAAGAAACAGAACAGCCTACCTGAGAATGGAGATTTCCTGCCCCATCTACTGCCCCCACTGCACTCCAAATCCCTTTCCCTCTGTCACCTCTGTCCACCCACCTAAAGAAGAGATCTATGGGACTGCCATAGGCTTGACTACTCAGATTTCCCACATCCCATTTTCCATCCTTCTGCTCATCTGTGCTGCTCTGGTTTGGCCCTAAAGCAGTTCTTGTGCCGGTTCTTTCTGAGGAGATAGTGCATAGTCAGTTAAGCTGACAAAATAATCCTCCAGCTCCTGACACCATTAGGCATTTTGGTGCTTGTTTCAGTGCGAAGTCACCATATGCTTGAATCCTTTCCTGCTGATGAGTTGCTCCCCAGGTCTTCCTTAATATGTCCCCAAGCTCTCACCAAATCGTAGTTAAGCATCTATTTAGTCTGTCAGGTTTATGCATGTTCTTCATTAATTTCTGATGCTTGCTCCTTTGTAGTGATTTCTTGACTCTCCAACACAGACTAAATCATGATGTCTCTGTAAATACAGGAAAATATGAAGTTATTCTAGAGCTCCATGACTGTAATGGAAGTAGAGAATGGCACAGGTGTAATGTATTTCTCACATGATTTAGGTTTCTAATATTGTAACCCTCTTCCTTTACTGTATCATAAACTACAGTAACACAAATTGCTTTTGCCATTTTCTTCCATTTCTTTTGGTCTGGGGTCATTATCCTGTGTTTTTGTCCAAAAAAGAGGCCGTGTTTTCCTGGTACAAGTAAACCTTCTCCCCTTCCCCGCACCCCCTTTTTTATTTTCCTTTGTAATGGTGGGAGAAGCTGCCCTGTATGCAGAGATCAAACAAGCACACAATAAACCGATACCCCCAGGTTCTGGCATCACTCTGAGACAATGTTACTAGAACTGTTATATCAACTATAATAATCCTAACATCCACACTGACACTAGAAAGGGAAAAAGGACAATGATCTATAAATAATTAAGAGGGGAAAAAAAAATCATTTGTTCTCTGTTTAAATGCCCAGAGATAAGCTCCCATTTCAGCTGTAGACATGCTACTGCCAAAACTGATAGGCCAAGGTCAGTCAGAGTTTTGCACAGAGGTCTCCTTGAAACAATAATCTCCTGTTCAGAGAAAAGGACTAAAACCAGCTTTAGGATAAAAGTAAGGCCATAACGAGGGGCTTGATTCAGCTAATGCCTGTGTGAGCTCTGATGTGCATTTCTGTGGATCTGTCTCATGTCCTCACTTAGGCGAGTCCACAGAGGTGTATGCAGGAAATAAAAGAGTTCTCCCGTGGCAGAAGTCAGATTAGGTCACTACACATGCAGTTTTCCCACAGTTTCTTGCAAGCCCTGTGGAGTGGGGGATGTTGGCTAAAACTGGAAAGACATATCAGAAATATGAGAGGGTACTATGACAATTTGAGGTCACTTACAGAATTGGCCTCTTATTTGGCTTTGCCTTCAAAGGATGCAAAAGAGTTTGGACTGATATGGGGTCTTTTTCAAGGATTCTCAAGTTGAGGAAGGCTCTACTTAAAGCAAGTGGTGCATTCAAATGGGGGAAAGAAGCTTATGAGGAAAATAGAAGTCCACAAATTAAGTAGAGTGCCAGGAAAACAGCAGCCTTTGGTAACATTCACTGCGTATTCAACTGTGGTGTGAAAGATACGGTGTGTGACTGGATGACGTTGCTGTTCACAGAGATTAGTGAGCTTATCAAAACAGAAGACAAATATTAAGAAATCCTGTGCTTCTATCAATGACTAAATGAAGAAAAAACAAAAATAAATGTCTCTCATTATGAAGTGCTGCATTATGCTTATGTGAAGTGTGTATAGGATGGCTTCACATGCATGATAAACTACCAGCTTGCCTACTGAGCTCAAGCTGACTTCATTAACATCACCAGTAAAAGCACACACACAGTACTGCATGAATTTAAAATAACAAAGCTGCTTTAGTCTCTGTAACTCAGCTTAAAGTCCCCATTTAGCTCCAGGTTCAGTCACCTGCAGTGTCACTGCGTATGGAGAGCTGCACAGTGGCTCGCTGGAGATACCCAGGCCAGCCCTCCAGTGAGCACTGCTTGGGTCTGGGGTTCAGATTCCTGTAAACAGACAGCTGTGGATTGAAAGACTTTCCCAAGTCAGCTCAATGACACTTTAACTGAGCTGGCAGAACTCCATTGTATGTAACAGGTTGCTACAGTGGGTGACTTAACCACTTCCAGTTCTTCCAGTGGATCACTGAAAATCTATGTACATACCTGCATGTGAATGCATTCCCATTATTATGATGCAGCAGGCTATTTAAAATCCTTGTCTGTCATGGACTTTTTTCTTTCACCCGAGCATAGCTGTTGACACAAATAATTGCTTTTTTGATTTCTGCCGTATCAAACAATGGCAGATGACAGCAGCTCAACGCTGCTCTGGGCTGGGGAGGGTTCTGGTTTAGCAGAGCCTTATCTGTCTGCTCTCATTTTGCTGTATTTTAACTTTCAAAAGCTGCTGCTGGAGAATAAATCTGTACATTTCCAATGGAGTCTGCTTGTCCTATTGCCCCTAATGTGTTAAGATGACCCTTGTTTGCAGAGTAGTTCTGCTTGGACCCCGTCAGTCAGTCCGTGTAATACCTGGATATTCTGGTCTTTAGACCTGCATTTGCATCTCTTTCCTGTAGACCTCACTGGCCTCTTGCAACCACTGTGTTATTCCCAGGCCAGGGTTGTTTTAAGTCAGCCAGGAATTAATAACTCATGGACAAATCATCCTTCTTGTGTTGATCTAATGCATCTTCCTTTTCTAACTTGACACGGTGTGAAGTTTTACATGGGCACCGTTCCCGAAAGCTTCATCTCTTGAGATGAACTGTTTGGTTCATTGTTTTTCATAGATGGATCAGGATGTAATAAATCCATAATGGGTCAGGAAGTACAGACCATTTGGAGTGTTCCAGGCAAAAAAACCTGGCCTGTTTTAATCAGGAACAGCAGCCACTGAGAGATGCCATGTGGAAGTGCTGGAGAGTCTCAGGGATGATGCTGAGCTTTTAACTACCTAGGAAATGTGTCTCTTTGTATTTTCCATAAATGAAAAGAAACTCCACTTTTTCATTATGACCTCTGTTATTTAGGAAAAGACCACTATGAACAACATGTGAATTCAGCTGAATAAATTGAAAAGTAACAATGAAAATGCAAGTACTGATGATTGTATAACTGAAACAGAAAGATGGAAACTGCGTTGTTTTTCTGTTTTCCCTAAACCTTTGTTAATAAGCTTCCGTATTTTTACCAGAAGGTGGTGAGACACTGGCACAGGTTGCCCAGAGAAGCTGTGGCTACCCCATCCCTGGAAGTGTTTGAGGCCAGGTTGGATGGGGCTCTGAGAAACCTGGTCTGGCTGAAGGTGTCCCTGCCCACGGCAGGGGGTTGGGACTGGATGGTCTTTAAGGTCCCTTCCAGCCCAAAGGATTCCATGGTTCTATAAGAAGCCTTGGTAAATAGTTTTACCAACAAAATGTAAAGATTTTTTAGCCATTACTCTTTTAACAAAATGGCCAGTCTAAGAAAAGTACAAATGGAATTTTTTGGGGATGACTGAGTGCGTGCTGCAGTGCAGTGTGCAGGCAGCGGCCCCCTGCAAATGGAATTAATTCATGTTTAGGACTCAGCATGTAACTGTGAATGCTTATGGGGTTCTCTGTGGTAAAAATTAGCTGGTGCCACATGCTGCATGCATCTTGTCTCCTTGCAGAAGGGGAAAACTCTTTTTTTTCTCCATGACATGCTGCAGAGAAAAACATGTAACAATCCAAGAGTTTTCCTGAGCACTGTGTAACCCAGCTTGCTTAAAGGTGATGAAATAATTAGCTAAATACAGAGAAAGACTTCACCAATAATTACATTCATTGAGCAGTCAGCATAAATTAATTTTGATTTTCTTGGAATGTTTTCTGGAAAATCTCTTTGAGAAGAAAAAAAAAATGAAATCCTGTGCCTAAGATTCTTTCCTTTTTTGTGTGTTTGTTTTGTTGTTGTGGTTTTTCTGTTTGGTTTTGGGGGGGTTTTTTGTGTAGATGAAGAAATGTCTGCTTCCTTAAGAAGACTGGGGTTTGCCCTGCCCTCTCTTACAGGGTTGCATATGGCTCCCTTTGTAAATTGTATTCAAAGGAAGAGTTCTCCTGGCAAGCATTTTGCACCTCCAGCTGTCACCACCAATACTGTGGAGTCATTCATAAAACAGTTCATGAATGAATATAGGGGGATATCTTCTACCCTCACATTCACAGCAGATGAGCACCAGGAAATGGAAGCAGGTTCATCTACTGAAACTTCCCAAAGGTTCCCCACGGTGGCACATTCTCTCTATTAGAAAAGAAACTTTTTTTTTTTTCCCCCTTGATTCTCTTTATGTACCTAAAATTAAGTTAATCCAAAGAGAATATGAAGTCAGGGGCAAAATGTGTTCAAGTCTCAGAGCTGATCATATTTGTAAATTAATAATTTTTAATATATTCCAATAACTTTTAAGACTGCTTCTGAATACTAGATTGTGTTGTTGCACTCAAAAGCCTCATCTGAAAAGCACTGACTGCAGACGTAAACTATAAACACGTGTACTGAGTATTTGTCAGATTAGGCTCCCAGATCCAGTGTGTTGCACTGGTGGATGGATTTTTGGACGTTCTTAGCCCAAAAAAAGTGGCTTGATGTTTCTAAGAGCATCTTCTTTCATCTTCTCCATATATTTAAATATATATATATGTGTACAGACACACACCCCTCAGTACTTGTACACTTGTGAGCTCACGTATGTGTACATATAGAGGTACAGATATGCATTTATCCACAGCATCTCTCAGTATCTGAGTCAGTTGCTATTGTTTTATTTGCAGTGCATCCACACAGTCTTAAGAGATGCTCCACTGCACTCACTGAAATTCACACAAAACCTTGATTTCTTCCTTTGAAAATGCAAAGTTGTCATTCATTTTTCAATTGCTTTAGGTCAAAGCTACAACAAAGACAAAGGGCGGGTGTTAACAAGCGGGAACGTGCTACAGAACAAGTAATCTCTTTGCAGTATCTTGTGACAATGCTCCCGACAGAGCTTTTGTTTCAAGCACAAAGCTTTGCCAGGAAGATGCAAGAGATCTAATGATAGGTTTGTGGCAACCCTTTTGTTTCTGCAGCTGGATCCCAGTTAGAGCATTTAAACATTACGACCTGAAGTAAAAATATTCATTTTATCTCAAGTAATGAGAGGTAATTTTTGTATCACTATCCACTTAAGGAGTGAGCTAACTTGAAGACATATTATTAATCTCTGGCCTTTAAAGGAAACTTCTAAATTTTTGTCACTAGATCGATATTGAAAAGGTTTTCCCAGGTAGCCAATCAATTTCATCAAAGCAGTTTATGGACATGCAGACAGTGCTTTCTATTCAGTGAAATTAAATACCTACTGGCATGACCAGAAGTATATTCTTCCTTGTTGGTTTTAGGAAAATATGGTGGGGAAAAACAATGAGGAGGTAGTTTGAAGGGGATTTGAGTTGATGTTTTGTTTGGGAGATTTCTCGGGGGATTTTTGGGGGTGTGTGTTTATTTAGGATAACCAAGATAGTTCCAAATCTTTGAAACAACGAAATTATGATTCAGCCTAAATAGCAAAAGCATTCCAGGTCCCACATCTTCCTGATTTTGAGTAGCAGTTGGTAGAGGGGCTGAATTACTTTGCTGATGCTTAGTCTGTAACATATTAGATTTTGCTGCAATTTGAAAGCTTTACCTGGAATTTACATTCACAAATCCCATTGCACAAGGAGCTCGACAGCAAGTTTCCATTGCGTTCTGTGGTAACCATATGGCAAAGCTCGACACAATTAGGTGCAGGTTTATACGTTTTTCAAATCTGATATCTGAAGACCTGACTTTTCTAATGAATTGTTTGATGCGATAAGACCTGGTAATTCTGGTCTGTAGAAAACACTCTGTTTCCAAAGGGAAAAGCTCGGGTGTGGAATGTTGTTAATGGAGCTCCAGCATCTCCCAGTGCTGTGGCTTTCACTGGAAAAGCCATTGCTGGTTTAGGACCTGCTGCTGCTTTTGGTCTGGGGCTTCCATTTGCTTTCAAAGTTTCTCTGTCACACCACAGACAGTGGTGAATGGCAGGCGTCAGTAACTTCTTATTCCCTAGGAATTGAAGAGTGACTCCTGGCTTAGTAAATTTGTGGAAGTTTTACCATTATTTTAACTGAATTTCATTCTCACTGGAACCACCGAAGAGCGTCCCTTTTGGTTTTACAAATGAAGACAAACCAAAAAGTAAGAAAGGAAGATTAGATAATCTGCCTGTGGCTGCTGGAGAACGTGAAAATCTTTATGGTGAAAGTACATTTTGGAATAATAGATATTACCATTGCAGAAGACTCTGCTTCTCTTCAGAAAGTGTGGTGTAGTCCCATCCTTTTGTCTTTTGTCCTACATTGTCCTTATATCAGGTAATGAGCTCTAATTATTGTGATGGCCTTCAAATGGGGCATCATTTCAGACACTACAGAAAACAGCAAATGACAATTTTCTCTAGGTCTTGAGGTACTCATATTGCATTTTTACCAACCATGGCTCGTTTTTGCAAATATTTAACACTGGAATATTTAACAAGAATTTACCTTTGTTACGCTCATGGATACGTTTGATCATTCTATCAAATATACAAACATGCATTTTAGAGA
The DNA here is from genome assembly GCA_013398055.1 of Ifrita kowaldi. Lineage (NCBI taxonomy): Eukaryota > Metazoa > Chordata > Aves > Passeriformes > Cinclosomatidae > Ifrita > Ifrita kowaldi. Next base: position 462,928 of record VZRS01001562.1, on the reverse strand, counting down.
GGGCAGGGTCCATAAAATAATTGCCTGCTTTTGCCACAATATTTAATGGACTTTTGGTAAAGCTTGGCTCATTGTAGTTATCCGGAAACAAATTAAAACAATTACCCAAGTTTCGAAATTAAATTTCTTAGCTCAACGGCTTGTCTGTCTTCCCAGAAGTAGAATATTTTAAGTTTTGAGTACTAAACGAAAAACTCTTCGGAGAACTTTTAGGTAAGGCAACAATATCAAGAATGGAGCAAATCTGCCCACGCCCACCACTAGCTTCTGTCTGTGTAGAAAGTGGCTCCTGTGGTGAACGCAAGGTTCCCAGGAAAAGGGAAGGGCATCCAGGAGGGGAGAACTGGAGAATTATCACTGATTTCTGCAGAAACAAGACATAAAAGGAAAAGACTTAACAAAGTTATTTTACATTTCCTAGAGTGCTGTTATTGCAGAGCAGGTCTGTTCTTCAGGCTCTAGAGCAGATAAATCGTATATTATTGATAAAAGGGATGTATTTTTAATTTGTTGGAAGACGTTTTAGTGCCCTGGTGTGCTTTTCATTGAGCGTGTTAATTTTTCATTATCACTGTGTGTGTAGCTCTGTTGTACCAAGGGGGAGTATTTTCTGCTTTGATTTCTGAGCAAATGAGAATGGAGAATGATGCTGCAAATAGTCAATGAGATGTGAAGGATCTGGGTTCCCCAAAGGCAACCTCGTTAATGGTGAATCCAAAATGGATAGAAAAGTGACTTGAAGCCCACCCCCTCAAGAGGTGACCAGTCCTGGTCGATGCTGCTGTGCTGGTTGTGCTGGGTTCCAGACACTCCTTTCTGATGTGAATGACTCTCCTTCTACTCCCACAGCCCCAGCAGTGTAGGCTGTTGGATATTTATAAGTGTTTTACATTTTCCTAGTTAAATACCCATAATCCAGTATCTTAAAGTAGTGTTCCTTCCTAAAATCCTGGAACGGTTTTATTTTAATATCTGCCTCCTCTCAGGGAAGCCAGTATCCTGTTGTACTCAATTTATCATATTTGTAAGGTGGTTCCTTTACCTCCCCTGTTCTCTGAGATAAGAGAAGGTCAGCATTTTAAAATGCTTACAATTCTGGTCATTGGCTCGACTCAAGGCATGAAAAATTTCTGATTTCCTGGGAGTCAGATGAAAATCGCAGAGCTTTATACAGATGAGCTTAATATTTTGGCATGCATTTGAGTATGTTTCTAAGGTTTTTGGGGAAATATATTTGGAAGACGACCATTTCCTGAAGCCTACCAAGGAATGCAGCTGATGCTAAGCCACGTGTCTGTGTTATGGCCAACTCTGTAGGAACACTGTCTGTTTTCACCAATGTTTCACCATATCCTTTGTTGTCTTTTTGTGTGTGTGAAAAATGTACCAGGGATCCAAGTGGAACGCACTCTGAGCAGTTATGATCAGTGGCCTTGCAGTTAAAGTGATAATTGCTGTGGAGAACTCTAAATGTTTTTAATGGAACTATCTTGCTATGAATTTAAAATTTGTATTTAGCTCCTGTAATTCCCTGAGCTCAGATTTTCTAATGAACTAACACTTAATGTAAAGATAAATTCTCATCACAAAACACAGCTCATAACTGTTTAAGCTCAGTTTATGGTGTGTTGATTGGCTAAAGCTGAGTTAATTGAAAGTAATTATAAATAGACAATTTGCAAACCGTGAAAAAGAAAATCACAGTGAAAAATTAAGCCTCTATGGTACAATTCAGTGAGTCTTATGGTTGGAGGAAAGAAAGTATAATGCAAACGTAAATCCTCAACTGCAATGTTTTTCCCACTGTTATTATTTGAAAAATAGACGTAAACAGATACAACACTTTCTACTGAACAGCTGGTCCTATCGCCTCTAAATCTCTCTTTCTTCCTTGCTAGACTTGTCCTAAATGTGATCCCACACTCCGCACCCAAAACTCCTGCTGGAAAAACACAAATCTTTAACAAAAATGTGTCTTTCGATGTGATTGCATTAGTATCACCTCGGGCTCATGGCTTTGTTTATTTAAGGAAGCTTTTTGGCATTGCTGATTCAGAGGGTGTTTGGATTAGGAAGGTGAAGAGCATTTATCTCACGGTGCAAAGGGGCTCGGGGTGGTTCCTGGAGGGGTGTTTATCCACTACAGGATTGGGCAGTTCAGAGGGAACCGAGCGGGATGAGAAACGTGGCTTGGCACTGTTTGTGTGCACAGCCTGGGAGACAGCAGGGTCTGGTGGTTACAGAGTGATGCTGGAAACCAGGGAATGCGTGGTCTGACATGAACCCAGGATGAGAACTTTGGCAGATTGCATCATTTCTCACCTTATCTTAACCTGAAAGTTTTAAATTTTAGGTTTTTCATTAATGGGATTGCCTCTGTCTGTTGCCATGACAGTCAGATACCCATGGCTTGGATTAGGCTGGTGTCTCTGAGAATTTCGTAAAGTAAATAATGCTACTGAAGAAGAATAAAAAGAGGACTCTTGTCATCTTCTAGAAGTTTATAAAACTCCAGACATAGCCTCAGTGTGATAAAAAAATAAATAAAAATATAAATATGGTATGGGGCAAGCAATCCAATGGCATAAGGGCCTGTGTAGGCTCCAGTAGTTTCATTATGTATGTACTTACTCTACAAAGTGGTTTCAAATGAGCTTTCTACCCACTCACCTTCTGTGCTGACCATCACAACACTAAGATGAACTTTACCTGCACAGAACTTACATGAAATATCGTGGGCACTTGTTTTATCTCACTCCTTTCATCAAAAGTCATCATAACTAAAGAGAAACTTTATTAGCAGGGATCAACTACCTGGATGTCTCCAGCACTGCACAGTGTCATCCTTTTCCTGTGAGAAGGATCCCTTCCAATTCCATCTGTTGGATTTGGTACCACACAGGTCCTGGAGCATTGGCTTACTTCCATGCTGTTCCCAGGAACATTCTAAAAGAAGCAATGTTATTCTACAAGAAAAATGCAAAAATCTAGGAGCAGCTCTTTAACTGCTAGCCCATCATTCTGACATTGAAGTAAACAACCTTGCCTTTGGAAGAGCTCCCTCAGTGGGCTCTGCGAATCTGGAATTGATAGAGATAGAAGGAAAACCGATGGATTTTGTAGGCTATAAACAGTGGTTTTTGCAGATGTACTTGGCTGATATCAGCAGTGAGTCCAGAGCCATAGATATTCTGTAGATGAGATCAGACCTCTAATTGCAGCTGCAGAATGCTAATGGAGAGCTTTGAGAAGATTTGCAACCCATCCTGAGTTCATCTGAAAGTCTTATTTACAGATTTCCACAACGGAGGCTCTGCATCGCCCTTCCCCTTGCGAGCTGTATCACTGTGTTGCTGCCTCAGTACCTTCCCCCTGCTGTCCCCATGTGCAAACAAAAATGACCTCCCAAGAAAAAGAATTTTGGACTTTATGGACTCTAATTCAAGCCACACTGTATAAATCAGTAAGTAAAATGTATAGCTTTAGAACTTAATTTCTTTTCGTTTTTCTTCCTGCTTGCAGCCACTCGAGGGTATGTATAGCCCCTCTGTCAACCACTCATTTAAAGGCAAAAATCCAAACACTGCACTTCTGAATATTTCAAAAGCTTTGTGTTGCAGACTTGCTAAAAAATGAAACAGTAAATTGTACAGTATGAGGAAATCGTGTAATTTCTGGAGCGTACCAACACTGATTTTCAGAAATGAAGATGAAAATAGAGAACTGGATCTTCCTAGCTGTGCTTGACCTCACTAACCTGGGAGCTATTGCTGGCAAACCAAGTGTGTCCAAGAATTCACAGCTCATTCCTAATTTAAAATCAGATGCTCATCAGACTTGGTGAGGATATTTGAATAAGTAAAAGTAAAAAGAGGAATCTCTCATAGGTGATCATTTCATCAATGTATTTACTGTTTTTTCCTCTCTAGGTGGTAACTGTTACATGTTGTTTCATTCCTGCTGGTAGAACTTAGTCTTCTCTTTCATCAAATCTAGGCTGGTTTTTGTTTGCTGGGAAGCATTGCAGCGATTTTCTCTTTAACAAACTTCCCTTGAGCAGCTGAAGTTCTTGATGAATGGAGGGCTTCAACCTACTGATGTTTATTAATGCATAGCACAGGTAATCGTTAGGTGTAGAACTGATCAAGTTACTTTTGGACTGAAGATACATTTCCTGCAAAATGTAAAATCTGCAAGTTGGGGTTTTTTTGGGGGGAGGGCAGGGGCTACTATTAGTAGAGTAATTAGAATTATCGGAAATTAGAATAATTAGAAAAATTATCATTTCAGTAATAATTTTTCCTGAAAATGGTATTTCACTAAGAGCACATTTCTGCTTCCTGTCTTACTTTAGGACACATTGACCTTGCAATCCACCTGCATGTGGCACCTGAAGGCAGATATGGTTTGTGCAGCTCGTTCTGGGTTCCTTGCTAGTTTAGCTCTTCCATGATCTGCCAAGGGCTGCAGTTCATCTAATTCCCAGCACATCCAGGGTGACCATGAGACACGGCCATGCAGCCAGGTCAGGTGCTGAACATTCACATAACAAACACTCTCAAGCACAATGACCCAGGACCCAGGCATGGAAGAAATAAACTGAAATTAAAAGAAAAAAAAAAAAAAATCTGATGCTGGCTCAGCTCTTTAGTATTCTGGTGCTAAGGATTATCTGAATCACAGTCATTATTGCAGCAGGCTAGAAACTGCAAGGTAACTGTAGTCTAATTTGAAAGTCTAATTAATACAGTTCTAGCCCACGCAAGAGCAATCAGCATTTTGGTATAGCTTTTTGGGTTTTCTATTTGCTTCTCAGAACCTTCTACCTCCCCCCTGCCTTCCCCCCCCAAAAAACCCCCATAGATAATATGAGCATTCTACCCAATTCAAAAAGAAAAAGTGTACTAGAATATTGAAAGAGACCATAATGCCAAATTTTATAGTTTCATCAAGCTCTGCAACAAGCATGTTGGAAATACAAATTGTTGGGCAAGATATCTGGCTACGTTTGGTATTAGTTTGCATCACCAAAACACACAAGTTTCAGGAAAGAGCCGTTGTTGTCGTGAGGACTTTGACAATAGCTCACTTTCAGGAAAGCTAAGAGTGATGTACATTAAAGGATGGTAAGAGGCATTTTACACCATCTAGAGATTAAAAGTATGAGTTTAAAGCATCAATCTGCAAATAAAGCCATCTAATAGCAAGTAAAATGAGAAAGGTGATAAGAGTGTCATGATTCATGGCATGAGCCAACTGCATTATGAATGATCAATGAACATTATCATCAGAACAATGTCATAGTCTTACAATTATGGTGCATCGTAAATGCAAATATAATTGCTTTGTATGTAATGAAATACAAAAGCCGCATTTAAATAATAATGTTAAGGTTGTGATCCAAACTGGCAAACCCTTGAATAGTCAGCTAAGCTGACATGATCTCATCTTAACCTTTTCACTGCTGTCAGAGCAGAAATGGGGTTGGAGAAAGTGTGTTTATGAAACATCAGGATTTGCTGATGGTATTGGAAATGCCTGTTTGTTCTTAGTAGATGGCAGGCTAAAGCAAATAGATATAATTTCTTCTCCTCTATTTTGAGGTCATCTTATTGATTTTGCAGTTGCTTCTGTGTGGCTGAGAGAAGAGGTGAGCCAAGTTATAATACAGTTGATTGGGTCTGCAAGAATTACCGTGCAGGAACAGAACCAACAGTAAAAGAAATGGTAGCAGCTGCCAAAAATCGCTGTGCACATCCACTGAGTTTTTGTTTAGCTCTTCATGCCAGTGCAGACATCATACTGCCAGGAACTGATAAAGTGATGTTTTACTCTGTCTCTCATTTGCTCCAGGGGTGCACCCCTGTACAGGAGTGTGCACACTCCGAGGTGCAGGTGTTCTGCCCTGGTGCCTCAGCGGGGAAGCAGTCGGGCTGCAGTTTCCATACCACTGCTTTAAAAAGCCACTGTCCCTGTTCCTAATGTTGGTTTGTGCAAATAGCCACAGCTTGGAGAGGCACTGCAATCAGCTGAGCAGCCCAGGCGTATTCCATGCCTTTTGTTTAAGGAGAAAGGAGTAAGGAACACGGCGCAGATGAAATCTTGGCATCAGCCAAGCTGATTTTCAGAGGGTCAGGAATTTGTCTCACCAATCCCTTCTGCGTGGTTCTCTCTCGTGCTGGAGTCACAATGTTAAGTTTGCAAACACTGATAGTGTGGTTCTTAGCATTCCTCGTGTTACTGGGCATTCCCCTTTCCTTGTTTGCCCCGGTATTCTGATAAAAGCATGAAGTAATATTCCATTTGAAGGCAGAAGTACATATTTTTAGGAACTCTGGATGTTGTAATGGCTTGCAGAGCCCTGATTTCTTGATCCAGCATGTTATTAAAAAAGGTCAGAATGCCTCAGCTGGTTGGGGACTGGCACCTGCTACATCCATACCATGCAGCAGGAGAATAATGATGTCATACTTCAGAACATGTATTTTGACAGATTGTCCAGAACTGCAGCATTACAAAGTTCTCATCTGCCATAAATGGCTCCAAATACATAAATATCCCAAGTTAGTGTGTACTCACTGCTATGGGTTTTAATAGGAATGTTGTATCAATTTACATGTAAATATTTATGAGCCTAGTGAAAGGCCAAAACACTAAATTTATCGGGAATTCTCATTAATCTTCTGCACACAGGGATATTTAAAAATCCACAAGGTCTATGACCACCTGATGCCATACAAGGAGACATCAGTGTAATTTTCCTGTGCAGCCAGAAGCCACAAGAATGCTGCCTGTTAGAAATATGGTTAATAAAAGTAGCAGAGCAGTGATGGCTGGGCTGCCTTTTTTGGCAGTATGTTAAATTGTCTAAAAGTCTCCATTAAACTCTGCATGAAAACACTTGACCCTTTATTATTATTAACACTTCCTGGATTTGCAGCATGTCACTGACCGAGCTGGGAAGAGCAGTTAAGTTAGAATAAGGCCTTGCATGAAGATAACACCTCTATCTATAAAGTACAAGGAAATTAAGACTGCATATGGTAATGAAGTGCTTGACCCTTCTAGTCCCATGGTTTCCCTAGGTTTATAATGCTAACATTATTAAGAGCATTGTCATTACCAAGAATATTCTATTTCTAGGTGACTTTAGTTTGGTTTAGAATGTGTTCGTTAAATACTAGAAAGTTTTCATTGCTGTAAATGTACTCTAATCATGGGATTTACACATCTCCTAATATGCAATTCCTGTTAGTAACACTTCCTTAAATTGGCAAGGTATGATTCAAAGTTAGTTGTCTGTGACAGGGATCTTGTAACAAACAGAGAGATGAAAATTCCATAAATGTCTTTGCTGTGTATCCCAAAAAGATTGTGGGCTGAAATTGGTAGGTATTTAAAAACTAGGCATGGGTTAGGATTGTTTTATGGGACAATGGCTCCAGTTTCTGTATCAGAGCGTTCTAGGATAATCAGATTCTTCTGGGATGAAACTGCTGAGAGACACAGACATGAGTGTCAAGGCTGGAGTTATGCTTAAAGACTTAATAACCTACAGACGGTACAGTCAGGGTGTCCATAAACAACAGTTACTGCTGATCAATGAAAAATAAGAAGTCTCAGCATATTGAGTCATCAGATCTGCAAGATACAAGGCATGGGACTAGAAAGATCTGCATTTTCAGGTTCTGCCTACTAGTCAGTTGTCACGAAATCCATACGGATATTAAGCTTTACCTTAAAACTAAAGAGGTTTTGCATAGTCCTGTTATTGGATTGCTTGGCTACGGGGCTGTCACATCTCTGATACTTTCTTCTAATTTCTAAGTTAAATGTTTGCAAGCAATTTGAATCTACCCACTGTTCTACCAGCATTTCCTTCTCAGATCAAAGAGTCCTACGTCTTTAGCAGTTTTAATCCCCCGTGTATTTAGAGATTATTATTATTTCCTTATCTTTCTAATTTGCTAGGGTCTGGTTAAGCCCGTGTAGACTTACCTGAGGTAGCTCTAGAACCAGAACCAGAATAATTCCAGGAGAGTGAAGCCCCAGGTTATGACAGCTCTGCTGTGCCCACGTTAGCACAGAGTTGTGCCCTGATGGGTAACGTGTAGGACACGGTGACCCCGTGTGTGAGAGTGCATCTTTGGGAAATTTCATGTGATGTCGGTGTTATTTGTGTTGTGTTCATGTCATAGTGCACCTCAGATGTGGGGAAGTTTCAGGCATTCAGGAACAGACGCTCACAGTCAACTGTCCTGATCCTGAGGAAAATGAAATAGTTTCTCTCCTCGTGCTGCCTGATTCCTGCAGGAACCCAGGACACAGATTTTCACCCTGGCAGTATGCACTGAAGGACAGATGCATGGAGAGCCTGGGACATCAGGAATAGAAGCAAAAATTGCCAAGGAAATTATGCACAAATGAACTCAATTTTCTTTAGGTTTTTGAAAGAGACTTTTGAGAGGGTGACCGTATAAAAAAATAATTTCAGATAAGGGGAAGAGGATATGTAGCAGAAAGAATGATTGTGGTAGAAATATGTTCAGTTTTTCATAAGTTATATGACTAAATGAAAACAAAAGTTCTTTATTCATGCATCATGTACATCACCTGCATCTCTCACTCCTAATTGGTAGCAGATAGATGTGTGTGTACACATATTGGTTTTGATTACTTCTGATGCACAGGGGCTGAACTGTAGACCCCAGCCAAGCAATGTCTGTTCATTTTTTTTTCTGTCAACACCTGTTTCTTTCCACCATCTCTTGCCTTCAAAGATGAAAACTTACATGAAAAATAGAAGTTAGGGAAGATAGAATTCAATCAACACAGCAATTCCCAGTAGCAATAAAGCATTTTGTGATTGCTCTCTCTCTGATATGTAACTCTCATTTAACAAAGATTTTTTTTTTTTGCACGGAAACTTGCTTATCTTTAACAAAGGAGAAGAAAACGCAGACTCGGTTTTCAGTGGCCCCCAGGGACGAGGTTTGTGCAGCTCCCAGGACTCCCAAGGAAAGGCTGAGTTCCTGTGAAACCTCAAGCCCCACGGGGTCTGGGGTCACGGTTGTATTGTCCGAGTGCAACCTCTGGGAGGTGCCTTTCTCTTACTCCTGTGAGCTTGAACCTTGAGAGCACAAGCGCCGTGTTTCTGTATGGTTTAGAAACACGTCTGAAACCCATTTGGAAGATCTGTAGGCTTTTCACTGTACCAAATCCCTCTGGACGCAGTTTGCCTCAACTTTAGTGCCATGTTATTTGTGTGATGCGGAATTGATCCTTGCTGCATTGATCTGGGAAGAGTTTCTGGGGTAGCACTCTTTTTTCCTTTAAAAACAGCACAAAGGAAGTGTGAGTCAGTCAGGTTTTTTTTCCTAGCACATCCATGGCCAGCGAGGAAACATGTTGGCTGAGTTTAGCATGTGCATCTTGGGAACACAAAGCAATTTGCAGAGACTAGAAATGAGCTTGTATTTAGGATGTAGCTTCTGGGGATGCGTCCAAGTGCAAGCTTAGATCAACTATTCAATATCCCTTTTCCCTGCTTCGAACAGAGCTGAGCACCAAGCATGTCTGTCTGCCACCTTCTCACCCACCACAGAGAAACAGATACTGCTGATGGATTTGTGGTCGGGTTTTTTCTTGGTTTGACACATATTTTATGTGTATCATCTGATTTACAGTCTGTCCTGATGCTTGACTACGGAAGTATCATTGCAGAAAGCTTTAAAATTACATATAGACTGCAGAATTGGTCTGCATAGGAAAAAAACTGAATCTAAGTGCACAAAGGCAGATATTCACCATTGGCTTCAAAAGATTAAGCTTTTTTCGTGGGCGTGTTTTTTTCCGGGGGGGTGGGCTTTCAGGTTTTTGGGGTTTTTTTTTACTGGATCTGAACAGATTTCAGCAAGGTGAGCCCAAAACACCCCTGAAAACCCTTTGGCCCTAGAAAACCCTTTCCAAGCTGTCTACCTTGAAGGAAAAACCTGTTGATGCTTTTTCAGGAAAATGCACATTTCTCCCATTATAAGCTATGTCCATTCTTTCTTGCTGCTTTTTCTACTTCATCAGGATGACTGGCCTAGAATCAAAATAAGTTAGCTATCTTTGGGGGGTTTTTTTACATGTTTCTTGCTGCTTAAATGCTGGTTTATACCTTTCAAGAAGCATTGGGACATTCTTATTCTACAGCTGCTCCAGAACTGGAAATGTCCTTTGTCCCCAGGGCTGGAGGGAGAAAGGTTTTGGTGTTCCCAGTGCTGATGTGTGGAGGTACCTGGGGGAAGTAGAAGAGCTGTTCCTCAGCATCAGATACTAAGGAGTAAAAAGGGTTTTAACCATTTCAAGTTCCCTGTGACAGAAGCACTGCTGCACTTCCACACGAACCTGTGATTCAGATCATAAATCTGTAGTATCACTTTATAAATCATTCACAAAATATGCACCGTGGTTCATTCCTTTCCTTATGGAGAGTATTATGAGAGAATATGAAATAAATGCATTTTTAATAGGGTCTGAAAGCAGAGCATTGTCTCTTCGGGAGAGGCCAGAGTACCAAAGTAAGACTGTGCCTGCCTGTGTGTTAATTAAACTGGCCCACCTCCTTTGTCTCTACTTCCCTTCTACCTGTTCACAGATAATTGGCTTCTGGGAGTAGAAAATTAAATTGGAAGCTAGTGAATGTTGTGAGGGATAGAAAGAAAAAATGTGTCCAGGCATATGGAAGTGGGAGGAGATAAAGAGATGCCATTTTCCCATGTATTTGTATTGTTTCTTATGGGTTTTTTTCTTCCTTTACTTTCCTCTTCCTTGTTACAATTCCATGTACTATGAGACAGGCTATTCTCCTGGTGTGGTGGGTTCTGTTATAGTCAAGAATTTTCACAAAGCCAGATTTTCAGCCTAGAGAGATTTAGGTGACTTAAAGTAAATCTGACCTAAAAGTATTTAAAAGATGTTTATCTAACCTCAGCCTATAAATCTCTCCAGCTTTCACCTATTGCCTCCCACACTCTGTATTGTGAGTTCCTACACAGCCTGTGTCCTGCTTCATTTGCCTTTGGGATTCAGTATCCTAAAGGTCACAGCTTTGTGGATATGCTTGGGTCATCTAAATGTAATAAATTGTACCCACAAATATTTACACCCAAAGTTTCCCTGGTCTCAGAAACTGAGACCCCAAAAGCTGAGTCAGAGTCCAAATCACTCTGTTTATGATCCTACATCCCCTTGAGTAGGATTGTTCTTTGAAATGAGGTAAATTTCAGGTTGTGACTCTCCACAGCCATTCCGTGACAGAGCGAGGGACTCTTCTTCCTCAGTTCTGCAGTACATCAGATACAGCAGTTGTACCTAAAAAGCCATTGTTTTGTACACTAGAGCTACAGTCACTAAAGTAGTGGAGTATCAGAGCCTCTGCAAACCAGCTGGTTGTGGCAGGTATCCAGACACGCAGGAGTTTTATCTATCTATGATTTCTATCCCTTTGTTATTCCAGCTGGCATCTATATTACTCTGTCAGATTGCTGTATGCCTTACTCTGACATTGGGTGCTTTTATTATTATTTGCTTTCAAGGTATTAAACTTCCATGAAAAGAAATATTAAATTTACCATCATGATACGTTATTTGTGACTTCCATCCTGCATTAAACAGCATTTTATATCCTAACACAGTCCCAAATCTGTGTATTTAGTGCCTGATCTAAAGCCAGCTCAAACCCACGAAAGTCTCCGTGGCACTGGGGTTCACATAAGGCCTTTAATGCTGCTAAAATAAACTGCCCGAGTGGAGATGGCTGTGAGGAGGAACTGCAGGGGCTGAGGGCTGGGCAGAAACACCTGGGGTTCCTCTGGAGCTCCAGGAACATCCATTACTTGTCGTGGAGAAGGTCTGTCCTCCCCAAGGTACAGCAGACAGACGCCACTGCTTGATCTTTGCAGTTGTGGGGCAGATTTCCGTAAATGCACGAGGTTCTTAATTAAATGAGCAAGAGTTTACTGCACTTGGCACACTGACTGCTGGGCTCTTTTGTGAGCTGCTAAATAAAATTGGGTTTATCCTTCTCCATTTCTGATGCTGATGCGTTTTGGGCGTTTGCAAAGAGTTTTTCTGTTGCCAAAGCTGCTGAGGAGAGATCAGTGAGGGGGGATGGTGGCGTCTGAGGGGATGCTGAATTGTCATGAGACTGTGAGCAAGCACACAGGCCGTGGGTGTTCGTAGTACCATCAGCACTGGAACAGTTAACAGTGTAGGGATGGGGACCTCAGGGTTTCTGTTAACAAATATTTTAGAAAAACAGACTATTTTCTGCTTCCCAGGGCTATCATTTCAAGCAGGCTATGAGGAAAAAAGCTGAGTGAGTCTACATGTATTTCATGGTTTTGAGGTTGCTCTTAGAGCTGCAGCATCTGAAATATGCCTAAAATAAGTAAGTAGTTTTATAGAATGGTTTGTGGCAAGGAATGAACTCTGCCCACCAGTTCCAGTGAATAGAAGGCAGCAAGACAACTCTCTTAATCCTGGTTTTGTTCACAGTGTCACTTCCATGGGCTCTGGGATTATGCCGTGGTGAGTACAAAAGATGTTCTTCCATGGCACCAGTTGTTCTTCATAGCTGGAAGGTGCTGGCTTTTATTGTCCTGTACTCTGTGGCTTACGAAATAACTCAGGGGAGCAACTGTATAACCATTACAATCAGAGGCTGGGAACGAAGGAATAACCTCTCAACCCTCTGTGAAGGATTTACAGGGGGAGGGAACCTTTAGGAACTCAGGCTGGAAGGGAGCTCGGCTTGTCCCGTCACCTCGCACTGCGACGAGGGCGAGTGCTGCTAGACCTTCCCTCCAGAAGGTTTTGGGAGCAAACATTCATTCCTGTCAGACTGCAAGAGTGAATCAAGCACTGGAATAACAAAAACCTGCCTTTAGGGTGCCATCCACATCCCTCACTCCTTAGTATAAAGCCAGTATTTTACAGGGGTATCTTGACTTTTTCTCATCGGCTTTGCAAACTCTGAATCATCTGAGTTTTTCCCTGGTTCTGAGTAGATTGATTGGTAAAGGCAAAGTAAGTCTAACTGGTACATAATGCAAATAAAACAAGTGAAAAATAATAAATAAATTTTAAAATGTAAGGAAAATCCATCAGAATTCTCTGACTGCTACAGCCATTGCCCTCTGTCTTTCCAGTGCAAGAGTTCCTTTTCCTGACTGGAAAACCTGCCTTTGGTTTGACCCTAATTTATTCTAAAACAAGTTACAAGAAATAGGCAAAAGGCCCGTAAAACCAGTCTTACTTCCAAAATAGGGGAAGAGCTATTCATTAAACTCTATTAGCAAACTGATGGAGCAGCGACTTTGCACAATAGCAGGAATGAGAAGACAGATGGTATAGGAGAAAATGGTTGTTTTAATCCTGAAGTTTATTTACCTGAAGCATTTAAGATAACTAGTTTTAACAGACTGAAAAAATCACTAGCAGTGATTCTATTTTGCAGAAATTATGTCAAGAAGGAGCTAAGGAATTGGACTGTTCTGTCAGTAAATAAAATCAGCTGGCAATTGAATTTAAGAGGATCTGTTTTACAGATACTGATTTAATTCCTCAAAGTTATTCCTTACTGATAAATAGATGTATAGATAGATGTGGAGGGGCTTGGTGGGTCTGGTTTGTTTGTTTCATTATAGATGACTATTTTTGGAGAAAGTATTTCTTTTCCTTTTTTTGAGGGGTGGATTTTTTTTTGTGTAGGTGGACTTTTTTTTTCCATAGAAGGTCTTATTTTTTTTAGAAAAAGAGGTTTTGTATATTCTTATACTGTGTTTTCTACATCACTGAGATGAAAATGACAAAAAAAATTTTTTTCCTTTTTCAGCACTTCTGTTTTGCATCTTTGCATAAAAGCAAAAGCAAAGATAATAAAATCAGAATAGAGGCATGTTCTACCCAGCCTTCCCTGATGCAATTAATAATTAAGAATAAATGGCTTGTAAAATACCTACCAGTATGATTAAAATGCTATGGAAAGGTTGCTGTAAGAATAATTGCTTTTTGTTTAATGTAACCAAAAAACAAATCCATGGTTCAATATCCTTTGTGTTGTATGTTTTCTGTTTTTAAAATTAATGTGACATAAGGCATTCTTTATGCTAATGTTATAGCTCCTTGGACGAGTTTAACACCATTATCTTCTTTAATGAATAATTCATTCCCTGTTGAAAACTTAGCTATATCATTTTTACAGTGTGTAAATGAAACTTTGAAGTGCAATTTAACTTTAAAGAACTTCAGATTGTAGAAAATTCTCGTAAACCACCAAAAAGTGCTGTGCAAGGAATACTGTCTTGTACTGAAGTGTGAGCACGTTGTGATGAGCATGTTTGCAATTTTTAATTTTGCTGCTTGTTTTAAAATGCCTTGGAAAGGGTTCCTGGTTGGTTTTACTTTATTGGCATTTTATACACTTCTAGTTATGTCTTCTTTTTGAAAATAAAAATGCTATCTGTAAGCACAGCAAAGCTCAAATCCTCATTATTCCTGATAATTCAGGAAGAACCTCTGGGGGAAGGTGGTAAAATGGGAGCAATACTCTTATTTCCCCCACCAGATTCTTGCCTTCTTGTAAGAAAACCTCTGACAGTCACAGTTCTTGGTGCAAGTGAGAGCAAAGATGGATCCTAGGAGCTTTCCATATTCTTTTTGTGTCCAATATTCTTCCCTACCTAGGTAGGCAGGGGCTGAAATGTCATGTGAGGTTGTTTGTCTGTAGTGATCCCTGCATGTTAACTGGAACATTAGAGATGAGATCACTGTTTTTTAATTAATGTGGGTATGGGAGAAGCAAAATGGGGCCTGATAATGCTGAAGAATCACTGGCCAATTAATCACAATATTATGTTGACCCTGAAGCTTGGCCACAGTACCTGCTAATTAATTTCAAGTTTCATGAGAAGTATTCAGTCAACAAGTGAGTCCCATACTGTCGTTTTAATGCTGGGACGTGGATGCTTATGTGTGTGCATCACTCTTGAATTCAATTACAGGTTTTTTTGTGGATTTTATTCCATATAAGTACATTCATACAAATTTCAAAATCCTGGTGTCTGATGGAGAATTTTACTGGGTGGTTGGGCTCTTTCTCTGAGGTTGTTAGATTACCGTACCCAAGGGAAGACAGCTACCTGGAATATGGATTTATATCCATGTAACAGTGCCGTGTTTCCTGATGCTCACTGAGTGTCACCTGCAGTGAGACACGATGGATTGCTGTGCTCTGTTAATAACGAGGCTGAACGGGGCCCTGCAGGGCAGGGGATCAGACAGGAGTGCTCCTGGGTGAGAAGGGAAGGGATGTAAGAGGGCACGGCTCAGAGAGAGGCATTTTCCATGCACTGATTTCATGCTAAGCCATGTCTGTTTGAAAGTTTTCTGAGATCTCTAAATCAAATCTGGAAGCTGGGCATGCATCTTACTGTGTGAGTTGTTTTTATTCTCAATGGAATACTGCCTTCTGGGTACCGGGGAGCAGCATGTGCTCCTTCTTCCTAGGGGAGCACATTATCAGCTTTATTTTTATTGTGTCCTTGCAGCAGATTTTCATTCTAGACATTTTAAGACCGAGAGCTGCAATATTTTATAAAACCCTACTTAGCAAGCGCGTTTCTGATTCTCAGTTCGTTGGGGTTTTTTTTCCTCTCTCCACCCTCCCCTTCCTTTTTCCAAGGTGTCAGAGCTTGCGGGTCAAAGAAGCCTAAGGAGGGTTTATTGTTTATTTTGTCAGGGAGCAGAAAGAAAAGAGGTACCTGATTTATTTATTTATTTATTTATTTGTTGTATTTCTTCTCCCTGTGTTAACATTTTCTGTATCCTTAAGTGGTGATGGCCTCAGACAGGTACCTGTCCAGGTTTGTGTTGTTTTACTGCCTTGTGTGCACTTTCCTCAGGCAGGAAGTTCCTCAGACACTTTCTGTGGCACTGTCGTTCCTGGCTAAAGATAAATAATTTTTCAGGGACATTATCCACAGAGAGGAGCGAGGCTGGGGCGGGAGGAGGTATGAATCATAGCACTTTGTGTAATATGCTATCCCTCTGAACAGATCTGGCTGCGGACAGAAAACAGTATTTCTTCAAATGAAAAATAAATCCTGCAGTATTATAGGCACCTAACAATGGCAATTCAGCAGGCTTGGCTTGACATCTGGATTTGTGATATTTTTGTTTTATTTCCGTGAGCTATCATTACTGAAAGCTTTGCACTTGTCCATCTGCACATTGGGAAACGTGAGCATTTTCATTTTCCTCTCAAGTCAATCGTTTAATATAAGAAACACTTTATGTTCTTCTAACAACTTTGGATTGTACAAAACATTGAAATAATCAGTTTATCCTCCTTTTCTATCCAGAGTTCATGCTCCTGTCTCCTCCTTTATATTGCTTTCTCTTTCTTTTAGTCAAATAAAATCCTTTGAAGTCGAGCACACAGAAAAATTCATTTTTACTTTGAATAGCACAAGCACTCATCATCAATTGTTACATAAGAGATTAGCTTTGTCATTAAGAGGAATAAACCCTATAATAGTCCTATCCATCAGGTAACAGTTAAATGAAGAAAATGTGTGCAATTTAGTCCGTGGTCCTGGCCATTCTTATTAGAATGTTGTATAGAACTTGGGTAGGCGGAGTGAAATTAATTAACACACTTTTATCTCTTTGACATTACGCAGCTTAAGATGCTCAAATGTAATATTCAATGTCTCTTCAACAGCTGCATTTTCCATACCATTATTGGGCATTTGCTGCTCCCTGAGTTGTATTTGGCTCTCTCTGTTCAGGGGATTTACTGATCTGTGACATGTCTCACTATCTTCCTCATATATAAGTGAAGGCAATACAAATTTGTGATTATATAAGGCAATTCTTTTTCTTCTGTCATTGTTTTGATACCAAAATTATGCATTCGCTTGAAAACAGAGGTGTCATTTCCTTTGTGCCAAAGAACTCTGCTTTAGTAAGATGGGCTGTGTAATCTCTTGCTACAAACTAGGAATGAGAATGGTGGTACTCAGTGAGTTGAGGTAAATGCATGCTGATGAAGCACAGGAGACAGGCTAATGTGAGCTGCAGCAGCCAAACAGCAACACTGTGCATAAATTGTGAGAACAAGATCTGGCTTGAGACACTGCATAGTCTGGAGAGAAATGAGATTGTTGTGTGCAAGCCGCTCATCTGTGCCTGATAACTTCTGAATTTGCTGGTCGGTTTTGACCAAGGCTGGAGGAAGAGCCAAAGTCCCAAAGGCCATGAAGTTCTTCTATATCTCCTGAAAACCAGCAGTGGAATAGAGGAGGGACAGGCGAATGGAAGCTCCTTCCAAAGGCGTCTGGCAGGGGTCGGACGCTGCGGGTGGTGCTGGGCAGCCTCAGCCGCCACTGCCCGGCCACCTGCACCAGGACAGGCCTTGGCAGGGGAGATGCTGAGGGCAACACAGCAGGAAACTGCAGGGGAAAGGAATGTGAGAGCGTGTGGGACACAAATCCCATGGGAAACTGGGAATGCCAGTGCCGAGGCTTACTTGTTTCATTGTACAGTCCGCACTTCAAGCATGGCAAACATCTCGACTGAGCCTGAAGGCGGAGCTGAACAGCAGCAAAACGGTGAGTGTAGGGCTGCACATTGCACATGAGCAACCTGGCAGTGTCACAAGGAGTTTCATCCAGGTGAAATCCTCCTGGAGTTCCAGTTGAGTGGGAATTGCATGTAAGGAAGAGAAGTGCAACAACAGCAGTCCTTGTAACTGGAAAGGACACTGGCTGAATTACAACTCAGCCCTGCTGACTGAGGCATAAGAGGGTTCTTTGTAAGGTATGAATTCAAGACCAATCTGAAAAACAGAGGGGAGAAATCATGTAATTTCACAAACACAGGTAAATTAGAATTGAAGAGACATGTGTTTCAATCCCCTGTAGAGCAGTGATCATCATGAAGCAGGAAGGGCAGGGAGGAGCAACCCTCACTAAAATGGAAGCATAGTAATGAACTTAGTCTTGGGACTTAGAGAGTAGAAGTTTCATATCTGGTGAGCAGGGGAAAAAAAAAAAGTGTTAGTTTTCTCGTTTTCCTTACATTTTTGCCTCATGGCTGCTGGTGGTATATTGCTGTTTGACTGAATACCTTCTAGCTGAAAAGTAATCTTTCACTGTTGATTTATAAGAAGAATTTAATTGAAAAAAGTTGGCAAGGTGACTCAGTGGATGGAGACGGATTCATCTGTTATGCTCTGATGCAAGTCCTGGCAGAACTAGTTACATTATCATTATCTCTCTGGTGTCAAACAGCCAGTGTTCAGATTTTTTGACCTTACTGATATTTTTTTTATTTGTAGAGAGTTATGTATGGCTTGTTGATTGAGTTCAACAGCAGGGAAGGCAGCAGTGATCAGTTTTGCCCTAACTGAGAATCATGGCAGTCAATGGGAATTTCTGTAAGAGGTTTCTAGGGACAATCTGCCAGCCAAAAGGCAAAGGCAGAACTAAATTATCATAGAAAATTGCAGCAAACCTAATTAAGCTAGGTTTGTGGAGAGAGATATTGGTTTTAACCACATGAATATCTACTATCTGCCGTCACTAAAGATGCTTACAGCACAGCTGACTCCAGCAAATCATGCAGGACGTAGCTAAATTCTGCAAGGGCTCTCTCTCGTGTGCCGCCGCACGGTAAAAGGTGTTCAATATTAATCCTTAAGACAGCGAGGGTTTGTGACATTTGAAGGATGCTGCCATATGCTCACGGTGAGGATGGGTATGGCTGCGAGCAGCCTGGGCCGTGGGGATGGCACAGCAATCTGCTCCCTGCAGCGGGGGCTTGGCAGCACAGGAAAGGGACGTCAGGGAAGGATTTCCTGAGCAAATGCAGAATGCAAAATATTGCTCCTTCAGGAACTGGGTAACACACGCTGAGAATCCCATACACCGTTCATCTCCGGCTCTCTCTGCTAGAAAGGGCAGACAATAAAACCCCACTGCAATATTTCCATGGGGGTGGATGCCATAGGAGACAATGGGACCTTATGCTAATCAGGGAAAACTCTATCAGCGTTGCACAGTCTCAACCAGACTTCACTGAGTGAGGAATTGATTCTCTTCTGCCCCTTTTCCTTTTCCCTGTAGCTAGGATTAGCATCACTATTGATTAATGAGCATCAGGAAAACACTGTCCAGAGACCCCTGCGAAGATCAGAGCCCCATTGCTGACGGCTCTTCTGTCCTGAGGATTTTACAGATGGTGTAAAATTGTCTTCATTCTTACAGCTGCTTATAGCTGCTCTATATTCTGTTGTGCACAGTCATGAGTCCTCCAAAGACTGCCTGTCAGCCATTCTTGTGGTGTTTTTCCCAATATATTTACCCTGATCTAGAGAATTGCAATCCTATAGCATCTGCCAAGACTTTAAGGTACTGATAGAGGAATATAGATAAACATCTTTATCTATTCTTTATCTCTTGAGAAACTCTGCTACAGCCCAAATAACACCAAAGATGGAACACCCGAAGGTAATCTACGATTCTGTGAAACCTAAACACCTGCTATTTATAAATTTCTAACTTGCTTGGAACATTTGGAAAGGGGGAGAGAGGAGAGCTGGAAAAGATCAGTGGACATCCCTCTGACCTCCTGATGTATTGCTTTTCACATGCCTGTGTATTAATGGCTCTGAAAGCCATTGCCCTGTCTGGTAATCAGCAGAGGACAACAGAGTCTGGTCCAGTTCTAGATCTGTTGTGCTGAGAGCTGGGAAGGAGGGGCACTAAACTTAGTACTGAAGTGCCTTTATGACTTTCACAGGTTTTACAGGAGGATGTCTTAGGCTGCTCACATTAAGATTTTTAGGGTGATTATTTTCTCCTTTTTTTATGTTGCACACAAATTTTGGAGATGAGACTGCCATTCCCAGAGCTATTAATCTTGGCCAAAAAAAATAGCTACAAAATATTGTGTACTTAGACTCAATGAAAATGTTTACAAAATGGTGATTGCAGGCACGTGTTGAAGGAGCTGAAGTTACCCATTGTGTCACACAATGCAGATCTTTCTGTCCCTTGTGTCTGTGCAAAGCAGAGTCAGTAAGTCAGCACAGCCCTGTCAAAGCTTCCAGTGTCTTGAAGAGTCACAGTTTGGGTCAAAATGCTTCCATAATAAAATACACACACACAATGTGCTGACCAAAGGAAGCATCTACATTGTTTACCCCCTCTCACATTCATTCTTGGTTCATTGTAAGCATTGCTACCATAACTTCATTCTTCTCTGAACTCAGACATAAATTGCTATTAAAGACTCACTGAATTTTAACAAGCATATATTTTTGCATCATAGCCTTGAATTTACAGTGCACTTTACAAAATTATGTAATTCTGACACTTTAGAGGGGTTTTTTTGTAAAATGTATGATCACATTAAAATATTTTAGCCTCTTAACATAAAATCAACATATACATACGTGGATGTAGCCACCTACATACTAGATCTTGTATTTGCAGAGAAATGTATTTGTTCAAAAGCAGAAGAACTGGAGGCCTTTTCATGGTCTAAAATGTGTTAATACAGGATCATACTTAGAATAATTCAAGTGACCTAGAGTGATCATTTAGTCCAACTGCCTGACCACTCCATGCTGGGCTGGCCCAAAGTTAAAGTGTATTATTTAGTGCATTGTCCAAATGCCTCTTGGACACTGACAGGCCTGGGGAGTGCAAAACCTCTCTGGGAAGCCTGCTGCACTGTTTGAGCACTGGTCAAGCACTGTTTCCTGATGTCTAAACCTCCCCTGATGCAGCTTTGAACCATTCCCTTGTGGCCTCTCACACCAGGGAGAAGAGCTCAGCACCTCTTTCTCTCTTTCTGCTCCTCAGGAAGCTGCAGAGAACAGTGAGGTCACCCTTCAGCTTCCTTTTCTCCAAACTACACAATACAAAAGACAAAGCTTGCAGGGGATTCCAGTAAAAAGCTGCTATGTGGCAGCATATGTTTAATAAATGCAATTAGTTCTTTAAACATAATAGGGGGAAAAAGACAGCTCGTGAGAGGCCCATGACAAGAATAACCAAAGGTCTGTTACA
Source organism: Ifrita kowaldi (assembly GCA_013398055.1). NCBI lineage: Eukaryota > Metazoa > Chordata > Aves > Passeriformes > Cinclosomatidae > Ifrita > Ifrita kowaldi. Next base: position 441,803 of record VZRS01001562.1, on the reverse strand, counting down.
CTTGCTGCTGAGGGCAAATCTGCCCTGTACTGCTCAAGCTGACTGATGAGATAAGGGGATTTTAGCTTCCTGAAGGATTTTATCTCAACTGAAATCCACCATCTCTATTAGGACTTTGTCTTAAATACAAGGCCAGTATAAACACACTGTCACATTGAACACAATAGCTGTTAAAAAGGAATCAAATTTTTTTTTTTAAAGGAACTCGAGTCATTATATCTGTATTTGCTGAGTGGGAGATTGACAGTACAAGCAACTTAAGAGGAAACATTAAAAGGCAGTCATTATAGGTCAGTTTGCTGAAGGCTACCAGGAAAATACACAAAGTGGATGGCAGTCATAATGTTACTAAATATTAGGGGTCTTTTTCAAAATAAGCCTTCTCTACCTAAAAAAAAAAAAAAAATACCCACAGCCAAACTCTCAAACTTTAAGGGTAAAATGCATGAGTAGAGAAAAAGTGATGACCTTTCAGAAGTGAACTCCAAAGAGATTTGAAAGGATAGATGCTACAAGATGATTTGAATTTATGTCAAACACAAGAACAAGAGGCATGAACTAAAGCCAAGAAAGGGTCAAATCCTAGAGGAATGCGAGTACAGCGTGTCTGTGCAGTGTAGCCATGCTGCATTAAATGTAAGGCAATCATATGAATAGTCATTGCAAGAAATAGGCAAATGTCTAGGGAAACAACATAATCGTGGGATGTAGCAATTAGCTCCAGACAATGCAGTGATGCTGAGAGGATCTGATGGCTGCTTCTGATTTCATAATTGCCTTGCAGTTTGTATATTTAGATTAACTGTATTTCTGTTGAGCAGGAACTGCTCTTCCTGCTAGGAGACACTGCCATATGTGCCGTACTGGAAGCAGCACCAGTGTGTGTTTGTGCTGCCTAATGGAGCCCCAGCCTTCATCCGTGTGCCGCTGCTGGGTGCAACCTGTGCTGTGCAAACTCCCTTTGCAGGATGTACTCGCTGCTGCTGCTCCTCCTCTGCATTCATTGCTGCACCACACTTCTTTGTTGTCTAACTGAGGTGAAAAAACGCCCTGCAAATTCTCCACCCCACCCATGTTATGCTGAACGTAGGAAAGAAAACTCAGTAACTTCCTGGGAAAATCAAGAGCTTTTCATGAAGAACTCATTTCCAGTAGACTTCCAGTGACCTTAGAGTTCCCTTCACTTACAATAGGATGCCTGTCTCCAGTGTCTCTCCCACTTCCTTCCTCAGTATCACAGGACACCCCAGAGTTCAGTGGAACTTTGTGCCATTTGTATGAACTTATAGATCCCCTCTCCATGTGTTCTTGGCATGTGCAAGGGCAGGTCGACAGACTACAGTCCAGTTGAGGACTTTTTGTATTACTACCTTTCTAACAAATTAAAATCAAAGTAATGATGAAGATCTTTCAAGAAACATGATAATTTCCAAAGACTGACTGTGCTAACAAAAACACCCTGCAAAACAAATCACTTTTCAGGGCGTAGACCGTCCGGTTTAATGATTAATTTGCACTAAACATCTCATTAATAGCACAGATTGTTTTGCCAATGCTTCTGAACAAATATAATTGGAAAATTTATCAAAAATTCCTTAATGTATGTAGTGCTGCAAAAGACAAAATAGAGAAATTAATAGCAATATCTAATGATTTATTTGCATATTATGGTGTACTCTTCCATGGCTGGGACCAGAGCTTTGGATCTATATAGCTTGCCAGTTCCAGCAGTGGGTTTTCTCCTGGCAATGTTTTACTCTACCCACTGGCCTATGTGAAACAAGTCTGGAACTCAGTCTTAGAACTGAAGGAAGTTGGTAAAACTCCCATTATCTCAAGGAATGCATAAATAAGCTGAGTAAGTGAACTAGTTAGTGCTCCGAGCCCTGCTCCTCTGGTGATGTAGTTGAGGGAGCCAGCTCTGACTCTGCCAGCTGTCCAAGCCATGCTTCTTGCCTTAAAGTATGAATTGAGGAGCATCACACGCCCTGGAGTGCCCCAGAGCTGGGCACCAGGACGCGCTGGGGGTGCTCACCTGGCATCAGAACTGCTCCTGCCTCTGTGCATTTGGAGCTGCAGGTCTAACACCTGTGCTCTGTGCTCTTACACACCACAGATGTGCCCCCAGGAGCTGTTGTTTCAAATCTTGCTGCTCCTGCAGAAAACCCTGTGACCCTCAGAAGTGTCTCACTCCTGTTTGCCTTGGTTTCACATCGGCAATCAGGGCTAAATATCTGTATTTGGTGGCTTTCCTGGTTTATGTGCTTTAAGTTCTGTGGGATAGGGATGGTCTCTGGGTGCGTAGTGTACAGAACTCCTCAGGAAGCCATCCAATTTGAGGTCACTGGCTGCTGTAGTAAGATGCATAATTTTACTCAATAATATACTTAATAGAAAAAGAATAATATTAAGACTTTTGCAGATTGTAACTTTTGGGAATTGTTCTAAAAATAACGCAGCAGTGACTGCAGCAGTGAATCAAGTTGACCTGATATTTTACAGAGCTGGAGATACACTCCATTATGCCAGAGGACTAATATAAACAGTCTATCTGTTAGTGCAGGCAGCTGAAAGTTCACAGAGATTCCAATTCTGAAGTGACAGCAGTGGGATTCAAGCACATCCAGAAGTGCAGTGTAAATAGAGGTGGATGCTTTGGGCTTACATTAACTATGGTTATTAACTCAGAGGTAGATAATGAGATGAGTGTGTATTCATGCACCTTTCTTCTGGAGTTCTCTAGGATCAGACATTAATCTTCAGATGATGTAAGATAGTCAAAATGGTATTTTCTCTTTTTGATCAGCATTAGAAATTTGGGAGATACCTGAGTTGCTGTTAAATCTCTGCATCTGTAACTGGGCAGAGGAGGAGGATCTCAGTTTATTGTTTATGAGGTTAACTACTGCAGGGAGCTTTAGCAGTTACAAACATATTATTCTGTACTCCCATTTGGCAACTAGTGCATCTGTGCAACTTTCATATCTTATTCTCCTTGCTGAAGAGCATTTCACACTGTGCTTTACCTGCTAGCCAGAGACATCACAGGAGTCTCTTACACGTTCAGCACCACAGCTTGGATATAGGAAAGGAGGATTCTAAATTGATAGCAATCTCTGCTATCAATTTAGAATCTGCTTTAAAATCAATGGCCTGTCTAAGCTGATGCACATCAGCTGAAGTTCTAGCCTTGATGCGTTTTCTGACATAGTTTTGACACGTTGTCATTGAAAAAATTTTCCCAATAATTGTATTTTACAGCAGTCATGCCACAAAGGTGCTGATGATTTTACAGAGTAGCTTTGGAAGTTCAGGCATCAGCAGAGCAATACTTGAATGGTTTTGGCAAATTTCTGGTGGTTTATGAACAAGCCAGCCCGTGGTGTTCCTCTTTGTCTGGAGTCTGTGAGACCTTACATTTTGTGCTGTAGAAAGATACTTCATCATTAAATGTCCTTCTCACAAGAGCAGATGATCCTGTGTTTATGGATGGGTGTAGAACTAACTCACACTGCTGTGCCAGGTTAGGAGCCAGAGACCATCTTGTTGGAATGCCACGGTAGGAAACCATACCTTAGGCAGTATCCTCTATACTGTACATCAGTACTGAACTTGGGAGCAGCAGTCACAGGGCTGCCTGTGGGTGGAAGAATATCCCTTGATAGCAGCCACCAATAAAACACCAATCCAGGTTGGAGCACAGCATGAGGTCAGTAAGGAATCCCTTTTTCCTCAGCAAAGTCAGGCAAGAGAACAGAGAGGCTTCTGTTTGCATGAAAATTCATTAAATGCTGGACATCATTTAACAAAGACTTGTCCACAAATACGTTTGTCACTCAGCGTGCTGAACTAATAATAGTTAATAACAATAAGCTCTTCTCACTGCTATTTCTATGTAGCAGTATCAGAATAAAAAAACAAAACCTTGTCTCTTGAAAATCATAAATACACAATAGAAAACCATTTCCTCTAAACTGGAGAGAGATTTTTCAGCCTTATCTTTGCTGGACTTTCTCCAAGTCCTTCAAACGATTGGTCCCTCTTTGCAAAAACAATAACCAAGAGGGTTTTCTGTAAAAGCTGGAAAGACACTTCTGCTTAATTAGACAAGGATGAATAATTTTTCCCCAAAAAGGACCAGGGGTCTTGGTTTTCTTTAATTTCATTGTGCCACCTTCCATGCCTTGATTCCGCTCATTATAAAGACAAGGCTGGAAGAGGAATTCAGTGCTGGCATTTTCCAGTTGGACTTTGGTTCTGCTTTTGCAGTCAAGCTGTCTTTGCAAGGGTGAAATTCAATTTGCCAGGCATTTCCTAACACTGTAGGAAAAGCAGCATGAATTCCATATTTTTAAAATAGGGGATCTTGAACTTAATTGAAATGGAGTGCTACAGGGATTGGCTAGATTTTCCCCCAGCTTTCGATGCTGTGACTGCAGATTCTGCACGCGGTTAAACTGTGGCACCTGAGCTGCGAGGTGGGCGGTGCTTCCAGGAGGAGGAGATGGCACTGCAGACCCCGTTAGTGGTGTCCAGTGAAATGCATGTTTGGCCACGTTTCCCTGGAGAATTGAGCTGATGCCCTCCTTCATTACAGCAGCTACAGTGATCCCAGCTGTGTCTGTGGTTGTTTCCAGATGTTGATCTCGGAGTATAGGAAATAAAACAAACGTACTTAGTGTTATACCTTTGCTTGAACATGGCAGTGCAACAGAATTTTCTCACCAATGGCTTTTTTGGAGGGGAAGAAAGAAAGATGGTGTACCTCATTTAGACCTACAAGTCAGAATTTAGGCCTTCCAGAGACCTAAATTATTCCTTTAGTTACGTTTATCTATCTGGAAATGTGTTTTTTCCAGTTGACCAATACACACCCTTCATATCCATCCTTCTTCCTTCTTCTTTTAATGAAATGTATTTATTAAGTCTTTACTCCAGGTGATTCTTTAAACTTATAGCATGAGGGGAAAGAGAGAATATTTCACAGTGATATTTCATTGCACTTGTTCCTTAAAATGTTCAAGCCTGTTATATTGCTCAACCCCCAGGTGTGGAACGTGAGCTCCTGAGGTTGAATAGAATGATTCACTTGTTTCACTATGAATTCAAAGTGGATATGAAGCATAAATCCCCTTTTTCCCTCTGTAATATAGTAGCCATGAATCACAATGTCACGCTGAGTCGATCATAATCTTAACACTTCACGCCTCAGACAACAACTTGATTTGTCAAGAGAACAGGCCTGCAAGCTGCCAATAGCATTGATTCCCATTGGAAAAGAAAGGATAATTAAGTCCTCAGTGAGCTAATTTTTTTTTCTTTTATAAAAATAACATATAATTCTATTTTTTAAGTAAAGAGAAATGAAGAAATATTACGTATGTATAGAATCAGTTAAGTTTTTCTTTCCCTAAATAACTAGTATGAGTTTTTGTTCCATTTCCATCTGATAAAAAGTTCTTGGGATCATTTTATTTCACCACACAATAGCACATTGTGCTACATCTCAATTAGGGATACTGAAGCTAAAATTAATTACATGCAATCTGCATGCTAACTGGCCTGCAACAGGATGCCACCATTGCTGGGATACAAGTGTGAAGCTGTCTATCTCTGAGCCTGATGATGGGCATGAATAATCCTTGTGTTTGGTTGGAATTCTAGTCTTTTGCAGGGAGGTAATGAACAAAATGTGCTTTGAGTCTTAAATATGGCTCATGAGTCCCAAACATGCACGAAGGTCACCACACATATTTTTAATACACTGTGATATGTTTCCCATATGGAGACGTGGTACATGAATAGATTGGTCTGTTACAAGAAAAAATTCCTGTTGTTTCTTGAGAAGGAAGGATGCTTTGATGCTCTTATTTCCACTGCTTGTGAATTTAGCCAACAAGTGGAGGCCTCTTTTTGGAGCAGGGAAAAAACTTACACAAATAAATACCCTACTGGCATGCAGATATTATTTGACTATGCCTATGAATGTTTACATTAAAATTAGATTTGGTTCTAGCATTTGTATCCCCAAGCTGCATGGGAATTTATGAAACACATAATAGTTCATGCACAGCCTGGATAAACCCATTGATCAGGCTGTAATAGATCCTTCAAATATTTTTCCTTTTCATTGTAGAAGAGAACAGCCAGTATTCATCCATCAGGGCCAAATCACTCCATCCTTCTTACTTGCTGAGTTTCCTGTTTGGCAGCACAACAGAAAAAGAAAAGCACAGACTTCCCAGACATAAGGTTGGAAAGTTCAGTCTAGTCATCAAGTCTAATTTCCTATAATCATAAGTAATATTGCAGAAGACTCCTAGATTACCAGAGTCCCTGCCTGCTGTAGCCATAAAGCACTCCCCAGCATCCTGGAACACACTGCCCTTACAATAAATGCTCAGAGTAGTTGTCAAGCTGGAAAACGTTCTCTGAACTTCAGTAACACAAGCAATCTGCATCTCCTGCTCCCATGGCTTGTACATATTGCAGCTGCAGTACTCTCTGCTAGACCATGTTATGATTTTCCAGGGGTGGGCATTTCCTCTTCTGTGTCAGGGGCAAGGAACAGTTTGTACCTTTGTCACCTCTGGGCATCATACAGTCCCACGGGAAGAGATGTGAAGTGTTCTTTGTATTTCTCCCAGCTCCTCTCCTAGCAGCAGAAAGTACAGACCAAGAAAGCACCTCATTTACAACCTGACAGCAGAGCCCAACTTCCTTGGTTCAGCATGGTTATTTAAAAAGTTCTGGTGATTTAGGGCTTAATCCTTTGCTTCCTACTGCACTGAAATTGGATATAAGTTACGGTATCATGTAAATGAATAAGCTTTTGTCCTCCTAGTCATTTCCGCTTTCTTCCTACAACTCTATCTCCTGACAACCACTACCTGCTTTTCCTATTACACATTCTGTAGTTGCTGGGATACATGCCATTCATAAGTCTCCTGAAACAAACTCGAGTTTTTTGGCATTGATCAAGCTTAATGTGGTCCAATTGTACTTGCCTTTTTTTCAAGTATTTGCTTGGGTTGAATTGCTAAGATACCACGTCTCTGTGCCCTCTTTTCTGCTCCTCTGGAACAGAATGCAAGCAGTCTCTTTGAATATGGCTGATTTTCCATTAATATATTATCTGTATTTGTGTTGGGTTTTTTTCCTTTATACCTAAAAATTTTCCTCAGCAACCCAGGTGCTATTCAAATTAAGCTGTATGCAAATCGTGCTTGGATAGGAAATTTAGGTGGAAATTTATTTTGACATCTGTTTAAATTTTCTCAGATTTTGTTTGTTGCTAAAAGCATTTTTAAAATCTGTCCAAAAAAAAAAAAAAATCATCATCATCCTCTGTGCTCCTGTAGCTCTGTGGAAAAGCAACATAAGTTAACCAGAACTGATGAACTGTGACCACCATGTGTTTGAGTGGTGTTTGGAAGCTATAAAGTGCATTTGTAAATGCTCTCTACCTGTTACCAAGTCAGGATCAGTTTATTCTTACAGAGCAAATTGTTTCTAGCAACGTGTCCTTACCCTTCCTACCCATCTGTGTGATGAGTGTGCTCCTTTGGGGAGGGTACCCTTAAACACATGTGGATAAAGCACTGAAGGCAGCGTGGCACTGGGCTCTGAGTGCTCCACAAAGCATCAGTGTGTGCATCACGTATGGATTGTCCAGCCAGGAGCTCAGCTCCCTGCTACAAGTGGCTACAGGATTTTATATTGCTAAGAAATGATAGTATGGAATTGAACAGCTTCTCTTAGTCATCTACATAGAACATGCAGTACCTGGATCACTCATAAACATCTGCCATAATTAGAGGGATGTATAACATTAGCTACAGATGACATGTGTCACAGAATGGGAGGAGAAACAGAAGTTAAAATCCAAACATCTTAATTATTCCCAGTTCTATTAACCTCTGATTTACTCCTGTCTTCGAATAGTCCTTGCAAAATCTTTGCAGTTCCTTCAGCAACTACAGACATTAACTTTACTGTAACATTTGCAATTTTCTCCAAATTGTTTCGTTGCTGCTGTAACTGAATCAAAGCTCATGTAAAAATTCCATTTGCCTCAGTGATGCCACCCTGAGTGAGCTGGGGAGGAGTAGCCCAAAATAGAAAAACTGCATCTGAGAACTGCTTTCCCTTTTGGGTCACTTTACAAAGGATGTGAACATCATGGTGGAAAATCTGACCCTTAGCAACTTTTGGAAGGTATTTTCAAGCAATATGTACAAAGTCTTTTACACAAAAGACATCTTTTATTTATTAGTTGACAACTGCAAATGTTGGTTTTTGTTTTTCATTTAGTGTCTCTGAATTTTAACTAAGGCAAAGATCAAAACATGAGTACTCCATAACTCTAGCTAAAAAGCACTCAATAATAATCAAGTTCACATCTTGTATAAAGGTACTTTTTTTCCCCATAATTCATCATCTCTCTATGGAAAATAACAGGACCTTGAAGAGAGATGTGTTTGAATTGGGGACACAGGATTTTCATCTGATGTTTTGACTTGTTGTTTGTGTAATATCAGAGACATTTTTAGGTTTTGTCTTCTGGGAAAAAGCTGTATAAGTTTGTTCAGTGCAAAAGTTCAATGAACATTAATATGCAAGAACACATCTGAATTACACGGAAGTTACCCTTCAGTATCTTTGCTCGTTTAATGTGGTTTTGGATTATGCAAGTATCCACATTTGCTCTAAGTATAATTTTAGCTAATATGATATTTCTTCTTTTTCCCCCCAATAAGACAACCAGCATTTTGTCACTTAGGCAAAGGCCGTCACAGAATTCTACAACACAACATAACACATCAATGGCACCATATTGACTCCATGGACATATATTTATAGTATTATTTTTACTTATTTTCACCTGGGAAAACTGCTTTTAACTGACAGAAGGTACTCCCAATAGATGGTGTGACAGTAAACCTAAATACACTAGAAACCCAAATATGATATTGTGTGTGATAAGCTTCTTTGCAGCTTACATCAGTTAGAAGTGAGTGTAGTCACCAAGGAATGCAAAAGGGCATAGGATACTGGGAATCCCTCCAGCTCAACTCTTCCTGAGTTTTCCCCTGGTTAGGCAAAAAACTTTGGATTTGTCTGAAAAGTCGGAAAGATCCTGGAAGTGCAGTGCCCACAACTATCACGCTAACGTGGATAAGAGATTCTTTGCCTGTGCATATCGTGTCTTTGAGTGGGTTCCAGGGAGGAAAGAATAACAGGCCAGAGGAGATACTACATTACTGAAAGTGCTGGAAGGATATTTAAAGCTGAGCATCCATGATGGGGTACACAGTTTCCAGGACTTTCACCACTTTGAGTGCATTTGACTCCTGGTTTATGGAACCTCGGGTAGACACTGGAGTATCAGCTAAAAGAACTTCACAGAAAGCCCAAAATCTGGGGGAATGAGGCTTTGGATTGAAGGAGTTGGTTTCCATACCCAGCTCATTCAATGGCTTTTTACAATCAGAGATTGTACAATCTCTGTGTGTGCACAGACTACCCAAGCAATCCTTTAGGAGGGTCCATTTCCAGCGTCTTCATCGTGTTCAGTTTTATTTACCCAGAGCAAGCTGCTTCTGCCTCTTCACATGCCTCTTTCTCTGAGGGCCAGTCTGGCTTCGGAGGGAGCTTCAGCCCAATGAAATCAGCAAATGCCACTTCAGAAATCCCTGCAGTGCTTCCCGATCTCCTCACGTGGAACAAATGAAGTCGCTTTGTCATAACAACCATCTGTCAATATTAATAAATACGTAGCAGAGCAGGAAAAGATGCCACAGCAAGCCACCCCTAGACAGGAAAATCAGAATTCCACCTTTGAGAGCGAGGACTGATCTTTAATGAGATGTCCTCACAGGGCTTATTCATGCCGGGATTATGGTCCTAACAGAGTGATGTATGGGCATTAAAATTCCACCAGCCATCTACACTCCTGAGCACCACTGAGACCCTAGAGAATACAATTTCCTGGCCTGTTTTCAAGGCATTAATACCACAGAGTCAGTATCTCTGAAAATAAGTATTGTGGTCCTCTTTCCCCATAAAACCAGTCAAGATGATTTAACTATGTTCAAAGTTCTGCTGAGGACAAGGAAGATATAAAAGTCATACATGGTCCATTTCCTAAACTTTGGAGTAGAAGATAAATTCGGACAGATAAAAATGGTCCCAGTTCCTCTTTTAAATCTCAGGTTATTCTGTAGGTTCTGCTAAGTGAGTTTGGATTTGCATTGCTGTAATTACAACAGAGTATAAAGGAGGTGAAAGGAGATGAAAAGGGCTATGAAAGGTGATTTGTGTGCTTCTTTTAATAGGTTTCTAATGGAAGGGACTTTGACCGAATTCTTATAAACACATTTTGCCACAGGAGTAAAGCTCTAGTATGGTAAAGACTTTGATTATGGAAGTTAAAAATCACTTTAGTCTGTCAGTTCCTGTATATGTGACTTGTCTCTACTTGCACAGCATGTGGACATTTTCAGCTGTTTGGATTGCTCAAACAGAGGCTGAATCGGCACCAGTTGTAGATTCTTATATTTGTGAGAGAATCTTTACAGCCAGAAGAGTCAATTGCAATTTTTTTCCTCTGTAATAAGATAGATAAGCATTGGTAGCAAGCAGGGGTTTAGTTCAGTATCAAAACATGAAGAGACTCTTCATTTTGAGCAAGGTGAATTACAGTACTAATTCAATTAAAAGAATTTTATGAACAGCATTTGACAATCTTCCCTCTATCTCTATTAAATATGCTTGAATGATAAGTCAGACTGTGCTCTCAATCCAGATTTCTACCTGAGTAACTCCATTGACATCCATGAAATTGCTCCTAATTTGAATCAGAGCCAGCAAGATCAAATGAAGATTAAAAGCTTTCTTACTAGCAGTTTTATCCTGTATTTGGTGAGCTTATTATTTTATTATGGCTCTATTAGAGTAAGCTCGTTACCTATTTTAGTTTTAGTTTGTGCACTCCAGAGCCCAGGGCTGCCTTGTGGTTCTCTCTCTCAGAGTAACACCAGCTCTGAGTCCTCATCACCCACTCCTGAAAGCAAATTTGCCAGGTGAAGTGTTGCCCTCAGAGTCAGAACAAACCCTGCAGACGATTGCTCTGCAAAGTACATGTGGCAAAACATTTCCTCATGGCCTGTGTTTGTACAGTACCTGCTACAGCAGCTCTCTGTGCACAAACAGGGGTCCCAAAATTTCTCATGGTCTCCATAATGACTGCTAATTGCCCAAGGAGAAATGACTCGAATGAAAAAAGCACATTTCCTAGGCTGCACTGGGGCTCTTGAAATCTCCAAACATGCTGAGTTTTGAATCAGGGCAAAAGCCAGGTTTCCAATGAAACTAATTTTGAAAGAAATCTATTTCATGTCTATGTTATGCAAAATGTTTCTCCCTTTTTCTACAAAAAGAGTCACCAGCCTTTATTTTCCCCTCAGAATGTTTTATCAAGGTGTACACAAATCTGGAGGAGAGCAAGTGTGGCAAGGGTAGGTTTGCCCAGTAAAAACTTCTCTGGTGGTTCAAAAGCTCAGTCAGTTTGCATGATGTATGTACAGAACAATCCGAATGAGGATGTTTAAATACTCCTGGTGATGGACAAGTGTCTGAAATGGAATGGCACTGTTTATTTCATAATTAATGGCTGCAAGTGTACATGAGTTTAACTAAAAGGGCAGCTTATGTTCTTACAGTTCTATCCCAAAGACTCGTGAGTTCTTGTAGTGCCATTACTGTTGCTGGAGTATTTTCTGCTTTGATGAAATGAATAATTACTTTTTAAAGTTCATTCATGAGAATACATGGGGGCTTTTCACAGTTAAATATGTTAGTCTATTTTCCTCAGACCAGGCACTTCCTTTAATCACATTTTAGAGGCAACTGTATTTAAACCAGACCATCCATAGTGATGTTATGCCAACAGATATGTAAAGAAGCTCATCCAATTATCTTACTTTGATTATAACAGTGGGGTATTAGAGGCTACATACTGTCCTTCTGTTTTTCTAGGCAGCATAATGAATGGAGCAAAAATATACAATTTTGTTGGGAGTGAAAAAAACAGAATTTTTTTAATTTGTTGTCTTTTGAGAACTACATATAGCCATGTCTGGAAAGTGTTTGAGAAGGAAATAGCTTGGAGAGGAAAGAAAATGCAGCCAGGCTTGTCTGAGGGAAGCATTTCTTCATCTGTCTGAGGAACCCAGAGAGCTGTATGTGGTAGCCTGGGAAAAACCTTGGGCAGAATGAGACAAGGACCTGAGTTATACAAATGAGAGAAGAAGAATGACATTGTGAAAGCAATTACACTTTTTTCCTAGATGACAAAATAGAAAAGTTACTGCTTTCGTTGGAACACAGGCCTCTGCTGTGTTGGGTGCAATGTGCTTCTATCAGCTCACCCAATCTTTCAAAAATGCAATGTACTTTAGTTCAGCATTTGTGTAGCAGCCAAAATTATTTTTTTGTAATTTTTTCTTTCCTAGCACGCATAACACTTCACTGAATAGAATGATCCTAAGAGCTATCACTGAAATAAATCAAGTCCTTTGATTTAATGCTAAAGTTCAAAATCATCTAGTTCGAGTCTCTACTTCCAGACACCGTTGCCATCCATTCAAGTGAAGCAGTATGATTTAGAGATGGTGCTGCCACCTTCTCAGTACATCATCTCATTCGCAGCAGGTCCTTGAGGTTACAGGGCTCTTGATGTGGCATTTTCACCGACGCCTAATCTAATAGAAACATCCATCCTACCATGGTTTTTTTATTGAAGCTGCAGCTGGTGCATGCACAGAGTGTCACATTCATGGTAAGAGACTCATGGATCTGAAAGACTACTTGAAATTAAAATTCTCTTGTACATCTCTCCCGGGCCCATGAGGAAAAACACCAAAAAAAAAAAATGTATGTAAAATGGGATGATTAAGAAAAAAAAATAAAAGCGGATCCATTCAGCAGCAAAAATTTATGTTGACCTTAAGTCTGTGAAATGTGGCATCAATTTGACATTGGTATAAGAGAGGTCAGAGCCAGGTCCCAGTACATAATAGTGACAGATTCATTTATGCAAGTTAAAGTTGGGTCTCTGCTAAAATTGTCACGGGATCAAACTGAATAAGGAAGAACCTGGGGATGTATTTTTCGATAGGATGTCAAAGTCTAAATTCTTCATCACTAACTCTGATACCAGAATTGGAGAGGAGCAAGAAACTTTTTTCTTGTCTACCATCCACCCCGAGGCAGGAGCGTTCTAGTCCATTGTCTGCAATAAGGAGAAATCAGACTCTGCACATAGTTAACTTGATGATGTTTTGCTTGTCTAAAGGAAATAGCTTGTTTTGGAAACAGCCTCCAAGAGGCTATTAGCATTTTTAATTACATAGATTCTGTTTAATGCCACCCTATTTCCACTTCCCATTCTTCTCATCCTCTTTATTCCCTTGTGTGGGAATAGCATCTTCTTCCGCTCAGATGCCTTGTTTGTGCATTGTTAACTCTACTACTACTGCCCAGAATTAGTCTCTGTCCTTGGGTTTTCTGCTAGTTTTGTTACAAAAATACATGTCTGTGCAGTGCTTTCATCAAAACGATCCCAAAATGCAGCCATGGACATAGAGGTGCACTTATTTTCCCTTTCCTCCCCATTGTCATCCGCTGTCCAGCTAATGTGTTCTCTCGGGAATGAAAATAAAACTCCTGGTTCACTTGTTTTATTCTAAATGTTTGGGCGTGCAGTTTGTCATGGTTCTCCACTTTCTAACTCTGTGTAGGCTGCCATTAACGTCCTGTCACTGTGACACCTCATTAGAATTCATTTTTCCAAGCATTACCATGATGTTGGAAACCAGAGAACAAGGAGGAGTCATTCAGCCGATATGGGTGACAAGCCTGCATTATTGGTGTCACTGACAACTTACTGAATCAATCTAAGAAAAAGGGTAAAAGGTTAGGGGAAAAAATGGTATGGGCTTCATCTGCTCAGCTTTCTTCCTGTCAGTGGGTATCTCTGAGATGTTTGCTCTTGTGTAGATAGGTTGTAAAGAGGGATACACCAAATGCTGCTGTAGGAAGGGAGTCAGAATCCCATAGGGCACATGTGGCACTTCTGGGAATGGGGCAGGCAACTGTGTGGCTGTGAACACGTCACATGAGAACAGAATATCCCTTCTCCACTTTCTCTTCAGTGACGTTCCCTTCCAGCAGATCAGTGGTGCATTACTTGCAGTGCATCCGAAAGAAGCACACGGTTCATAGGGTGCCAAGCAGAGCTTTATCTGTTCCACTGTTGTTATCCTGTCTCTGCTGGGATAAACCCTTAGTTACGTTCGTCAGTCATTGGACATGAAAAGAGTTGGCTCTTGTCCCAGAGTTAAGATCCCAGAATGATGACAGGCATTTTAGGGAAGGTGGATAATAAAAAACCCGAAAACAGATCCTAGTGGTTAGATGTCAAGAGAAAGACAACATGTAACCAGTGATGTTAAGCCTGTACTGGGACACAGGTTTTTAGAAGCCTCTAGGCAGCGGGAAACTGTTGACATCCTTGGGAATTAGCTGTCTAAATACCCAAACTCTTAATTCCACACTGAAGTTCTCTCAACGTTGGGGAGGGGTTATTTTTCTCAGGATAATTTTTTTTTCTTTTTGTGGGATGTTCCTATTCTCAAAGTTTTCTACAAAAGTGCCTGTGCTTTCAGTTCACCAGACTGAAGCTGTGAGAAGGTAAATTCGACTGGGTAAATAGGCAGATGCAACTTAAACTGCCTTTCCTGTGACAGGCCTGTCAGGCTTCCCTTTCCACCTCTTGCACAGAAGCACACCCCAGTGCACCATGAGCCTGTGTGTTAATAACAGTCAAAGGAGAAGCCTTTGGTAGTGCCATAACTGGAAACAGATGTTAACTGCAGACAGACACTGAGGAAAATGAACAAGAAGAACTGCTCTGCAAGCTGATAATTTGAAGGCTTAGTTTGCTACAGGCATTCATCTGTACATTGGTGGCGATCATCAGTTCTGGTCCAATGTTTTACTCAGTTCCTGATAATGCACGGAGAATACATCAGCATCTGAAAGTGCTTCCAAGCAGTCCTCCAGATGTGGGAATAAATTACTGGTAAAATGGCCTGTTTTGATGCTGCACAAAGCACCTCAAGCCATATGATATTTCATGAAGATTATTCATCCCAAGTTTGGTAATGGAGGCAGGGAGTAAAGAAAATAAAAGAGGCAATTCTGTGAAATACTGAGGATAATGGAATTAGATACCTGTAGTCACATCTAAAAGAAAACATGCAAATGAGTGCCAGCCTTCAGGAGTCTATTGTTTACAGTGCGTGCCTTATGTTTAAAAGGTTCATTTAGATGCAGTAATGGGCCTGTTTTCTGGGTCTGTCTCAAGATGGCAGAGTAAGAGTAATTACTCACTTCAAGAAAAAAAATGCTATGCAAAAGATTTCTAGAAGAATAATAGAAACAGCAGTTTGCCAGGATAAAAACAAACTTGTTCATCTGTATCTAATAAGATTGGTTTAAAATGATACTGTTTCAAATTATAAAGAACTCAAGTGAATATGTGCATACATCTGTTTTCTTTAAGGGGAAATTTGTGATTTAAAATATTCAAAATGCATTCCAAATCTGGATCCCAGGAGTCACTGGCACAACTCACAAAGCATTAGGAAATGGGCAAAACTTGGAAGGCTTTCAGTTTGGTTTCAGTTCAGATAAGCCTGCAAAAGTCTGGAGGCCTGCAGTTGCTGTTAAAAAGTTTGCATTTGGGAAAGCCCTGATTCAGCAAAACACCGTATTCAGCAAAATATTTCAAGTTAAGCGCAATTTTATTTGTTTTGCCAAAAACAAATAGGCTTAATCAGGTGCTTAAGAGTTTTTCTCCACAAATTCTCCAGGTTGCTATGTAATGCAATCTGAATCTGCAATCTCAGTTTCCCCTCATCCATATCAGGAAAGAAATGTAGTTACACAAAACACATGAATTTTGTTTGGGGTTTTGTGGGTTTTTAATGAAAAAATAAATTGCACTCTGGGTTGCATTTTGAAAGCATTTTGTGCAATGATGATGTTCTGTATTGTTGTAAGGGACCTCCCAAATATCTTTGGATTGAAGAATCAGGGCCACTGTTTCCTTTTAGTGTGGCTCTTATTTTTATTGAAGTATTCATCAATCTCCTCTGAAATCTGCCTTCTTCATGACGCAGTTTTAGTGTAATGAGTCAGGCTGCTACTGGGATGTGCTCTGCTCTTTGTTGTTGCTCTCAGTCTTTTTAAACAAATCCTGTGGTAACAGTGGTTCTAATACACTTGACAAGGTGATAAAATTGTGCCCCTAGGTATCCTGCATTTATAAACTCAGGAATAAAGCTGCCAGTCACATCACTGGGATTTTTTTTTTGGCTGTAACTAAGAGTTGAATTTTCCCCTTTTCCTATATTTTTAACGTTGGATATTTCTGTTTAACCTTGAGAATTCAACTTGCTCTTTCAGATCTTGCTCTCTTTTCTTTTTCCCTTCTGATCAATGCTTTCCAAACGAAGTCATCCAACATTTGTGTCGCAAAAATTATGTCTTCTCACTTGTCATCTCTGTTTAAAAATGTTGCTGCATCTGGATGAAATTTAGCTCAATAAGCGAATAGTTTCTTAAGCCTTCAAAGTGACTTAGTTACTGACTTAGAGAGCACAAAGTATTTCCAACATTTGTGCCACCGTAGTTTTTAAGAGATATTTGACAATCAGGAGATATTTCTCTCTTGAGGAGTCAATGCGTTTTTGTTTTAAAGTAAATATTTATTCATTGTCCCTTCTTCAATAGTACATATTTTTAAAAAAATTTTTTATTAAGCATCATTTCCTATGGTTTTCTTTCTGAGACTAAAGAATGGCTATTACTGTAATGTATTTATTAAAATGTTTAAGTATTTAACATATTCTTCATCAGCATAATAACTACCATTTTAATTCATGTGCATCATTAGCAGAAAAATGCTTCATTCTACTGGAAAATGCTATACACCCACAGGAACTATGTCTACTTAATTACTAAAGAATAAGCTCCACCTGGATGATCTGTCTTCCCAGTTCATTTTAAAATAAGTCTCCAGATAATCTCTGAAACAGTCTCCTTAAACACACTAAGGTTTCTATGGTTATTAGTAGTAATTGTGTTGCAAAACCAGGGGAATTTTATTTAGCGTGGTAGAGGAATAAATGTCATTATTAGTTGATTAGTGTGAACAATCTTTGACAATATGTAGTACCAGCTATGGTTTCAACCACTGACACCTCATTATTCTGATTGCAGTTTGATTTGCAATGTTAAGAGGCAACAGGAAAAAAGCAATCATCCAAATCTACCTCCATCAGCCGAGAACAATGGAGGGAGTGTGTGTGCTTCACGGTATTCTAGAAATTTCCTTCCCACAAGAAAATAAAACCCGTTAATTGACAAATGACTGACACTGTTTACTAATTAGCAGGCACGCTGCCACGTTTCTAACACACCCTATTGTGTGTGTGCTGTGCTGCGTCAGGATTTGGTAACGAGATTACAAGTGTGGCACTGTACATGTTTTATTCTCCTGAAGTAGACGGTTTTCAGAGCAAAGGCGGCGGGTCTCAAGGGGTTATAAATCACTCATTCTTCGGTTCGGATATAACATTAAATTAAACATAAAATCCTTTGGGTCAAACTGCTCAGTCCACATGGAGGTGCAGGTGGCATCACCCTGTTAGCACCAGCCTGTGCCCGGTGGTGACGGGGAGCAGAGCAGACGGTGCCCGTGTCCCAGGGCACAGCCGTGGCACCAATGATCCGCGGGGCCCTGCGCACACCGAAGGCGTTTCAGCTCGCCGCTGTTCCCACTGCTCCATCCTCGGGAGCGAGTCCCAGGTTATCGTCCCTACTAGCAGGGCAAGATAAAAACGCTGCCTGTGTGGCTGTCTGCAGGGAAGTGTCTCGCAGAAGGACCGGCAGTGGTCCCTGCAGAGGGATGGGCAGTGGTCCCTGCAGAAGGATCGGTGGTGGTCCCTGCGGAGAGATCAGTGGTGGTCCCTGCCGAAGGATCAGTGGTGGCTCCTGCAGAAGGATCAGTGGTGGTCCCTGCAGAAGGATCAGTGGTGGTTCCTGCAGAAGGATCAGTGGTGGTCCCTGCAGAGAGATCAGTGGTGGTCCCTGCAGAAGGATCAGTGGTGGTTCCTGCAGAAGGATCAGTGGTGGTCCCTGCAGAGGGATCAGTGGTGGTCCCTGCAGAAGGATCAGTGGTGGTCCCTGCAGAGGGATCAGTGGTGGTCCCTGCAGAGGGATCAGTGGTGGTTCCTGCAGAAGGATCAGTGGTCCCTGCAGAAGGATCGGTGGTGGTCCCTGCAGAGGGATCAGTGGTGGTCCCTGCAGAAGGATCGGTGGTGGTCCCTGCAGAGGGATCAGTGGTGGTCCCTGCAGAGGGATCGGCGGTGCTGGCGCTGCCCCTGCGGGTCGGGCACGGCACACGCGGGGCAGGTCGTGCAAACGCCGCGCTTGTGGTTCCTGGGCTGTTTGGGACAAGGCTTTAATCCCGTGCCATTCGCATGTTTGATGTAGCCGTGCTGTGTGGCACCGGTATATTTCACGGTGGCATTTGAAAGAAAGTAAGCGGGTTTACGTTGGATGCTTAGGTGTGTATTTAGGTGTCAGCCCGCGGGGCAGGAAGATCTGTGTTTTTCTTGGGTCATTGCAGTCAATGCTTCTCACATTAGCTTTCCCCTTAGAAGTCCCCTGGGCTGTAAGGGATGTAAACAGACCTGTTTAGAGCTCAATGCTCTAAAAGCTGTTCTGAGGTTTTATTTTAACCCAGGAGGACATTTTTGCAAAATGAAAATTCTCAAAAGTCATGCTAATTTGGATACTAATTTAGTGATTAATAAATGCCTCCATTGCTTGTCTTTCCCTCTTCAAAGAGCACTGATTTAAATGCTGTTTAATACTTGTTTAATGTGTTTGCCATCATAGAAACAAGTAATTAGAGCACGTGGTACAATCAGTAGCCAAGCAATAGACTCTTTATTAGTAATCTTGGGGGAAAAGGGAAATGAGGACATGGTTCTTGTATTACTGTCTGTACTAATTTGGACTTGGGAAAATCAGCATCTGTTCCACCTATACGTATTGGCAGGAGCTAAAACTGAGTTCAGAAACAGAGGGGTAGCTTAGCATTAGAGATTCTGCTTCTTTGACTTTCAGTAAGGACAAGGAGACTGTTGAAAGACATGACGTTAAAATGACAAAGCATGCCTCTCAGCTTTGAAAACTGTTTACTGGGGTAAATTCCCCTCTCTGTGGTGTAGCAGGATTGTCAAGATACTCCATTAAATTAAACAGACTCCCTCTGCCCTGAGCTGCCAAAAAAAGGAAGAACATCTTTTGGACACATCTCTAAATCAGATAGACCTAAGGCCCTGTTTTCACAAGCGTCTCCTGGATTCATGGGATACCTGGGGGCTGGGGCTGCACTTTCAATTAGATATCAAATGCAAATTTTGAAATGCATCCAGTTCTCACACTGGAATTGGACTGTTGGTACTAATAGCTACAAACACAAGATAATCAGCCAAATTAGTTATTCTTTCTCTAAATCCTATTGATTAGAAGGTACTTGAGATAATGAAAGATATTGAAGTATATACAGTGTGATTCAGACAGTGCTATCCTGATTCACCGAGTCTTAGCCAACACTGGAAAAGGAATGCTTATTAATTTGACCACTAATAAAATGAGTTGCACAAGGAGTTACCTTTAGAATTTAAAGACAAAATGGGAAGAACTGTGTTGTTTAATTTGCTTCATGTGATGCAGAAGACCACCAGAGCTGTTGCCAGCAGCTGCCTGCCACGGGCCTGTGTTGCGTGCTGAGCGGCCGGGGTGGCTCTGACAGCAGCAGGCACTCTGTCACGTTTGATGTCAAGCCAGGCTGGATCCTGGCTGAAAACTGCTGATGCCTTTGTGTATCTATTGTTCTTATAGGACTGTAATGGGCCAAGGAGAAGGACAGGAGCTTAAATACCTGTTTCTGGTGGTCAGTGACTTAGTGCAGAAGCATGGAGAGTCTTCTCTCCCCCCAGCCCCTACCTCCACTCTGGACTATTTTCTCCAGCTTCAGGGTGGTTAGATAATCCTTCTGTCAATGGGACACTGCGTGGCTACTTTATTAGTGAAGTAGTTTGAGCTCCACTGACAAACTTTGCACAATAATCTCATAATTATTTGGACTTCCTTTTATGTTGTGAAGAGTACTTAGGAGTACCATTTCTATCTGACTGACAGTAACATTCCACCCATATCAAATGTTCCCTGCTTCTTTTATTTATGATTATGAATTCTGTTTTAGAAGAAGATGTCCCACTCTGTGTATTTCTACAGGGTTACTGCACTTCTCAGATAGTAGGGTGCTCTGGTTTCCAAATTCTCACTGCATAATGACACCTGAAGAGTACAGTAATCACTCATTCACTACTGCCTGGTGTAGCTCATTGCTTAAATACAATCTATGGATTTAAAAGAATGTAGAAAACAAAACCTGAGTGTGGCTGGGTCCAAACACATAATGCAGTGTGCTGGTTGACATTGACTCAGTGCACTCAGGTGATGGCCCTTGACAGGCAGCAGAAAGAGGCTCGCATCAATCTGAAGGCAGAAAGCAAGGAAATGTGGCAGTGTCTGCACTCATGCTCTGCTGAGGGGAGCACAGACACACACTGAGGTCTGGGTGACTCTCCTGGGACAGCTGGGAGCCCACGGAGTGCTGCAGAGCCCCAGGCACTCAGCTCTGGAGGGCAAGAGTCTTGTAACAATCTTGGTTCTTTTTATTACATTTGAAAAAGAGAAGTAGAGATTTCTTTTCTTTTCTTTTTTTTCAAATGACATTGAATCCACTTGGGGTCACACATCCCTTTTTAAAAAATATTTTTCTTTTGTCTGTGCAGCTTTGCTAACATTTTTGGGTTTTTACAATATCGTGGGCTCTAGGGACTCTGGGATTCTGCCAGTGCATACTGCTAGCTGCTGCACGACAAGAGGGGTTTTCAGAAAGGGTTTGCTTTGGCAGCTCAGGCCTGTAGAGTGACTTGAAGTCATTA
The DNA here is from genome assembly GCA_013398055.1 of Ifrita kowaldi. NCBI lineage: Eukaryota > Metazoa > Chordata > Aves > Passeriformes > Cinclosomatidae > Ifrita > Ifrita kowaldi. The sequence continues at coordinate 420,648 of VZRS01001562.1, read as the reverse complement.
AGCTCGTTGCAGCTGGGGACTCTAACACCTGGAGCAGTACAGTGACTACGTTTAAAGAGAAAGGAAAAAACCAAACACCACCACACAGCCCTCCCCACACACACACCAAAAAAAAAAAAAAAAAGGAAAAAAAAAATAAACACCAAACACCTAAAAACAAAGTGCTCAGTCAAATTTCAGGTGAACCTGAGTTAATTTATTGGTTTGGGTGGACCTGGAAGCTTGGCAAGGTCTTTGGTTTGGGTTGAAACTAAGCCAAACTTCAGGTTTTACTGTGCAGTAACTCTGGCAGTCAGAAAAAGCACACGGGGAGACAAACCTCCCTTTGTGAGGCCACACAGACCTGTCCCTAAAAAGCTGTATTTGGCTAAAGGCAAGAGCATGACTGGCTGTAACTCCTCCTTTTCCCCAGCCCATTTGGGCCTGTAGGAGCTTTGCTCTCTGCCCCTCAGCACGGGCTGTGCTGGCAGCCAGACTTCTCTCCAGGAAGGGCCCCGTTAGCCCTGGCCCAAGCTATTCCCACCCGGGAAGCACTTCCAGTGCTTCTGCTGCTGTCAACACCAGTGGGGAAACTGTAAGGGAATGTCACAGACCAACATCCCGCTCATCCTTAGGCAGCCCCAGTCAGGGCCCAGGGAGCACCCACTGACTCAACCCCTGGGAGGCTGAGCAGGGCTCAGGATGGGCATAGAGTTGTGCTGACTTTGAGCAGGAGTCAGATTTCATTGCCTGTGAGGTCAGTTTTTGTGGCTTTGATACGTACTTTTCAGGCTTTTTGTTCTGTACATATTTTATTACTATAGCAGAAGTCTGAGCGTGTAGTTGTATTTTTTGCTGGATCTGGGCATGCGTTCCCAGAATCCTGGTAATTGAGGCAACATGGATTTTGGAATGCAGAACATCAGAACTACTAAACATGCCCTGGGACAGAGCATCACTATGGGATTGTTACATGTACTATTGAGTGCTTTTTTTTTTTATAAATTACTTTTTTTGTTGAGCTATATAGTGCTTAATCAAATTCAGGGCAAAAGGTGAAGCATTGATCACACATTACTGATCATGTCATCTGCTGATGTTTCCTGAGATTTCATTTCTGCATACTAATAAAGCCCACTTGGAATTAGCATGCTCGAGAGGACATTCAATAGGTTCAGCACACTCATGTTTGGAAAGAATAACAAAATGTCTTATTGTCAGGAAAGCCCACGCTGTGGAGCAGGAGTCAGAGGCTGCCACGTTTGCTATTCTGTACATGTAATAAGTAGCTGGTTAGGTATGTTACAACTGAAATGTGAAATGCCAGTTTTTATTAGGGAAAGAGATAGTGCAGGAGGAGTGATGAAGAGTGGCTGGGTGGGTGTCCAGAGTGGCTGCTGTGGGTGCTGCTCCTCAGAACAGGAATCCAACCAAGGGATGTGCACTGGCTGCAGAATTTGTAATTTGGAGGGGGAGGGGGAAATGCAGATTAAAACCTTGTAATAAAGAGAGGGAAGAACATTAAAAGGGTTCTTAAGTCAGAAATAAAGGATATAATTCACAGCCCATTGAAATCAGAGGGCATTATCTCATCTCAGTGGGCACTGGATTAGGCCTCAAAAGGGTTGAAGCAACATAGTGTTAGTCAAGCAAATTTCCATTAGTAGCAGGGTAGGAGAGCTGTGGTGTTCAAAATGAGAGTGTTTTCGAGTGAGCCAAAGCACAGCCACTGCCACGTGATCTTGTCAGAGCCTCCTTCAGTTCATCTCAGCTGGCTCAGAGTTCAGAACAAACCATGCCAGCTCTGACAGGACCCAGCATGGACAGAGCACGGAGGTGGTCCTACCCAACTGTTTCTTGGAACTGAGAATGTCCAAAAGGATTCTTAGTCTTCAAAACTGCAGATTATTAGAAAAGCAAAGTGATGCGTGGCAACAGGGAAACGCTTTCAGCAGAGCAAACTCAGATGTGCCTGGTGAGAAGTTCAATGAAAGGCTTGCAGGCAAAGCTTACCCTGAGCCTGCTCCGTCCTCGCTGAGGACAAAAGAGTGAGCCCTTTCCTCCATCTTTGTTTTTTTGCCTCTGAACTTCCATTTGGTTTCCAGATTGCAAAAATCCTAACATCTCTTTGGAGAGACCTTTGCAGGCCTTTGGATCCCTCAGGAAGTTTTGGTTTATCAGTGACTGTTTCTGGGGCTATGTCTAGCAGCCCTGTCAGAGTTTCCTAGGAGCAGTCTTAGTCTTTCTCGTGCTCAGGTTTCTTGTATATTGGTTCTTTTCCTTTCACAGCCTAGCCTGCCCTGTGCTCCAGAAGGATCTCCAAAGACATGTATCCCTAATTGCTCTTCAGTGAGGTTTACTGTCATCCCCCCCTCCAGGCAGCTTCTCCTGACCCAGACTACAGCAGGGAGCAGGGAGTAGTTCGGGCTTTTTCTCCCAGCCAGTCTTTTTAGCAGAATTTGCTTTGCACAGTGACTAACTCCCTTGTGAACAAACAGGCCATAGGGAAGCCTCAGAGCGGGCTGCCCAGCAGATACACGTGTGCTGGGTGACACACAGGGTGTGAGACAGGCAGGGGAGGGGTGGGACGCTGCGTTCCTGTGCGCTCCTTGACAGGACACACCATATCAGCACTGGCATGTGTGTGTAGAGACCTTGTCAGTAAAACACAGGATGTGCTTTTCCTGTATTACAAATCACCTCGGTGTCGAGGTTGGAAGCATAGAGCCATTCTCAGTTTAGTGATAATACCCTGTGGGGGTTTTGTTTCTTGTCGCAGGTGCCAACTGATCCCCCACCCAGCTGTGTCATTACTGGGTGTCATCTGCACGCCAGGGTCTTGCCACAGGTCATAGGTATTGTTGATCCTAATGTCTTTCAAATGTTGAAGCTACAGAAATGGAATATCTATGGGAAATGATCTGTGGTGAAATTTCATTTGTTACAAGGAAGATTGTTCCCTTCTCTGCTCTGGGCGAGTTTATGATGGTTGCCATGTGTCTTTAATGCATGCTGTGTGTACAAGCATCTATGCAGCTCTGGTGCTGACCAACAGAACGCTGCTGGGAGCAATGAGAAAATGCAATTTCTCTCAGCTCTGTTAAGTAGTGTCTATGCCAGATCTGCCTGCAAGAGTCGCCTGTAGCCAGCTGCCATGTTAGAGAAATGTGTGCCCCAGTGTGTACCACTGCCCTTGGAGCACGCAGAGCACTCTTACATTTACCTCTCACTGTTCTCATTTCAAAAGCTCTGTTTTTGCAATTGGTACAGAGATAACAAAATAAAATTGCTTGCCGCTCTCAGGTCAGCGTTCTTGGAAGAACTGCTGTGATGAGTCAGCAATCTGAGGACAGATAACATCCTTGGATCAGAGACCAGGCCAGGCCATGGAGTAATACAGCAATCCTAATTGCAATCTGTGCCGCTTTCTGATGAGTTACAAAGTTGTCTGCTCTTGAATATCATCATCTAGAGCATGTAGGACTCACAGCTAAGATATTAAGCATGGAATGCATGTATAGCTGGTGCTGAAAGTGCAATTTGCTTATGTGAACTTGTAGATTTGCTTCCAGATCAGATAAAAGCAAATGAGCAATGACCTTTTGAGGATGTAGGGAGGGAGAAATGAGTCTCACCAGGCTGCATCACTTTCTAAGAGAAAGGAAATAATGATCTTGAGCTGAAATAAATTATTTTTACAACTATCGTGGAGTAAGTATGCAGAGGGAGGGCACAGAGTTGGAGCTCCAGCACTGCCAGTGCTCTGACAGCTAATATGACTAAATGAGATCAGCTCCCACCTAACAGAACATCAGAAGGGGTTCAGGAATTGCTTAAGATAAAATGAATGCAAAGAAATGAAGTACAGGAGCTTTCTTCTTCTGAGGTACGGTAGGCACAGAAATCCCATTATCTTCTAATAGCATTTTACACCTCTCCCTCACCATTTTGAAACTCATTTGAACTGTTCATATAGTTCAAAAATGCCCTTTTTGGTTGTCTTGGGTGGGACATCCATCTGATTTACTTTGCTGCATGCAAGTTAGTCGAAAGAATCAGGACAGATGGTTCTTGGTATTTTCAGCAGATATTTAGTTTCTTCTCTGTACCTGCTGCTATATTTCTTTTGAAGGAAATAGTTTAAAAAAAGAAAAAGGTTTCTGTTTTAAAAGTCTGAGAAGAGAATCCACAGGTTCCCCTGTCTTTAATCATTTGATGTGCTCATAAATCTTTCACTGAAAAATAGGGAGAAATTAATATTGTTTCACAGATGGGTTCAAGCATGTGTTAAGTATTCAAGAGCTTTCAGATGAGATCTAACACATCTAAATGCAATTCTATCCATGTCTTTCTGGTCTGCACGGAACAGCACATTGCCCTGCTCTTCATATGGCCTTGTAGTTGAATTAGCAACCCCAGGACAAATCCATATGAAAAGGTGAAATGATTAGATCCTATTCAAGTAGCATGATTTGCATTTCGGTAAGTTTCACAGGTTGCCTCATCCATAGAAACTTTCAGTTGTGTTTCTTCATGTATTTTTAGTCCTTGAAAATTCTTTGGTTACAGCTCAGATTTCTCTTTAAGCAGCAAAATGAGTGCAGTCGTTCTGGTTGCCTGCATAGTGTCCTTTCTTGGAGGACGTGTCCTTGTCCTGTAACTCTTCTCTGCTTGCCAGGCCTAGACAAGGTGGCTCTGCTGAGAAGCTGTCACTACAGATTGCCACTGACTTCAGCAGGGGGGAGATTCCCCCCCTTTGTCATTTCCATAATGGGATTACGAAGATGCGCAGAGTTGCAGTGTTCCAGGAGATCAGAGAGCTGGACTAGTGTCAGGGCCCTCCCCAGGTACACTGTGAGCTTTGTTTTAATAACTGCCATAGTATTTTTAATTAGGATAGAGCACCACATCCCTGTGAAACATCCTGCGGGTGTAATAGGTTTCAGCTGATGTCTGGTGGTTATTGTTACTCAGATCCTTCCAGACTGGGAAGGAAGATTTGCAGAGGATTGTGGTATCTCTAGTTTTATTTAGCCAGAACATCTCTGTGCAAGAAATTAATTATTGGAGTTATTTAACAGGAGTTGCTTAACACCATTTCTTTTAATTTTTCTTTTGGAAAGGAAAAGTGTAAGTGGTCCACAGACCAAACTGTAGGGGCTGCTGATGTTGCTGAACTATTTTGACCTCGCTTAATTGGGTGTGGGTGAGAACAGAAATGCATGGAGACAGCACATCCAGTGTTTGGTTTGTTCTGCTGCTTCTCTTAGGGTTCTTTAGCTGTTTTGCAGAGAAAAGGTCGCTTATGACAAAAAGTCTTTAGTTGTCAAATGAAAGACTTGGCATAGGAAGTGATGAACTGGATGCTTCTCTGAGATGGCCAGGTCCTCCCAGGAATGAAGGTGTAAGTCAGCCTCTTCCCTGGAGTCACATCAGCTGAGAACAGCCTGTCACTTCAGCGTTCTGCATGGGACAAACCCCTTTCCCTTTGCTCCCTCACTGCAGCACAGCTCAAGGCCCCCATGTCCCCAGGGACACTGCCCTTTACTTTCAGTATGATGCTTTGAAGTGCAGAACCTCTTTTCAAGGCTGTCCTAAACCCTGAGCGCTGTAGCACAGCCTGTTTTGGGGACACAATGCAGAATTCATGTGTTTTATGTTACATGAGTACTGGCACAGAGACGAGGCTGACTTAGAGATGTGAGGTGGCCTATTTGTTCAACAGAGCTTTTGAGGGAAAGCAGCCACTGTGGTTCATGTCTGACATACTTGGACTGTCTAGGTCTAGCCTGTGCTAGAGAGGTCAGCATCAACTACAGGATAAAATGGTGTGCTTAGGACAGAAAACCTACACCTGTAGGACACCTGCAGGGCAGAACAACAGGGGCCAGTGACTGAGCTCACTACAACTCTTACCCACATCTAGAAGAACAGGGCACCATTTCCTGTCTATCTGAAAGCTATGGAAAGGCACCCCTCGTCCCACAACACACACACGTGCTACATTTCACACCGGGGGATGAGTTATCTCAGCAAAATGAAACACATAAGCATTGCCAGTTCCATGCCAGCAGCCTTTCAGAAGTGCCTCTTTGCTACCTGTAGTTATTGCACTTGGTCTGAACGTGGCAGAGCTGCCAAAAGCCTCAGAGGAACTTTATCAGCATCCCACCGGTGTTGTCTCAGGATTTCAGTGTGATCAGATTTTATTAAAGCAGAGCCCCCTGCATTTGTTTCCCTAAATGTTTTACTACTCAAAGTAATAAACACAGATGGATTTTCTGGACTCTCTTGTAAAGAACAAAAAAAAAACCACCCTGTACAATAAAAGTTTACCTTTTAAATAGAGAAACTGTAAAAAGGCTCTACTTCCCAAGTATTATGTAATGGAAACGAAGAGAGTGTAAGATGAGCTATATTGGAAAAGCAATAACAGCCAAGCTACTCTACATGACATCTAATTCTGTATCAATTGATTTACCTGTTATTGATATACTATGGTATTTATATACCGTGTCCCCAAAAATGAAACATTAGGCATGGCAGGCTGCTCCTCCTTGCTGAACACTGGTATGGTTAGAGTCTCTGCTCTTGTGTGATTACCTTGCTAATAGCATAGTCTAAGCTGAATTTTTCACCCTTAATCTGGGAGTACCTATAAAAATTAGGGTCATCCGCTTATCTGGCTAATGAACTTGGAAGCACATGGCAGTAGCTGTGTGGAGAAGCTGTGATAAATATTGTATTGTTTGAGGGGACTGTGTTTCAATCTGTGTGTGCATTTCAAGCAGGGGCCTCAAAAGCACTTTCTCTTGGCCTTGCTCTCGCTGGAGTTTCTGGAAGCTGTTAGGTCACCACTGAAAACAAATGCTAAACATCTCTCACCCTTCCCCTGTAAATGGCACTTAGGGAACTGCATGGCTGAGTGGAGTTTTGGTCAATGGTGAAAATATGATTCAGGTCCTTTAGGACAGACAAGTCATTGCTGTGCAACAGCTTTCCAGCAGGTTATGGTCTCATTCTGGTATCTAATGGGCAAAGAAATCCTGCTAAGTGCTGCCAGACTGGTTCTCCTCTCGGCAAAGAAGCAGAAGTTGAAAAAGAGTGAACAAGTACAAAGCTTAAATCTGTCTCTGTGCTGGGTTATCATGGAGGTGAAGCTAAGGCACATTACTATGCAGCAGGGGGGCAGCCTGGCTCACTGACCATTCTGCTTTGCAGATAAACAGGAACATCTACTCATCACACTGTCCCACCCCTCACACGTACCAGGGGCACTCGCTGTTCCAGTGTAAGAAATGTTGTTGGTTTCGTTGTTGTCTCACATATTCCCAGCTGTGTTTCAAGAGTACTCAAAGTCATTTCTCCTACAAGCTGAAGCAGCACGCCCACAGCAGAGGCAGATGCAGCTCAGGTTCACGTGCACAGCGTGTGCAGTCAGGGAACTTCGACTGTCTCACTGTTGTGCACATCCCATTCCCTTCACATGACTGGCCCTTTCAGAAACTTCTTGCAAATCCAAACTCAAGGCTGCAGTAACATGGGCTCCATTACAAAAGCACAGGTAGATTTTAGCACTGCCTGCACTGCTCAGCAGCTGGCACTCACTAGGAAATTACAGGCTGTTGTGGTTAGGTGTGTAGATGCTGTGCAATGTTTCAGAGCTTACTAAGGATTATTTTTTTTCGGTTCAGGAGAGCAAATAGCTTACATTGGCTTGTTCTATCAAATCCAAGCTGACAGAGTCACTTCATAAGGAACATGCATATTTCCTATATATTTATGACCAAATGTTTCAGCCACCACAGCCAGAAAATGTAAAATAATTCACTTAAAAAACAACAAAAGTGGAAGGTGTTCCAGCTCTGTGCTGGCAGAAGTTACTGGAGATTATGTGCACAGCTAGCAGTGCTGCTGTTCTAACAAAGGGAAAAGAAAGGGCCTTTAAATAGCCTGCAATACTTGGATAAGATAAAAAGCCAGAAAACAGCAAACAAACAAACTAACCCAAACAAATTTTTTTTGGACAAACAGTGGATTTAAAGTATCAGAGTGAAACACGTCACTGGTCCTGTGCAGAGGCCAAGCTTTGATGGAAGGGACACAAAGCAGCTTTCAGGGTGGCACTCAAATTTTCTCATGCAGAATTTTTTCCTTATCTGGTGTAAAAATTGCAGACCTTGGCTGCTCTCCCTCTACATCTGTACATCCTTCATTTCCTTGCAGGCACCAGGCACACCTCACCATGCCTTTACATGCACCTTTCCCACTCAGTGCCACACTGAATTTCTGTCTCTGTATCTTCATTAGGTATGTTGACAAATATCAATAATGTACAATTTTAAAATAAAAAAATGAAAAACAGGACCTACCCAAAGCTGATCTGAACAATATTAAATCATTCCAATTGTCTCTAATTAGGCTGTGTTTTCTAACAGAATAGGTATTTTAATACACTACTTAGTGTGGGTTCAGTTGTATTAGCATAAGTTTAATCTTTACCCTACAGGAATAAGCAATACTTCTATTATCTTATTTTTTTTTGTAATATACCAATAGAGGGAGATACGTAGCTCTGACTGTATCTGGATGTATTGAGGCAGCCCAGGAGGTGTGTATGTGTAAGGCTGAGATCCACAAAGTCAACTAAATATCAAAGATTTCAATAGAAGTGCAGTGCATAAATGCTGTGCTAGCATCAAAATCAGCTGTAAATGCTTCTGATCTTGTGCAGCACCTGAAAAGTTGTGAAAATCACCACAAGCGAGAAACAATTGAGGTTTTGATGGTTTCAGAAAATCGTTACAAAGACACTTTATGTATCCTTTTGCTATCAACAGCACACATGCTTTGTGCTCTGCAGCATGTCATCAAATGCTTCAGTTAATTACTCACTAATTATAACACTGTTGAATGGCTACACTGTGGCAACCATATAATTATGGAGCATAAAGTACTGAGCAGTTGCAAGGCTGAGCATATTGACTGATTACAATAAATCCCCTGCTTATTGTTGATATTTTTCACCTGCTTAACAATTGCAATGTTTGCCTATCATACCCTCACACTCAGATCAGTATATGAAGTGTTAGCAGCAGAAGTTAATTAAAGTGGAAGGCAGGAAAGCTGGACTGGAATGGTAGTGTATGATGACAAGTGTGTGTTGAAACACAAAACCTGGAAATGGCCCTTCACAGCTGGCAGGGCACAGCATTTCTCTCACACCCATTGTGTAACTCCCTCACAGAAAGAGGGAAAAGGAGAAAAGAGGTCACTGATGTTTTAAAAACACAGCGTGGTGAGTCAGAATCTCAGGGCAGCTCACAGAGACGGGGAGGGAGTTCAGCTTGCATGTGCTTCCAGGCTTCCAGCATCACCAGGGAGAGAAGCCATGGAAAGAGCTGCTGGAAATGTTGCCAGCTAATGAGCCCTGCAGGGACTCCCCTGGCACGCTGGGGCTGCCTGGATCCCCACGTGCCCCCGCAACGCCAGCGGGCTCCCCAGCTCGGGCTGGTGGGGAGCAGATGATGCACAGCTGGCTCAGGTTATACTTCCCAAACAGACTCTTACATCACAGGAAATGTCAAGTAACCATCTTAGGGCAGTTGCCTGGGCTGCTTTATGCTTGCTGGTACAAAGTACAACTAAAGCTCTTCATCTACTCTTTTTATGTTTAAGGGAAGACACAAACGCACACAAAAATCCAGCCCTGGGACAAAATATTTTTCTTCTTGTGCTTTCCACAAACCATTTTTTCTGTCCCTGCAAGATACATTGATGTTCAGGATCTGGGGAAGTGTGTACTAAGCTGTCCCTGCCACTCATATCTTGCACTGTAGCCAAGAACAAGATACAAAGCTGTTCAGCAAAAGATGCTAATTCATTAAAACTCAATGAAAGCCTTGCTTGCTCATGCTGCTACAAGTAGTTCTTGCTGTGTTCTCAGAACAGAATGGCAAAGCAGGAAATGTCTGATCAAAGAGTTTTCCACTTCATATTTGGGAAAGTGAGTCACTCCACACTGCTGTGGTTCTTGTTCCCTCCCGGTGCCGCCTGCCGTACAAATGTGCACTCAGAGGAAGGCTCAGTGACTGTCATCTGCAGAGCACTGAAGTGCTACAGAGCCAACTTTTCACTTCCAAGTGAGGGGGAAGTTCTTTCCACACAGACAAACCTTTCTTAAAACATGCTGCTGGTTCCTTCCCTGTGAATAGAGGCTGACTCTTGGAGCAGCCTTGCCTTTCTCTAGATTTAAGGGCTCTGAAAGTTGACAAGAAGCCTACAGGATCAGTGTGAGCTATTAGCATAAAAGGACTCACAGTACACTTTGGAGCGTCTGTATTTATTGTTGGTGTTCATTATCAAAAAGAATAAACTTTTGGCAAAATGTGATTAATTAATGCCGTATGGAAAGCTGCACCAATTGCTGAGTCTGGAATTGGAGTACTCTAGGAAGAAGATAATTGCTGGTGTAATTACACACAGCTCCAGACAGTGGTGTATCTGACCCATGGTCACCTTTATGCCCATACTAAAATGTCAATAACATCCTGTGACAGAATGTCGTCCTGTTCTCCTCCCCAGATCCTCTCAGCATTGTTACAGCTGATAATGCATCTGCAGTCTGCACATTCTTCCCAGAGTGTTTGTTTTGGAAATGCTCCATTCCTCAACCATCATATAAACTTCAGCTTAAGTGATAGCCTGGACCTGGAAGAGTTTCAGGACACAACAAGGGAGGGCGTTTACTGATTTTCAATGCCTGTTGAGAATGATAGACTGGTAAGCTCTTCTGTGGGTGATATATGTAAAGTGTGTGGCTGTTTGCCAGTATATTCAGTATATATAAAAAAGGAAGTTACTAAAAAGGGGATTCCAGAGAGACAGCAAGACTCTCTACACTTTTTTCCTGCCACAGTCCTGGTCTCTTCCTTTTTATTGTTTCTGAATTCAGTTAAGTCTATTGTATTGTTGTAACTGGGCCTAATTGTGGCCAATCTGTCATGAATTCTCTGAGATATGTGAGCATCTTTGAGTTTTTTTAGTCATTCAAGGCAGTATTTCCTTAGAATTTTCATAATAATTTGTCCCTAGGATAATTTCATTGCATTCATTTCTTTGACATCCACAGGGTCTCACCAGAGAAAGGACTGGCTCTGTTCTCTTCAGCATGTCTCTTAGGGAAATATGAGTCATGGCTTTTAAAACCTTTTGTTTCATGAAGATGTTACTTTTAGAATATTGTCAAGATGAGCCCAGGTTACCAGCTGGGAACAAGAAAGGATGAACAAGTCTCCCTTTACCATTCTTGTGCCTTCAGATTTTGAGCATTTTAGAAAGGCTAATACGAATCTTGCTTCTCCTCCTTCCAAACTCTTTCTGATCCTTGGAAGTTCTTGCAAACACAAGTTCTCAGACAATTTCTCTAGTTTTGGGAGCAGAGATTTGTAGACAAAAAAAAAAAAAAAAAAAAAGCANAAAAAAAAAAAGGCAAAAAGCTTTGATTTTGCAGAATGAGGTGCAGGGAGATGTGTTTCAGATCGTGGGACACAGTGGAAACTGCAGCATTGCAACCCTGCACAGAACCACATGGAGTGCTGGAGATAGTAGCTCCATTGAATATGAGATCAAGTTACACTTTGAAAACACCACAAAATAGTATAGGATCAGTCCATCACTGCTGCCACAGATAGGAGCTTTGTGATTTTTTCCTGTAACATGCAGAAGCAATAAGAACACTAGACCAAAACACTGCTTCTGCTTCCCCTTCCATGAAATGTGAGTATCAGTCAAGTGTTGTTATGAGCTGTGAAAAGTTCAGTAGTCTGAACTTTTACTAATTGTAGAATTCAGAGAAGATGACTGTTTTTGTCAAGGAGCCAGAGGCGTATGTGATGTGAATCTGCGGTTCCACTGATTTCAGGAGAACCAAAGAGGCTTGTGCTGCATCAAGAAATCGGATGGGAAATGATCAACAAATGATATTAATCATTTTAACCCCTAAAAAGCCGTATCAGCATGCAAAACTCTCAGTGGAACCTGTGCAAACCATAAGCACGTAGCTTTGAGGGAATGGCTGAGGCTAACTGTGCAAATTAATGCTTCAGTGTTAGACAGGCGCTGGGTAGATCTGCTGTGGGTGCTGCAAGTTCACCAGGGCCCTGCTCTTCACTCAGGTCCCTTTTGCGCTGTAGGTGCAGTTCTTGGGAACAAGAGGGGCTAGACTAGAGGAATGTGGCTCTTTTCAGGTCAAGAGAGGACTGATTTTCTTCATAAAGACTTTTTCCTTTCACCGTGCCAAGCGTCATTTGCTAATTTAAAAGAACATTTCCCTCTTTGAAAAGGAACAACCAGCAGCTGTGTTTCACCTCTGTCGAGCAGCGTGGCGGTGTGCAGGGGCAGCCAGGTGACAAACAGCAGCCTGTGCCCGAGCAGCCCCGTTGTTGAAGGCACATGTGGAGCTGTGCCCGCGTCGGGAGCTGCAGCGAGCAAATGTTTGCTGCATATGCTCCGTCAGTCCCATTATCAGCTCCGTGATGAGCAGGAGGAGAGGAGCTGCTTTGTGACAGAGCTGCTCGCTCTAACTCGCACTGTCATTCATGAAGGAAATTTAATCTCGCGTTTGCAATTTAATTCAGGCTTATCCATTAATCATTTTTTCCCTGCACAGATATTGCTCTGTAGTACCGGGTGCGGCTGGGCCGGGCCCGCGGGCAGAGTGAGCGCTGGCAGCGGCTGTGGCGGGCTCAGAGCCGGGCCAGCCATTCCCTCAGCCGGACAGAACTCTGTCAGACAGGCTGATAATGCTGCAGAGAAGCACGGCTGCCCCGAGTCGGTACCAAACATGAATTAGCTCACGGCCTTTCCGCAGCCGCTGCTCCCTGGGACAGGGCCCGGCACCGGGCGGGGCCTCCCCGTGCAGGCCGAGGCCCAGGGACGTGGGCAGGGCTGGCTCGGGCAGGGCAAGGCGCTCATGAGAAAAGCAGGGTTAAATCTCCCTTATTGCAGGCAGCAGCAACAGGGGGTGATTTGTCCCTGCCCTCCCACGCACAGTAGCACTGGCACAGGGACGCTTCTCTCTCCAAACGCGGCTGGGGCTGCCAGGGAACTTGCCAGGGTGAAGCAGGTCTGGTGTGGAAACTCAAAGCCAGCTTCACCTGCTGGGAGCGTGTCGGGGTACGCTGGGTGGTGATAGCGAGACAGGCCCTGAGGGCCGGAGAGAGAGAGAGAGAGAGAGAGAGAGAGAGAGAGCCTCTTTCCTGGGCCCGGAGGTGACCCTGGGACTGTATCCGGGGATGCAGGTGGGGAGAGGATTGTGAGTTTGTGGGCAGGGTTGGACCTGTGAGAGGTGATGGTTGTAGCTTGTGACCTTACAGGGTATTGTTTACCTGTTCCCATAATAGGCAAAATCTGTGCACTACCCCAGGTGATTGGGGGACACTGTGGTGAGCATCTTTCCTGTTTATAGGATGTGATATCCTGGGTGTGCTGGGATTTAGGGGAAATTCTGGCTGTGTAATAAAGGACTTTGCATCCCCATCCTGTGTGTGGGGTCCATGCCCGTGTGTGATCGCTGCAGGAGCTGGGAGCAGCAGGGCTCCAGCCTGGAGGGTTTCACCAGCTTTTTGCCCACTCAGAAGTGGCTGACTGAGGGGCTGTAATGTTACAGCAGCGTGGATTTTCTTTTATTTAGCAATGAACAGAATTTCTGAGGCCTAAAAATAAAACTGGGGACAAGATGAGACATTTTTTTAAAGGTTACCTTTTTTTTGTTTTTCAAAGAACACCTTTTCAACTTTCGTTTTTGGTGAAACACTTTTTATGAGAACACAAACCTCTGTTAACAAAAGAATAAGTAAATTGGCTGGGTTAGCTGAAATAAATACGCTTTTTCTACCTCAAACAAAATGTTTGGGATTTTTTTTTTTTAAATTTACCTGGAGTCTTGAATTTTTTCATAGAAAAAATGGCATAAAATGAAATCTCAACTTGTTCTGATCACATTTTTTCAGCTTTTCCTTTCTCTTATCTTTGTTTTTCGTTCACATGCTTTCTTCTTTAGAGACTCTTTCCTTAAATTCACTCCCTGTTTGTATTAGGTTTTTGCCTGGAGTTGGCACAGAGCAGGCAGAGCTGGTTCTCTGACCTGCACAGAGACTTTTGATGCCACGGATATTCTTCAATGAGACTTATGTCTGCCCGGTGACCCGTCTGTGCTCTGACTGAGCTGCTACAACAGGGCCCTAGGGCAACGATGAAATAGGCATGGGATGCTAATCCACATCCTCTGCTACTTTTCACCATGTGCATTGCAGATAGAATCCAAAACCAGCTCTTTTCTACCCCGAAATTCAGACAAAATTGCCATCCTGCTATTGTGTGGTTCTGGTTTTGTGTTTTCCTTCCTAACAAAGCAGAATGGGAGATATGCTTCCCTTTAAACCTGTTCTCAGTTTGATACTCTTAAAATACTGTTTACTAACTTAGGATAAAAGCTGTGGATTTGGTTCTTTCAGGAAGATATAAATTAGTAATGACCAAAAGATACACTAGGGAAATTGCTGTCATCCTCTGCAGTAATCCTTTTGTTCTTTAAATTTGCAAAATTATTTTTCAAATTTCTGCCAATGAAAACAATATCAAACTGGTTGAGACACAACTGTGTGAAGAGCAGAGCCTCTTACAATAGGAAAGGGGGAAAAAACATAATAGATGACTGGGCTGCCTTCTTTCATTTTTTGACCTTTAATTGAAAGATTGAAGGTAAGTAGTTCCTGGGAGAAAGCAAAAGGCTGATTCACTTACCCTGTAGCTTTGAGTGAAAAAGCTTCCTGGAAGCCTTACTATATATTATGAATCATCCTCTTGTCATTCCAAGAAGTTCATAGGCAAGTAAAATGTTAGAACTGGATTGGAAGTGGAGTGATGGGCAGTGAGGCCTAAGTGAGAGGTTAAAGATCTCAAGATAATACATTCAGGCATCCCTCAGGACATTTTTGTAAAACTGATGTTTCTGACCTCAGGAATCCTTGTCTCAATGTATTAGGATTCACTGCTCTCTTAGAATAATGTCATTTTGAAAAGTTCACTTGCTTTATATGAAGTTTTAAAAATGAACACTGAGTTTTCTTTCAAGGAAATCAGATGGAGTCATCACTGCTCTATGCTTATGGGACTGTAGAGCATGTGGGGTTGACTGACTGCCATTTCAAACCCTGTAACATAAATGAGATCAGATATAAAACAGATTTGATCACAGTAAGCACAAAGGAATCAATTATTAAATCCTCAAGGGTGGCACAGTGTACTATAGGTGGATGAGAATAAGCTTTTGCATTTCGGGAGACAGAAGAGGGGTAAGAAGAGTAGCAAATCCTCTGCTTGGGATGGGAATCAAGTGTTTCACAGTATGGCAAGAATTCAATCGACCTTGAAAGTACGTGAGCCCCTTATTCTTTTTCAGAACCACGTTCTCTCAAGATGCTTATTAGGACACCTAATCCTCACTGTTGACATAAGAGTTTGTAACACATTCTTTCTAAAATGTAACTTTTAAGATATGTTTTTCGTAAAATGAGACCAAGGCAATAACTCAGTGACCATTTCTCAAGCTAACTACCAAAAAATTGTGTGCCAGAGAACCAGTGTTCCGATATTCAATCCTTTCTGGCCTCATACGAGTGCCAGTTGAGGAATGCTGCATTTTCAGTAGCTGTTCACTTTTAACCAGAGGTGACAGGATGAACACCCCCTCTGCTCTGCTGCAGTCTCTCCCATCGTACACATTTGACCTGTGTGCAGTGCTCCCAGATCTCTGCATGGACACTGCCCCTAGCCCTAGTGCTCTGCAATGAGACACGAGGAAGAACTGCATTGGCAAAAGCACCCTGATGTTTTAATGCCTTTGTTAAAGGCTTGGTGCTTAGGCTGCCATAATGGTACAGCTCCATTGACGTGTTCCTGATTTACACGGGAGCTGCACAGGCTGTGAGATGGTTCGTAGCTGGACTGAGTGTCCTGGTTTCAGCTGGCATGGAGTTCATTTTCTTCTCAGCAGCCTGTGCAGTGCTGTGTTTGGGGTGCAGCACGAGGATAAAGCTGGTACCACGGTGCCTGCTCTGAGCCCAGGGTGTGCCGGTGCCTCGAGCTCTGCCCGTGGGGGCTGTGCAATGAACGGGGAGGGAGCACAGCCAGGACAGCTGACCCCAACTGGCCATGGGGATGTTCCATGCTGGGAGTATAAACTGGGAGGAGCTGGCCAGGGGCAGCTGGTGGCTGCTTGGGGATGGGATGGACGTTAGTCAAGGGGTGGAGAGCAACTATTGTCCATCACTTGTTTTTCTTGGGATTTATTTCCCTCTCTCTGTCTTGTTCATTACTGTTATTATTATTGTTATTGTTAGTATTATTTATTAGTATGATTAGGATAATTGTATTTTATTTTGTTTCGATTATTAAACTGTTCTTACCTCAACCCATGAGTTCTTTTTTTAGCTCCTCTGATTCTCTCCCCCACCCCCCTGCAGGGGAGAGCCAGAGAGTGGCTCTGTGGTGCTTAGTTGCCATGTGGGGCTAAACCACAACCCTGAGCAGCAGCATTTAAAATTACTGCAGCTTGGATTTGAAATAAACACTTCACTGGGGTGAATACGGTGCTGAAGAGTGAATGCTTCTGTGCCGTTTTCTGCTGATATTGTTTAGCTGGAGACAGCTT
Source organism: Ifrita kowaldi (assembly GCA_013398055.1). Lineage (NCBI taxonomy): Eukaryota > Metazoa > Chordata > Aves > Passeriformes > Cinclosomatidae > Ifrita > Ifrita kowaldi. Next base: position 403,955 of record VZRS01001562.1, on the reverse strand, counting down.
TCTGCAAGACTGGATTACCAGGGCAAGAGTGCATTGATTTACATTCTGAAGGTTATCTTTCTAGTGGGAAAAGGCACAACAGTGTGTGTGTCTGTTTTTATAACTGTAGATTTTGAGGAAAAATATATGCTAAAATAAAACAAGGGTTGAGGAGGAACAGTACTGTGTGGATTTCTAAATAGTGAACTTTAATACCGGAGGAGCGAGGGTTTTATATTCTGGTTGACTTTTCATTGCTCCTGCTCACATGCTGGCGTGCATCACAATAATGTATTTTCACCCTTGCATCTTGCTTTAGCTGTTGACTCATTGACTTGTTTGTTGATAGAAGACAGACAGCTGAGCGAATCCCAGGAGGGGGTGACCAGATTTTTGATCACTAATGGTGCAGTACCTCAGACCCCTCTATAAGGAATGCCATTTGATTTGATTTATATAGTGAAGAGTTAATATTATATTATCTAAAGTGCTTTTTAGGATTGATTTATATACTCCTACTTTCACATTAATTGGAAAGTATCTATTGTTATCTCTCTAAAGGTCAGCTTCTCCTCTGCTTACTCACACGAGTAATGTAATTGATGGCAGTGCATCTGCTCAGGAGAATAAGGAGATCCTGATTTGATGGTGTGTTCAATGGGAGTAGCTCCAGTAAGACTGAATGTAGATGTTGAACAATATCACTTCAGAGAAATACTCCTTCTCTCTTGCATATCTTGCATAGTTTTCTTTCTTATTTTGTCTGGCTAGAATACCATTAAGAGTAAATTTGAGGTCTTTTGCAAGTAGTTTTCAAGTTTACTCATAAGGAGATAATCCTGGACAGGCTCAAATCCTTCACCAAATGTTCTGTTCTGGTTATCATCTGCTTGGAGCAGGGCTGCACAAGCAGTTGCTTGGGGTTTATTCCAGCTCCTGAATTCTTCCTTTACTGTGCCAGTTGTACCATCACAGTAAAGTAACTTGGAGATGGCATTTCTACATCACTCAGCATTATTCATGTTGTGTTGTTCAATAGAGAAGGAAAATCAAGCTGGGAGTTTTGAGAGTCCATACATAAAGAAGGAGGCAAAAGGATTGCTTATGGGAACTAGGTCTTTCCCTGTACCCATACTTCTGAAAATCACTGCTATAATTCTGCCTCCCTGTCACTCTTCTGAAGTGAGTGATGACCATATGCTTCTTTTTGTTCAATTATTTTTGACAGTGTTTATTTCTGACACATTAACCAATGCTTTTAGTCACAATTATCTCAAAGGACTTGGAATTAACATTCTAATAAGATATAATCTGCTTCCATTCATAACTTTTGGCTTTTAAATTATAACACACGCAATACTTTAGTGCTGAATCATTTGAGGGATTCTACAAAATGTAGAGATAATTGAAATGAGGATTTAAACTTGGATTATTGAAAGGAGGATTAAATTCAATCTGTGAACAGCTTGAAATGTTTTATGTTAATACAATCACAAAAATTCTGTCAGATTTAGAGCGTAGAGCCCACAGTTCATTCAGAAGGAAGAAATAGATACTTTTTCCTCTAGATTTGAAATATATTTAAGCTGTAAAGGGGAAAAAGGGGACTATTCACAAATGAGGAGCTACACGAAAACAAATTTTAGGGGTTTAGGAAATCTTGTAACTATCAACAGAGTTCCTTCAGTAATAGAAGAATAAGGCTAAAAAGTACCTCACTACATCTTCTACTTCATCTTCTTACTCCAAAGCAGGATGTGCAGGATACTTCTGCCCGTCCTGGCAGATGTTTATCTAGCTAACTTCATGCTCTGAGTTTCCAAAAGTAAGGCCTTTATGGTCCTCCCAGACAAGCTATTGCCAAGCTTTATTATCTTTCATACCAGGAAAAAAATCCTCCTTCCTATAATTACCCACAATTATACACGCCATTTATCTGGACCCAAACGTTGTTTTTTTCTTCCTGGGAACTGTCATTTGTGTTCTTCAAGACTGTTCTCTGTGTCAAACACCCTCTGCCCTCATCATTTCTGTCCCTGGGTTTGCCCTCCCAAATTCCCTGTCGTTGGTTACGTTCCCTATGTGGATTTCTGGTATAATCCAGGCAGGAGTTGCTTTTTATTTTTTTGCTGCATGATACAGTTCACTCATGCTCATTTTGTAATCTGTTATCTCATTTTTTTTCTCTCCTCAGACCTGCATTTCCGCATAAACAAGAACAAGTCCTTATCTTTGGCCTTAATTAGTTTTATCTTTTTTTTTTTCCACACCAGTGCTTCAGTTAGGCAGAATAATTTTGATTTCCATTTCCGTTCCCTAGCATACCTGCAGGCCTTCCTGCTTAGGTATCATCTGCGTTAGAAAGAATTTCTCCTTGAAAGAACCTTGAATAGAGCCAGGCCCAGGATTGAGCTCAGCTTCTTCCCTTCTTCCTGTCGTTGCAGGAAATGAGACAATTTTTGACACAATTTATTCTTGCAAAATCCATGTCACCTGTTACCTACCCTATTGTTACCTTTCAGGTGCTTACAAATAATTTTATTAATTCCATTTTTTTTCCAGGAGTTGGAGTTAAGGTATCTATCTATCTAATAAACTTTTCAAGCTTTTCTTTTCATCCATTTTTGTATTAGGACTGGATTTATCATTCTAGTAAACCCTTCTCTCTCCTAGTTCCCATAATCACTTCTGAGATTTTTTTCATCTTGTTCTTCGCATATTTTATGATGAAAACCATCAGGTCTAGACTGTTTGAATCACCTTAGTTATCTAAATATTCTCTAACCTGTTAGGTCCTCCTTTTTTTCTGAGATCTTATCCTTTTTTCTGGCATTTAAGGCCCCTGACTTCTGCTGGTGGTTGACTCACCGTGTTCGTTAAGGAGGTGCAGACCCCTCTGCCAGGTCCCTGAATAATTCCTTCCCGCAGCTTTGCTGCAGCGGAACTGGGGAGGTTGTAAAGATTCTGCAGCAGAGGTTCCACGTGCCCAAGCCAGCCCTCTGAGGACCCAGAGCTGCAGAGCAGGAGGTGTCTGAGGGCTCTCAGAGCTGCAGAGCAGGAGGTGTCTGAGGGCTCTCAGAGCTGCAGAGCAGGAGGTGTCTGAGGGCTCTCAGAGCTGCAGAGCAGGAGGTGTCTGAGGACTCTCAGAGCTGCAGAGCAGGAGGTGTCTGAGGACTCTCAGAGCTGCAGAGCAGGAGGTGTCTGTGTCCCAGGGCACCTCTGTGGGTCTGCCAGGCCATGGGGTGGCTCAGCCCACACCCTGGTGCCACCGCAGCTCGGGGACAGCGCTGGTGACAAGCCCTCCCTGCAGGGCTGCCCCACTTTTACAGACCATGCAGCCCTGGCAGCTCTGTTTGCTTTGAGGGACTTCCACGTGCCTCAGTATAAAAGCAGCATTTTTAACTTGCTTATGTTGCATTATTGCGGTTCCCTCCGGGAACACACCTCGTTAGCTCTGTTCATTGATCATAGGCACATGGCTAGTGGGGAGGTGGAGAGGCATCCTAACCAAACCCCTGTGCAGGGACAGAAGAGAAAACTGACAGATTTTTGCCTTATCTCTTCTTAAAAACTCTGCAACCCTCCTAAGTGGTTCTTTCAGCACCCAGCTGTCCTGGTAGCTGGGAAGGGTTTGCTTGTGTACTCTAAATAATTCTTGTTGTGTTATAAGCTGTTTATTTTCTGCCCTGTCCTGTCCTAGCGGAAAAGCTGAGAAGTTCATTATCTTTCTCTCTGGGGCAATTGGGAATGTAGTGGCAGATTGCTGTCTCATGTCCAGGCAAGGTGTTCTTCAATATTTACACCATTTCCCTTGAAATGTGTTTTAACCGTGTTGGGGACACAGAATAGCTTGTTCAATTTTGGAGCTGACAGAATGTGAAATCATCTATTGATTCTTTTATTAACCTAAAATATGTTTGATCAGCTTTTCTCACTTTTCACTGCACAATCCTCTGTAATGCTACACTTTATTTTTTATTACATTTTGATATTGTCACAGGTACAAGTTTAAACAGGATAAAACCAGAACCTATGGAAAAATCAAATATCAAAGCAAATATTTGATTTTTGTGTAGTTTCCAGAATACAAAATTAGTGTATTAGTGTGAGCAGTCACAATTCTTTGGAATTAATGGGGATATGCAGAATTATCATGAGTCTGAGCTGGCTTTTCACTGCAGTATTGGTTCTGCATGTGCAGCAGTCACAAATCTCCTGCCAGTAATATTCAGGGGAAATAGAAAGCATATAAGGACACACATGTGGTTCCATGTTAATGTTGTCACAACAGAAAATAAACTGAGGCTGTTAGATTAATAATAGGTACCAGATTTGTGCTTGCAAGATTAATCAAACAAGCATATAGTCATAAACCAATTTGTAGAGCATCAGCATTGCAGGATTCTCCAGACTGTGGGGTGGATAAACAGTTTCATGTTTAACAAGACACATGTGAGAGCTTCAAGCTGTGACTGCAACCCACAAGGTCAACCAAAAGGAAGAAATATTGGGATAAACAGAATTACATCTCAAAATTTATAGACTGATGGGGTGACAGGAAGAATAATAGCAAACAAGAATATAATTCAGCAGAAACCAGCATGAACCTTTTCTTATCAAAGATCAGATATTGAACCTTCACCCAGCAAAGGGTGAAACCTGAGCCCAGAGGGCTCAGCCAGAGGAGCTGATATTTGCATGTGGTTTCATCATCCTCCAGTTATAACTGAGCACTCTCAGTGGTATCAATCCCTTGCAGAAAACTGTGCCTCTGAGAAAGAAAGAGGAGGGACAGATAATGAAGGAGCTGATAGTGGAACAGGCTACATCAGCATCAGATTTGCAAAGCTGTTGCATTTCACCTGGCATGAATTCTATATTGAGGCTAAATTCACTCTGAGAGCAAGTTCCTTCTCTCCCAAAAGTCAGAGTGGACACATAATTTGTGTTTGCATAATACCCATGAAAATTTAATTTTCATTATATTTGACTTTTCGTAACTGCATAACAAGCTGGGTGTAGCACTGCACCCCTGTGCAGAGCACCCTGTCAGGTCCTACCTGGCACAGCACCTGAGGTGGCTTCTAACAAAAATCCATAACTCTCTGCATCGAGTGCTGTGTGCAGTCACACACATTCCAGTGTGTTAAGGCTTAGCAGTAATGTTTGAATTAAAAATGAAAGGTATAAAAAACATAGTTCTTGTATATAATTAAAGTGAAACTGGAGCTTATTTAAATACTTCTGTCAAGTGTCAGCATTTGACTTTTTGCAAGATATGTGTCTTTATGGAGTGAATAGAATACCTATACCTTCTTGTTCTTCTGAGTTTTCTGTTTCTTTTTTCTCTGAGTACTATCAGTCAGACTACAAGATGTGATCAGAGGTTGCTGTTAGTACATAACATCTCGAGCAGATGCAAAAAGTGGCACAAAAGATCTCAGCAATAACTATCGCATGTAAACTCGGCTGGGCCTGCATAGCAGGAGAAACTTGTAAGATCCTTTTTGTGGTACTGTGCATATAAGAGCATCCCCAAAAACTTGCACATGGGAGAAGATCTTTGTGAGGAAAAGGACATAGCCATTGGCATATTTGAGGTAATTGAAGCCAATGACCAAATGCTTGTTAAAAGTTAGTTATTAATATTTATGCTGAGATTTTCAAAGGAGCCTAAGGGAAATGTATGCTCCTGACTCATTGAAATTCACCAGGAGCTGAGTGCCTAACTCCCTTAGCTCCTGCTGAAAATCCCAGCCTTAATCTCTGTGTGACAATCTGATTTTGATGTTTTACAAACCGTACTACCAATAATAAGGATATGCTCAGGAAGCTGGGAAAATGTTGTGAGTGCTTATATTTAGTGCCTTTATTTTGACATAATTGTTTAAAGGGCTTTAGATGAAAATTCGTGAAGTGAAGCAATTTCCAGCTGAAAGCCTCACAGCATAGGCTTCAGTCTGTGTTAGTGATGTAAACACATGCATTAAACTTTGTAATGGGTTTTATGAAACTTAATGAGCAAATTTTTATTGTGCTGTAATACCATGTTGAAACTATCCTTATTTCTTTGTTTTTCTTTGCCTACAGCTAGAAATAAATTTGACATGCCATATTATTACATTGTCCTAGTTCACTGTAAGTTTATGACATTACCTAAAACTAGAGCCTTTATTTGAAATTGCTGGCAAAAGTGATATTCTGACATGCCTTCAGCTCAGCATGATATATAAAATGCACCCGATCATTTAAAAAATAAGTTGATGGTATATTTTTTATCATATTTATTTCCAATGTCATTGCAACTGTGAATCTCCAACTAAGGCCAGTCAGCTCAGTTCTTCAAAGACTCACTGTAACAGTCTGAGCAAATACAAACAGGTATTGGTAAAGCTGCTTTTGTTCAAACACCCAAAGAACTGTGTGACTATGAAAATTCACGTTATACTCCTGCACTTCTCCTGGCATCAAGCTGATTGCAGAAGTATCACCAAAGGAAAAAGCTTCAGTCATACTGTTATTTCTGTCAGCCTGACTTCATAATCCCAAACTATTTTATTTATAAGGTACCCAAGGGTAGAAATAATTTAATATTTCAGCATGTTTCAGCTAACTGCCTTCCCAAAAATGGAGTAACCCACAAAGCCTAATTCTTTTCACATACCTGGAAATTTTACCAGTCTTTACTGTTGGAACAGGTGAAGGATTCCTTGTGGCATCAGAAACCTCCCCACCTTTAGTAACTTGGCTTCTTCCACATTATTGCTCCTGTAAACTATCAGCTGAAACCACAGGTCAAGTGTGCTTATAGACTCAGAAAAATGTCCTGTAAAAAAGAAACTGATTGCTAATCAGTGAACTATTGTAGTTAAGCTACACTGTGTTATAATCCTGGAGCAGGATCATTTCCATCTTTGAAATGACACTATTTTCACAGTGATGTTTCTTTCACATGAAAGATGTATTTTGAACCTCAAGAGCTGTAGAAAAGCCAAGACAAAGTATGTACAATTCCCATTAGCAACCTGTTAATGTTTAGAGGCACAAATGGCGAGGTGACTGGATAGATGTAAACACCACACCCAGTGAGGGATGAAGCACTTTGTCACTCCTGGGTGTGCTCAACACCGGGGCCAAACTCAGGCCCACGGACTCACGGACAGTTTGGCTCCAGTGCCGTGTGTGTGGTAAATAATCCTGGGAATACTCAGCAATATCACACTTCGCTGAAACCAGAGGATTCCTTGCTTCCTTAAAGAAATATTTATTGAAATAGACATTAATCTTCTCCTTCCTGTATTATTGAGGGGCTCAGCACTTCTCCCCTGGTGTTCTTTGAGATTGTGTTCACTGAAGGCAAGATGTTACTGGCATAGCTCAAGGTCCTCTCACCTCGATTAGCCATGGGATTTTAATATTCTTACGTCTGATTAGAAGTTCAAGTAACAAGCAGAGCAGGTTGAACTTCTTTCCATGTGAAAATGTAGGAAAAATTAATCAAACTGAAGAACATTGTCAACTTTTTTGGCAGTGCTTCTCCCCCACCCTCTTTGATTGTGACACTCTTGTTTTACAAATTTGAACGTTTAAAGAAAAATAAATCCAAAATTTCATATTATTCCATTCTACTGTGATTTCAGTTACTCTGCCCAAGGCATGAGAACACAAGATTTAATAGAGAGGACAAATGATAGCATTGATTAACTGGGCTTCAGGAGCTTCTTTCAGCTTCTCCTGCTAAGAGAAAATCTCTGGCACTCACAGATCCCACAGTGAAGTCCTGGCCTCACTGATCGCTCTGGGAAACTCAGTTGCTCTTACTGTTAACAGAGTTTACCAATCTATTTTTATGATAAATACGCCCCACAGCTATATACATGCAGATTTTCTTTACAAACTTCTTAAAAACTACCTATTCAACAAGCCATCATTGTCCGAGGCGTGAAGAGCCTGGCGAACACCGCCAATCCTGTTAGCACCATTGTGAGGAACACAAGAGCAGTGGGATCCTCTGACAGCTGGAAACAGGCGAGCCCTCCTCAGCAATTCACCAAAGCGTCACCTTTGGTTTGCAAGTGGAATGGCACCTTTGTCTCCAGGAACGTGTAAAGTGGCACTGCCTGAAACGTCGTGCGGAGCCCGTTTACACGAGCCTGATTGTGCAGTACTAATATACAGGCTTTGGAACTGCTTCCCTTGCTAAATCCAGCTGAAGGCTGAAAAGTGCTTCATAAATCCTTAGAGTGCTTTAACTTTGAAGAATTCTTTTGCAACCGAGACAAACAGGATTAGTGCATGTGGCCTTCCGTAAGGGAGCTCTGGGTCTCCCTTTCACTGGCAGAGCATCCCTTGCCATTTTTTTCTCCCATTGATAGCTCTTGATCAGAAAGGTAAAGAGATCAATAGGCTTGTAACAGCATCTTTTTAACCTGGCCATAATAAAATCTCTCTTGAACTGTATTACAAGACTGTGATTCAGAGCTTTCTAATTTAGCTGTAAAGTATGTGCTGCGTTCTGGGCAACATTTTCTGATAGGAAAGTGCGCTGAAGTCAGTGGAATACTTTCTAATAATTTCCAGAGGCTTCCAGATCCTTCCAGGATCAGGTTTTAAAATTTCATCCTGTTTTTTGGTGATTTTTTCCCTATGGTGGTGTGGCTCCATCTGCATAACTAGCTATGTTCTGCTATTTAAAAAAAAATTACCAATAAACCAAAGCTCACATGATCACTGTAATTAAGGGTTTAGAGATTGTTTGGCTCTCACAAGTGCTTTAAATGACTATTTTCAGAATGAAACCTTGCAAGCTGCTAAAAGCTAAGCAGTCTGTGGTCCTTTGGCAGGTATTTTCACCTATGTGCATAAGTGGCTTTTACTCTCCATTTACTGAGAGCACTGGCAACCACCTGCCCTTATGTTCAGAGGAGAAGCAGACTCGACTCTGGCGTCTGAGAGGTGAAAGCAGGATGAAAAATCAAGGCCTTTTACTCACCACGCCATCCAAACGTGCATGTGCTGTGACCCAGTTTGAGAAAGCAGTGGGGAACCATCCTGGATGCTGAACATTGTCTGCTAAGCTGAGAGGGATTGTGCTGCCAGGGAAAAGGCCTGGCAGGCTACAGTGCCTGGAAAGTTAGCTCGTTCATTTTGGAAGTGTTTTAAGTCCATCAAAAAGAATTCTGCACTAGGACATGGAAACACAAGTGACTGAATCACAAAAAAAGCCCTGCTCAGCCTCTTCAGTGCCAGGGGAGCCTTGGCCCCTTTTGAAAGGGGATCTGCCCCTTTGGGTTGGGCTGAGCATTTGCTTCCCCCTGCAGCCAGTCTGGGAAGGCACACGAGGTGTCCAAAATGAAGACCTGAGCAGAACACATGAGCCCACACTGACACCAACAAACTCAGGCGTGATCCACGGGTGTGCTCTGGTATTGGTGTGGCTGCTCCCGCTCCTTGCATAAAGCACTGCTCTGGTAAGTGTCAGACTGCCTCCTGAGCCCTTCTCAAGCTGAGAAATGTCAAAGCCTCATTGCTGAAGGAAACATTGTAAGCACCCACACTTGGGCTCTGTCCAAAATTAAGGTGCCTTTCACCCCACAGGTGAGATCTGGGCATAGACAACTCTCATAAGATTAGGCCCAGAGAAACCAGAGGTAAATAAAGTGGTGTACGTGAGCAGAACACTCCCCCTGCTGAGGGCAGCTCAGGTACCAGAAGCAGCATGGCAGTGATGCTCCTCAGCAGAGCTTTTCTTGCAGCTGGGCTTGGGTGGCCCTTTCTCGTACCGTGCTGTGTGGAACAGATATTCATCGAGAAAGGCAAGGCTTCAGGAACAATTCTCTGTTTAGCAAACCCAATTCCTTCCCTTAGGTGCCTTGCACCTCACTTTTCTGTCTCCAGTGAATTGCCTTCGTAGCCATGATTAGGGAATTCTGCTGCCAGGGTTAACTGCCTCTGGGCCTTGCTCGCCTGTGTGGTCTCTGGCAAACAGTGCTTTGTGAATAGCAGCAAATGCTTTGGCTTGCAATGTTTTTCAAATCATGTTTAGCACGGAGGAAAAGCATCTTTGACAGCTCTGCAAACTCAGTCTTGAGATACAATAGACTTTTACATCGCTGCAGTTTAAAAAGCTAATAGCATTTGCTGTAAAACCTGCCTACCTAGATAGTAACATGACAGATTTTAAGCAGCATTAAGCCTCTCTAAAGTAAACAATACTGATACTAAAAAATTGTTATTTCAAGTTCTTTCTTTCTTTTTTTTCCCTCCTTTTTTCTAAGGGAAAACCCTGCAAACATGGCAAATGTGTATCTTTTCTGTCACTTCATAGAAAAGCAGCAAAACATACAGAAGAAAAGCCTTTCTCTCTGGCTGATTTCCCAAATGTACTTTGAGTTACCAACCACATTTAAGAGGCTGCTGGAGCTTCTTTGTACAGTGAGAAAGTGCTGAAACAGAAAAAGCATTGAGCAGAATATGCAATGACTTTGTCACAATTATGGGCATCAAACACAGGGTTTTCAGACACAATCCTTTATCCTGCAGATGTTTCAGCTCAGTGTGTTGATCAGCACATTGCCCCAGGAAATTGCCTCGCTGATCAAAAAGTGTCTGTGTGTGCTCCCCTTGCACATACGTAGCTTAGTCTTTCCAGGACAACTGCTAGTTTCAATATTCAGCAGACAGCAAAATTGTAGACAAACGGTTGAAACACTCCACTGGTGCACCTTGACTCATTAGAAATGCTGCATCTGTAGTAGGCAAAAATATTCTCCATCACAACCAAGATTCAGCACTTAGGATGTGTGTAGGAACATAACCTTTGCCTCTCTGTTTAATGCTCTCCTTTGGGAAACAAATGCCTTTTGAGATATCAGGAAATGCAAGCTCAGTCATGGTAACATTTAGTTTTCCTTTCAATCTGCTGTGTATAAAATCTGCCGGTGAGTGAAAATTTTCTTGGTACCGTAGACATGAGGTCAAATCCTTCCTTGTTATTATCTCTTTTGATTGGTTGAAGTCACATCAGAAGAAAATTTAATTTTATCTCTCTCTTGTCTTTTTTTTTTTTTTTGCTAGCACTGTGGCCACTGTATAAAGTTGGCAAAGTGTTATTTGTTTCTGTGCCAGAAATAACTTTGCTCCTTCACTCAGCTGATCCGTGGGTTTGTGCCTTTCCTTTGGCAGATACTCACCTTGTGCCACTTTGCAACTGAATTTTGAAGATGCCAAGGGCCAGGACTCTCCTGTGAAGTTCACTGACAGCTGGATGACATGGGCAGAGAGATCCCATCTCACAGGTAAGCACTAAAAATGGAGTTTCCATTGTGTCCTGATAGTGCCAAGACTCCAAACCACAGACTGTTTCCCCATCAGTTTAATGATCAAGGGCTGAACATTTGGATCTGGGCTCACCCACCTGACACTCTCAACATACCAGGTGGATTGTTCAGCAAGTCACAGCTCTGGGGAAGGTTGGTGTGGCAGGCAGGATTGTGGATCACAGGTACCTCTCTGCCCCATTCCCTATCCTTCTCCGTGCTGGCATCTCAGGTAAGGGCCTAACACTAATGGGAAGACTCCACATTCACAGTGTGCCAGGGAAAGCAGATTTGTGGCAAAGAAACATGAGGAGGAACACAGGTTAGACCATCTCTTGTGAACAGGGGAGCAGTGAGTCTGTACTTGCCTCTTCAGCAGAGAAGAACAAGGAAGGATTGTGTCCTTCTCCTCAGCATCCTCACCTAATGTCCTTGCAACCCAGCTGAGCCAAACCAGAGGGAAAACTAAAGAAGGAAAATATTCTGTGCCTTGCAAAAGGGAGGGGAAGAGCAAAGTGCAATTTTTCAACCTGCTGTTTCATAGAGAAGCAACATGTGTCCATAATTCAATCTAGTGCTCCCTCATTAGCTCTACAAAGCATTTGGACTTTCATTCAGAAATTGGATTTGGTAGCTCTGATATGTCCTACTGTGGACCAGAAGGGAAGTTCATTAGAAAAATTGCAAGGCTAAGTCCTTTTTACCTCAGAACGAGCTTTTGGATTTTGTTAATCAGGTACATTTGTCATTTACATTGATGATAAACATTTAACAAGTAATCTGCTCTGGAAGGAATGCGATTTACTGCTGCAATCTGGGTTTGTGCTATTAATAACAATAATGATGTCTGGCACCAGTATGGCCAGTTTAAGCAAAGGATAGGACAGATTTCCTGAGCTCAAGCTGGCTCAATGTGGTTTTCCATGTCCTGATGAGAAGAATTTGCCAGAAACAGGCCTGTTGGGATCAAAAGGACATGGAAAAACAAGAGCAGTGTCTTGTGCAAGTTTGTCATTGTGTTTAAGAATGAATGGTGGGGTTTGACAGGACTTCTTCCATTTCATTTCTCTCAGATGGATTTAATTTAAGACTGAGCTTTTCAGAGTAGTGCTATGAAAATGTTTCATTTTTGAAGTTAAATTTGGGTAGGAATCTGAATAAATTGTGTTGAAAGTTTTTTCTACAACTTTTTATTGAAGTAAATTAAGCAGTTGTTAAGGTGATGGTTGTTTTGGGGTTGGGCTTTTCTGTTTTCATAGAAGGTGTTTGTTTTCCTTCAAAAGTAGAGATTTGTTTTCATCACAAAAATGAAAACCTGTAAACCTAAAAAATTTGGTTTGGTTGTAAAATTTCATCCCCTCCAATAATCAAAACTTAGTTGTTCAAACTTACAGTATTTTCAGGGAGGTAGGGAGGAAGATCCAAGAAAGGAATTTCCAGAAACCTCTGGTGTCTGTGCATGTCTCAAGCCATTCCCCTGGCTGGGGTGTGTGCATGTTTTCCTCTATTGCAGAACTGCCTTTTGTTCATATATATTCCTTTTGCAGTGAAAATAACTCCCGCCAGGTCCGTGTCTGCACTTGTGGGTAGCTGTTCGCTTTTTCAGCAGTTGGGATACAAAGAATCAATAACTTCCTTTCCAACTCAGTTATTACACAGAGTCTGGACAAGATTAAGAGCTGTTTGACTGACAGCAGAGCAGCTTTGCCATTAAACAAATGTGAATCCTTCAGGTCCGTGAGCGCCCTTCTCCCTCCGAGGAGGAGCAGCCACTCCAGGCCCTGTGCACTGCTGCAGTGTTTCCTTTTCATGGCTGATTGCTTAAATAGTGCAGCTGAGACCTGCGTGGCCCTGCTGGTGCAACATGATAGGTCTCGGAGGGCAGCAGGGGTTATGTGCCATTTTGATGATTTTATTCTGTTTGATTCCCAGCTTTTCAAAGCTGCAGCCCAGCCTTCTGCTGAAATCTTTCTGATAGCTGTGTCATCTCCAAGAACTGTCACCAATGTTTTATTCATATATTTACTTCTTTATTGAAGAATTTTTTTTTCTTTCAGGTGTGTCTGTTTGGAATGAAAATAGTTTTTTTTTAATTACTTGAGCGTTTTTCAGTTTGGGCAAATACAAAGTGTGGATTCTCTTTCCATCCTTTCCATTGCAACCTCTGTAATATATTTGATTGATAGATTTTATTACTATGGTTACTCCAATTTTACACAGCAGATTTTATTTGTGAGAGTAGCATTCTGCTCTGCCCTCGTTCAGCCTACTTTGTTTATTATTGTTTATTGGGGGGATGGAGGGGAAGATGTTCCAGTGCTTCCTTGAACACAAACTTGGCTCAGATAAGGAGCTTCTCATGTCTGTAAATCCACTGTGTTCTGCACTGCTACCTTACAGAGAGAAGAGTCTTATGTACCGAAGTACAGAGAAATTTTGCTGTCCACAAGAGTCCAGAAATCACAATCACACAGAGAGCTTCCATCTTATTACACAGTGCTTTTCCTTTCTTTCTTACCCCTTAATTTTTATTTAAAAGAAAAGATTTTTGCAGCACAAGTCACAGTGATTTACTTGCATGCTGCAGGCTGATTTAGGATGCTTATTCAATCAGTCTGCTTCTAATGACACCAGAAATACCATAATGGATGGAACATTCCTGTCTGCTCTAAATTGGATTAGATGGTTTACTAATGTAATACTGGCAAGCCAAATCAGCCTGTGATGCCATGGGGATTAATCTATAGAGAATACTTGATCTCTAATGCCTGTGTGCTAGTTGAAGTGCAGTCATATCTTTTGATTTAATAAACCATTTTTATATTTCCCAGCAGTATATGTGTATTTGAGCAGGATGAGCTAATTGGTAGAATTACCCTTTTTAAATGAAACTTCATAACTTGCTGCTAAATGGAAGAATACTAAATACTTCAGTCTTAAAAGATTTGGCTGCTGTTTGTGCAATTTCTTCCCTATAGCTTAAATGCTAAGGACCACACAAGGATATGGTGTTCTCTGTTAAGAGACAGAACTAAAAATGCTGATATGTCTTGGAAAATACTCATTTGTTACTGAACTGAGCAGTCACAAAATGCACATATCCCAGTAAGTCCAGTATATTAGATCAGCTTTTATTCTCATTATCACATGCTTTGTTTAAAAGTTAAACCCTGATATACAAACACAGGTTGACGATCAAATAAATTTTTACAAAATAGGTGGAGGAAAAAAGAAAATTTCTACAGTGCCATGTTCTTGGTGCCACTTGCTGGTTCTGTAGTGTTTGCTGAGGTGTTCACTCAGGTCTGTCTGAGCTTTGGCTGGCAGATGGCTTGTGCAGGGAGCAGAGAGGCACAGGGGAAGGACAGAGAGAGCTGCAGAATTACAGAGCAAAAGCTTCCTCTGTGTTTAGGTGCATGCAGCTTCATGCACCTGTACAAATTGCTTTTACCAAAGTGGATGTAAAATGTCTGCGTTGTGCCCAAGTAACTTTGATGTTAAATACACCAAACTAAATCTGCTGGGAAGTTGTGATTGATTTTGAAGACAGGGAGGAAGTCTTTTGGTTAAATTAATAAATTAATCCATATATATATTATACATATATATTCCCCAGGTATAATTGCCTTAATTCAAATAGCCATGACATAATGCATAGAGACCTGAAACAAAATTCTTCCCCTTAAGCCCTCTGACTTAGCTGCTTCCATGGCTAAAATTTCAGACTTCCATACAAATGATATAATCATGAAACAGTACCTACCATGACATGGAAATACATAATTTTCCCCACCAAATTATGCATGCCACACATCTAAGACAGACACATCTTTCCCTTTTCCAGAACTGTGGCAGATCCTAAATTGAATATCCTGACCAACACCTGGGTTGGACACACTTCCCATATTGTGTAACACAGCTGGAATTGCAGGATTTCCAGTTACTGGTTTTGAAGTATGCTCCATGTAGAACCATGTGTTTCCAATCTTGGCTATTCACAAAGTATCAGACCATGAAATAATTACATGCTAATAAATAGGAAAAATGTTTCAGATTTTTTTAATGGTTTAAAAAATTATTATTACTGATACCTTTGCACAGTAAATAAGCAAATCTATTTGAAAAGTACTTTGACAAACAGTACTGTAAAAGCAATAAGGCTTCTACAATATTGTCTGAAAACATTTTTCAAGAACCAGCATAAAAAGAAATCATGAGGCTATTTGCTATTCTGTATCAGATGTTTTGGAAAATTTATGCAGCCTCTGTGTAGCTAGATACCAAAGTATCAGTCAGTACAATCACCAGTGCATCATTCTGCATTAGAGATTGTCTGTTCATTCACTGGTTCACTGGTAATTAGAGTGGGCTTTCAGGCCTGCTGCTTCAAACGATGATTTACCAGATATATCAAAGAACATCAGAGCATATGTTTAGCTTCCCAGCTGTTTTAGCTGGATGTTTAATCCTTTGACTGCCACTGAAACTTGTCCTTCTAAAGACATCTGCAAACATTACTGTATCAGCTGAAGGATTTCTGCAGGCTGGAGTTGCCTTATCCTTCATTAGACCACTTGTCTTCAGCTGACCTCTTTAAAATAGAGTATTTCTCACTGGTACTGAGTCATCCTGAGCTCTGCACCTCACCCCTTTAGGTGAGAGTCTGGTCCCACTGCACCATTCTGTATCCCTCTTTCTCACTTTGCCTCGGTGTCTAGGCCAGAATCCCACTAGATGATGGTCTGGGTGCTCGAGGACACAGAACATTAAGTAAATAATTGTGGAAGTTATTTCCTGTGGCTCAGTTGGTCAATCGTTTTTTTTTTTCCAGCAGGGAGCTTTCTGATAGTTGTGGACAGCTGGTTTTTGACTTAGGCTACCATCTATAAAACATTTCTAGTGAAGGGAAGACACTTGTGGTGATAAATCAAGTTTAGGGGACCTGGCATGCGTGATTTGGTGTGTTTGTATGCTACTGACGTGAAGGGACACCTTTTCAAATACCATTGCTTGAACTGGGCACAACTATTTCTGTGCAAGAACAAAGCCTGACTTTTGCATTTAAGCAGAGCTTTGTGCGTGAGCACTTGCTGACTGCTGTGTCTTGAGGAGTTACATCTGAGATGTTGCTGCTCTGGAAATCTGACACTGAAGGATATCCATCATGTGTGGCATGTGAGTGTTGCTGTTATGCTGTAAATTTTAGCAGAGTCTGTCAGTCAATTTAGAAGAGGAGTGGAGTTAGAAATAAAGTTATTAGTTAAAATTTACAAAACATGCCAGGTGCAATCATGAAATTAATATGTTTGGCTTAACTTCTGAATAATGAAAAATAGTCTAAGTAATAGAAATAGAGTGATGTTACGTATTGGAGTTTCTAAGTATGTTTTTGCCTATTGAGATAATCCCTGCATAGTGCAAACATTCCTGGGCACACAACCTTTGCAGAATAACTCTGTGGAGCCCCAGGAGTCTCTCAGTACTTAAAAACTGCTGAAGAAAATTCCAAAACGTACCCATATAATTATCTATCCGATGTACAGTGATTACATACTTTAAGTGAGTGCATTTATTCGGGGAGTCATGCACTGATTTGCAAGTAATAACGACTTTGAAAGGAACTGAAATAACAGGGAGAAGAAGTGCTAGAGTAGTTCCAAATGCCCAACAACATTAAGACCTCATTAAGACCTGGAACACTTTGGTCTGTATTTAACAACTCCAAAAAGCTATTATTCTGAGGGTGCTTTACAATTTTAACTTCTGATCATCCAGCTTATGTCAAGTTCAAAGTGAATGATCAGCAGGTTTTGAACAGTTACAGAAACTTCTTACGTTTCTGATTTGAAACAACACTAACAGCAGTAGAAATAAAGATGTAGTCATTACATAGCTATATATATATATATATATATATGTATATGTATATATATTTATATATATAAAACACATTTCTTTTGAATTCAGGATTCACTTCCCTGTGTACTGTCCAAGACAGTTTTAACATTTTAAAGACCATGCCATAAATCTATCCCTGGTATTTTCCACAACTGTTTAAAGCTATGAGAAAACAGACTCTGAAACCTTTGCTCGCCCATGTATGCACATAAATCTCTTCTGGCTTTCCTCACTGCCAAGCAATTATAACTTGTATCTGCTTCCAAAGACACCTGACTGTACTGATGAAGAGCTGTAACAATAAATTGGTCCAATGAATGTGATGACACTCAGAGCCACATAAAGGTAGGGTCAGTAAAGAGCAACAAACGAGCAGTGCTTCACCATCACCTAATCCAGCATGTGCCACCTCTGAGAATGGAATGTTGTGTGCCCAGCACACCCTGCCTTGTGCAAGAGGAGGACAACTGGAGGATGATGATGATGATGATGGCTTGGAGCAGCACAAGAATAATCTTCTGGGTTTGTGTTCCACCACTTTGTACTCCTTGACTTTCAGAAGCGACCATTTCATAAAAGTCGTATTTGCTTTCCTTTGATTTACAATTATTGAAATTTTAATAAGGATTGTGCAGCAACTCCAGACATCACATATTGTCAGTGAGAAATTATAACTTTATTGCAGCACGCACTGACAGCCAACTCATAAAAATGAATGACATTCTATATCATAACATCTCGTAGGCTGTTCAGAATGTTAATAGCTCACTTCATCTTTCTTTAGCATAATGAGGCAGACAGTGTACCAATATTCAACGTGAAAATGAAGATTAAGAAAATTTGAATTGAAGCAAGAAAGTAGCATTTAGCAGAGGTTCAGGCAACATTCAGATAAAAAGTTTCAATTAAAGTACTTTTAGGGAACCTTTTATCACTGGAGCAAGGCTTTGTTACCAAATACCAACACTTACTACAAAAAATATAATTTAAAAATGGCTTTTGAAATGCTGCTTCTGAAAGGATTTATAGTCTTTCTCTTATCCCATACAGTACTCTGTTTTTCTGCAGACTCAATTGTGTAAGGTTTGATTGTTTTAGAATAATCTATTTTCCCATAGTTGATCAAGCTAAAAATGGAAGCAATATTTAGGAGAGAGATTTTTATT
This sequence comes from Ifrita kowaldi, assembly GCA_013398055.1. NCBI lineage: Eukaryota > Metazoa > Chordata > Aves > Passeriformes > Cinclosomatidae > Ifrita > Ifrita kowaldi. Next base: position 385,594 of record VZRS01001562.1, on the reverse strand, counting down.
GCTTTTATTAGCAGTTCCAAATGTACCTACTCAAACTTGGGCAAAACTGTCCAATTACTTACCCAAATCTGCCAGTATTGTTAATCAAAACCTCTGTGGTCACTGGTTAAGAGAGCCCTGGTTAAGACAGCTGCAGAGTCACTTCATCAACTGTGAACCTATTTCTCCATAGTATGAACCTGAATCAGCCAACTGCTTAGGAGGAAAATTACCCAGTAAAACAATGCACCTTGAGTTGCTGCTACTGGCTTTAATTTTGGTGGTGATCAAAGAAAAACTCTCACTTTAGCTTTTAAGTGCTCCTTCTTTATCTCAAAATATATCAAAATTAAAGAAATTTAAAGATTTGGAAAATTCCTGAACCAAAACATTTACTTTTTCTTTTTTTTTTTTCAAAATATATGCACTTTTTTTTCAAAATATATGCACAGTTTTATGGATCTGCATTATCTCAGTGCGGCGCCTGGGGGAAATGTAACTCCCTGGGTGTGGAAATATAATTGTATACATAATCTGTTGGAAGGGGATTCATGCCATGGTGTGGATAGAGCACAGCAGACTGATATTCCTTCCAGGAACAAGATGGCAGATTTGGTCCTTAATGGCTCAGGAGGGAATTTTCTGTGGAGCGTGAAAAATGTCAGATCTGTACAATGTTTCATCCATCTCAGAAATATTTGTGGTTATCAGCTTACTTTGGGGTCCACCATCACGAGCAGTGCAGGTTGGTGGTGCTCAAGGGCGCCAGTCCCTGCCACAGAGAGCCCTCTGCTGCTGGAAGTGGCCACGGGCCCAGGACAAACTGTATTTTCATAAAATCCCAGTGACAAGGAGGATAACTTAATCTTCAGGATTGGTTTTTACCATTATTCAACCCAAAAAGTGATTTTTTCCCAGAGCATTCCCCTAACGTCTGACACCTGCAATGTTGTCAGCTGAAGTACATGAAATAACATCCTGGAAGCACTACTAAAGACACATCCAATTTTCAGCCAATTTAATTGAATTTTCTATCCCCGTTCCAAGTACAAAGAAATTAGCACTGTATGTTCCAGCTAAAGGGGACACTCCTCGTGATGTGTGCTCTCCGTGGAGATCTGTCTGCTCAGATTTAACGCTCCTCCTCTGTTTGTCTGAACTGCTTTGGCTACTGCTTTTTTCATCCTTTTGATTTTAAACTCTTCTTCCCTTGGTGTACTTTCCAGCTCCTGCCCTTTGGGTTTTCTATCACAACCAACAATTCATTCTGATTTGTTACTGAATGACCTAAGTTGATTCCTGATTTGATTCTCCACTCATTAATACTTTTTATTACGGGTGATTTTGAAATTTATCCTGATACTTTGAAACATCCATTCTTACAAAGGTCTAGTGATTTGTTGAATCCCCTCAGTTTATCACATTATGTTAATTTTCCTTCTTGCAGAATGGGCCATACATTAGAATTGAGTATGTTACTTAATCTTCATCACAGTAATAAACTATTCTTTTTTCCTTCGTATTTGTTTCCTCATTGTGAAACTGAAGATTTTTCTCCCTTTCATTGCTTGACCTCTGCTATTTACCAGCTGCCCAGGGCTCAGCAGTAAGTTTAAATCAATGACCCTGCATGAAGACAGCTCTCAGAGCCAGCCAAAACCCCCTCTCAGGCCCTTCTTTCTCCCCTCTGGTTGTCTCCTCTGTGTCTCCTCCTTCCCTCAGCAGTATGGGATTCCTGCTCAAATTTCCTTTCCCTTAATTCATTTGGTTCGATATCCTGTCAAGCACACAGTGGTTGTATTGATATTTATTGGGGGTTTTTTCCCTCCTCCCACAAAATTAAGATTTACTTCTTTGTATTTCTGTAAATGAAAAAGGTTAGGCTACTTTGCTGTCTTTTGGTGATTTGCCTTGTTTTCAGTACACTCCATCCATTCCTAAGGCTATCAACCTCTGCTGAATATTTCTTTGCACTCAAGGTCAGCTCCCAGCTTGCTAGAACATACCCGCAATTACTTTTGGAATTAAGAAAGCTTGGCTAGTCTGGTTAAACACAGTGATTCTTAATCCAATCTATACCATTCCTTTTATTTCACTGGCAGTTGAGAAGGTGGTAGTGAAATAGCTTTTGCAGCAACTTCATATATTTGATTTTATCAGTAAGTCTTACTTCCCACATCTGATTGCTCATTGGAAGAGCTCAGAAGTAATTCTCTAAATCTAGTGAGTTTAATTTATTCCCATGTCATAAGTAAGTTCAGCTTGGCACTGGGGGTCTGGTGCAGATAATGCTGCTTTAAAGGTTATCTGGCTTTCTGCAGGGTTTGGGCAGCTCAGCTGCAGTGGGAAGCCACCAGGATGCAGCCGTTGTCTGGCAATGTCACGGGCACCAACAAACTCACTGCAGGAAGAGCAGAGGCAGCCTGTGCACCAGCTGATGGCAGGTGGGGATTGTCTCCCAGGCTGATGGAATCACATCTCAGCCCTGCAGGATGGATGTACCACTTAATTCAGCTGGGGGCACGCAGGGACTGTCTCCTGGCTTGAGGGAACCGGCTCTCACTCTTGCAATACAAATATGCTGTGAAGCAGGAATTGTTAGGGCAAAGCTTATGCACGTGGGAGAGCTTCGTGTGCCTGGGTACTTCATTTGATTGCCTTGGACTCGTGAGAGTTCAATGGTGTAAATCTGGTGCAAGCTGGGTAAAATTACTTGGATTGTCTCATTTTGCACCAAGTCACAGAGCAGCTGGTAGTGGGCAGCCAAACAATCGCTCTGATATCTCTGCTTTCCCATTTACCAAACTTCTTTTTTCATGATTCAGGGATCTGTGGTCTTTTCCTCCTCACTTGGGATTTGGACTGGCTTATCAGATTTTGATTTTCTGTCTTCTGTTAATATTTAGCTCATGCCATTTCTCTGAGAAATTATTATTGCAACTGGTGAATGCCATTTGTGGTCAAAACACAAACGTAACATTATTCATATACATTATCTGTGGTGTCACTGGCACGCAGAAAGTGCATAAATGCACTTCCCAGACTTCACAGTCTTGAAAAGTAATTGATGTTTTGCATAATTATCTGATAGATACTTACAGATAGATGCCTTCATACTCTTTTACACCCTCTAATTTCTGTAGTGTGTTCACCACCACTTGCATGTAGTGCATTCTGAAGCCCTGCTTCCCAGGCAGTGGCTGGACATTGCCTGCTGATGGGAAGTACAGAATAAATCTTTCGTGTTCATTTGCTTCCACACATGACCTTTGCTTTTGCTTTATTAAACTACCTTTATCTTGGCTCACAAGGGGGTTTTTTTTCCATATTATTTTGTCCCCCCAGTGCTGCTGAGGATGGGGGTGATAGAGTGTCTTGATGGGTGCCTGGCATCCAGCCAAGGTCAGCCCACCACACAAGGATCTATTCCTAATTCTTATTTTGGACACATAGTATTGTGCTGTTATCCTCAAAAGCATTGACTAAAACTTCAGTTGTGTCCCTTACCACTGCCTTGTCTCTTTCCTCCCCTGTTCAGTGAGGTCAAAGCTCTCCATGTTTCCATTAAAAAAAAAACATTTAAGTACAGAGGAAAGAGGATCTTCTATTGATTTTAAGGATACCATTTTATTTAGAAAAAAATCACAGAAACTTTTGGCATGGGTATGTGCTGACCAAGTATGTCTGTGCTTTAATACAGCACATCCTCAGGCAAAATGGGAGGTGCAGGATAGGTGCATAAAATCAGCATTAAATGTCCATGCTGAATATGTTGTCTGGAAGAATGTCATGATAACTTTCTTGATTTTTAAACAGCTTGAACAGAACTGAGACCAACTCAATGAATGTCTTTGTCTGTCCATGTCTGTTTGCTCATGTGGAAACAGAAACAAGAATATTTTCTTCCTCAACATGGTGTTACAGATCTCAATTAACATGCTTTCATTGTCTCAGCAATAAAATCTTTTGTTCTCTTGGTCTAAATCCAGTGTAAAAGCTGCACATGGGCAACAGCAGAATTAGACTCTGTGGTATTATTAGAGTCCTAACAGTCATAACTCAAATCATAGTTAATTTCAATTAGGGGGTTAAATTTACAAAATAAAAATATGGAGCCACTGTTGAACATAATCTGAGAAGGGACAGTGGGAGAAATGGGAGATTAAACAGTTGCTAAATTATTATCAACTAACAAATGCAAACCCTATCATACTGACAAAGCATTAAGTAGCCTGGAACTATTAAATTACAGTCTTCAAAATGTTTGATATGAAGGAAAAAAAAAAAAAAGCTTTTCTGGGTTATTGCAAAGGAACTTATGTCACTCTTTTTAAGATAGATGCAGTGAGAAAATGTACTGATCTTAAGTCTGCAGACGTGAGTGTTGTTATAACTCTAGTGTTGTAAAATATGTACTTTTGATTCATGACACATATTCAATGTTTCTTCCATATAGCTCTGGAGCTAATTTGATTTAAAACACTATTATCTGAATGGAACATGTCCTAAAAAGCAGAACACAATGGATGTTAAATATTGACTTTTCAATTGGAAGGATATATTCATTATACGGCTGGAGTTAGCCTATCTTAAATGTTCATAAAAAAACAGAATCAAAACGCTGTAGAATCAGTCTTGAAAAGTACCCTTTTTTATATCAGTAATGATCTTCTGACTCTGATTTTTATTACTTCTGCTACTGTCAACTATCTGATGTTACAAGCTCTCTTCCCTTTATGGCTTAAATAATGTTATAGACTCATTTAAAATTGTTGTGCACAACAAATTGTTCTGATAACTGCTGTTACAGGTTTCCTGTAGGTGGCCTCACACTTTCTAATTTTCTGATAACCAAAAAATGGCCTTGAAACATTTTTCCTCTCTATTTAAAACTTTCTAGATTATATGGAAGTTGCATTACTCAGTAATCAAATCCCTGTTCTTTCTTCTTTTTTAAATCCAGTTTTCACATACGACACTTTCAAAACTTGTTAGGCTAGTTATTTATATTTATTAAATTCCACTTGGCTTAGCAGGTAGAGTAGCAAAGGTGAGTGTAATCCAGTGTTACAACTCCTCACATCCCAAGTTCTCTGCAGACCAAAGTAGGACAGACCACTCAGCCCTAGTTTCTCCGGCCCTGCCTCTGCTGGCCTCTGTCATTCCCAGTGCACATCTGTTTGCAGATGGAGAATCCAACCATCCTGGCTTTGTCTTCAGTGCATTTTCTGGCTGTCTCTGTGTTGCAATGCACATGGTACTCAACCAAGACCAAGTGTTATGTCCATTCTACATACTTCCTGCACATCCAAACCCGTACAAGTTTTAGTTTTGCTCCAGTTCAGGTTATTCTTTGGCTGTGGTGACCACAGTTCACATTTAGTTCTGATTGGAGAAAAAAATACTGTCTGAGACCAGGGGTTTTATTTGATTCCCAGACTCACTTCTGCTCTAACCATCAGCTGTTGTGTCCATCCTTCTTTCTCTGAACTAATAAATATTTATAAAGTGAAAGATTGGCAACTGTCCCACGTGGCAGATCAGGGTGCTTACCTGGCACACTATCCCTGTTCTCCATAATCCAAAGTAGAGGCACGCTCTGGGTCTCATCTGAGTGCCTCAGCCACACAGCTCTTTACTGCTTGGGGCTTCCCTGCTGTTTCTTCCAGGGCACACATTCCACACCAAACTTCAGAAATTGTTCTAGTGAAAATATAACCTAGCAAATATCCTTGACCAGGTTTAACCTTCAGCCACCACAGTGGCTGAATATTCAGGACCCCCTCTGCCACTGCAAACTGCTGAGGACAGGCATGCCTCGCATGATGACAGTAATTGCTGCTCTTGATAAATCCCTACAGAAGTGCTTTTCCTACAATCATTATTTCTATCCTACCTTCAGTGGGCCTGAGGCTGTGACCTGCTGTTCAGAGTCTTTTCTGGAACAAATTAGAGACGAAAAAATTGAGGTCTGATTAAAAGATGCAGAGCTGAGTCACTTCAGTGGACTGATAACACACATCCCAGCCATCACCTCCCTTGGCATCATATCAGCTTTAGTCAAGTCAGGGTGGGGAGAGGTGGAAGAATCCTCTGGGAGGGTGAGCTTTTTAGTTATGTGAACCAGCAGCTATATTTTTGATATCTTACCTATCAGTTTTCAGCTTAGTGGAGCTGAAAGTTTTTATTTTTACAGCTTTCCACTCTACTTAGCTTCTTGCCAAGCCATAAAGTCTAAGGTACTGCAATATTTAGTCTATTAATGTCCATATAGAGAGCTCATATTTGCAATATCCACCATAAAGGTGGCTTTGCATGACTCCTGTTTAAGCAGACGCTTGAGGATCCCTGAAATAAGGGAGTCCAAGAAGAATCATCCATCGTGTGAGTGCTGCAGAAGGTGTAATGCATTTCTTTCCTACATCCAGGCATCTCTAAATGCTGATTATTCCTGACTGTCAGCACGGCCTTTTGTAGCCACAGGTACTGGATATAATTGAGAGCATCCATCAGATATCTCTCAATTCTCATCTAGTCCTACACCTGATCAAGATTTAAAAAAAGGGTAAAAAAAGGGAAAATTGTGATGCAGCATTTTACCCCTGCAAAAGTTTATTGGATTTAGGTTTATTGGAGCATTTCAGAGTAATCTATTTGCTTTATCAATAATTGCAATCGTAATAGAAAAACTTAGCTTTAAAAACAACATTCAATTCATTTAGATGATCTGTTTCTACAAAATAATTTGATATTTCTCTAAAGCGTTCTCGTACACTTTTTTAATTCATTGGAAGTTTAAAAATTTTTTGCCTTTTTCAGATTCAGAAAGAAAGAAGATTTCATAATAGTGACCTATCCTTTTTAGGAATTGTACAGTTGAAATTCTGTGGTGAAGAACTTTGTTAATATATTTCGGATGACAGCGAAAACTGTGGAGGAGATATCACAAAAAGAGTGAAGCTGTTCAGCACACTTTGTGACCTGTATGAGAGGGGACCTGCTCACTTTCTGTAGAGGTTTAATGGCTCTAAGGATGGGTATAAGGTTGGACACAGGAATCACAGGGCTAAGCCAGAGGCAAAAGCAGGGACCAGGAGTCCTGGCAGTAGCAACACCTTTGATATCTGAAAGAAAGGGACAAGTTCCTTATGCAGTAGAAATGGAAATACATTTAAATAATACTACAGCAAATAGAAATTGTTAAAAAAAAAAGTCCTATAAGGACACGAGCACAAAAAAACCCCACTCTGATTTTAAGCCCCACATATTTGTGTGTAGTGAATCTGCTAGAAGCTTTGCTTTCCTTTTCAGAAAAAAGCAAGCAGCAACAAAATGAATGGTTCAAAATAACTGCATCTTTACTTGCAAAACAGTAAAGAATAACCTGAAGACTATTCATTTTGATGATTTTTGCCTCTTTGGTAGACTGGGGTGGTTTAAACAAGCTCAAGAAAAGGCAGCCATTATTATAAACTCCTTGTTGTGTTTTTATGGTATTTCTCCCCAAGTGCTTGTGTACTCTTGCTAAATAAACTGTGCTTTCAGGATGTTACTGATCCCTTCTCCACACTGGTCACAAAGCTCCAGAGAGGAGGATTACAGTACATTTCACTTAAAATCTAAATGTAACTTTGTCATCCAGGTTGTATCTGCATCACCTGGGATGCTCATACTGGTTTTATTTAACTGTTTTTACTGGCTAATATAGACACTTGCAGCAACATAGCCAGGAGACCATGGGTTTAACATTATTTGGGGGAAAAAATATAGGAATAGCTTGGAACGGGAGACAAAACCCCATCCCAAGAGAGACTGTGGGACAAGAACTGATTTTTCAGGGATGCTGGGGAGAGGATGAGAGTTATGCAGTGGCTGTGGGAATTATCTTTTCTTTAAAAAAAAATAATTCCTGTATTTCAGATTCTGTAAAGCAGACAACTTTTTTCAAAGTAGTTGCTGAAACTTTAATCTTGATTTGATTGTGTCTGGGTTTCTTTTATTTGTGAATATTCCAACATCTAGCCTTTGATGTTACCTTTGAGCAGAGCCTTATCAGGTCCTGAAAATAGCTTCACAGATGAAAATTTTTTTCTATTGTATTAGCCTGGTTTGAAAAGAACCTAATTGACCTGCTATAATAAAAGATTTTACTTTAAAGTTTGATCCCAGCTTACAAGGGTTTGCATCTCTTGGTTCTGCCTTTTGAACACTTAAACAAGAGACATTTTTCAGCTTCTAAAAGGCTTTTAGCTCATCCACATGTATGGACAGTACCTAATGGACCCTACCCATTTATTCATTGGTCCCCACAGCTGTGAAATGTGATTCTTTTACAACTTCAAAATGCTTTCTATTTTTAGGTCAAACTGAAAAATCCATTTGTCGTATTTAGCTTTTTAAATATTAATTTTATGGTATTTTACATACTTTCTGCTTTTGCCCTGGGGCATTTCTTCAAATGTGCACGTGATTGAATTGGTTTCTGAGACTGGCAACAGGAGCCAGGTTTCACTTCCTCTGAAACTGCAAAAAAGTGATGGGGCCTTATAGAGAAAGGGACCATTGCATTTGCCTTGTAAGGAAGAAGAAAAGCTGTACTGAAAAGAATTATCATGACAGAACTTGAAAAGGAATGGGCTGAATTTTTTTTTTTTGGATGCGCTGGCTCTGCCAGGTGAGAATCTGGCCCAGGAATTCTTCTGTAGTCTGTAACTTGAGGGAGGCATGAAAAGTCAAGCCAACAACATTTTATTGTCCATAGATCTTACCACCCCAATGGAGAAATAGGATGATTTCTTATTGAGAAGCAGAAATAGGTTCTGTATTTGCAACGTCTCTCCTATTTCCACTCCGTAGGTCTGCGGAATCGAACATGTCAGGTCACAGGATGGAAAGTTTTCTTTCCGGAGGAAGGCACTGATGGGAGTGCTGAAGGCTGATTCTGCAGGCTGTGCTCAGGTGCAGGGGCTCCTGCTCACTGACACAGACCTATTGATGGGAACTGGAGCTCTGCACTTTACAGATGCTGGGCTGGGGCTGAACAACCCAGCTCCGTGTTTATGCGGTCAAAATTCTCACATCAGTTAATGGGAATTGTGTGAGAACAAGAATTTAGTAAAAGGGGAGAATGGCAGGATTTGGACCTGTACCAAAAGCTTAGGAAAGGCTGTGCTTCCTGCCCTCTCAGTTAGAAGTTGGGTGTTGTGAAACAGTCAGTAATGCCAAGACAGTTGGCAAGTGAGCAAGACCGAAATAATAGAATTAAAGGAGAGAAGGACTTTTTGCAATTAAAATTGCATGTACTGGCATTTCTAGTATGTGGCAGAGATCCTGCACATTTTACTCCTGAGTAACAAAGAACAGAGCTGTGTATGTCACCATGGAAATGTAAATGGAGCTCCTTTGACAAACAGAGAAATGTATGCCATTCCTTTATGCTCAGATGAACTGCTCGTAGTGGGATGCAAAAGAAGAATGGGATGTCTGTTACAGAAAAGATACGAACGTGCCATTGTAGTGCCTTGTTCTCCCTTCAGTTAGATTTTCATTAGGAGCTTAAAACATGCAAGGAGAAAAAAAGAGGGTGTTTTTTTTCAAACTAATTATTTAATACAGCATTTATAGCATGCAGTGAAAAATCATAATGATCAAACATGTGGCAAAGAGCACAGGGGTAAAGGTGTGGATTTGTACACTGTGCTGCTTCTGCCTGGGATGTCTACCTGCTCATTTTTCCTTAAAAAGAAAGGGGATGGATATTTGTGAATGAAAGGAAATTCCAAAAGGGGTGGGAAGCTGTCTTACAATATTGTGAAGCTAATTGGAGAGATTTTTTTGTTTAGTTTTTATGATCAACAGATGTTTGGGAATTTGTGTTCTAATTCTGACTGCATCATTCTTTTCTTGCTTGAGGCATGAGTATGTGTAGAGTGCAAGTTAAAAAATGAACAACAACCTACACTGGGAGCTCAGGAATTCATAACTTTGCTACTATTCTGAAGATACCAGCTTATATTTTTGCTGTGTTCCATTTGGAACAAAGAGCTTGGTAAATAATATCAAATATTTTCTGGGGTTTATGTTTCTGCTTTAACATATGTTTGTGCTTGATTCCACTAAATACTTCTGAGTTCAACTCCCACAATGAGTCTGGGAGTGTCTGGCTCATACGTTTGGATATTTGAACTAGAAATGTTTCAAGAGATCAGCAAAGGGAGGTGGAGTTGCCAAGCCAGTTGCTCTAGAGTCAAACCATAAAGGCAAAGAAAACAGAGAAGGATTTAAATCCAAACTCTCTATTTACCTTTTTACTCCTTTTGGAGTTATGTTTTACGACTGTCATAAGATGAAATAACTTTAAAATGTTCAGCAAGCCAATAAACTTTGCAGTATCCTGTTTTCCTCTCAGGAATAAGGATGAGGTTTCTGCAACTCAGAAAGGAAAAATTTTAATGGCATCTGTTGTTCACTTAATTTCACATATTTTCGTTTCTTTCTAGCAGAAACCAACCAGTTGCTTCTTTAACCCATATTCCTGATTTAAAATAAATCATTCAGAGTAGCAATGATGCTTCACCCAGCTCCTGTTTTGGATATGGAATCTTAAATAGTCTCAAGGAAATTTGTCATGTAGATACAGGGTGCTCTTTGTAAGTTACAGAAGATACTTTTTGAGTAAAGCTAATAGAAAAAATTAATGGAAATCATGAGCAATCTGAAGATTTTCTAATAACAGAAAAGGTCAGTAAATTAGTAATTGCCTCTGAAATATAATCATAATACTGCCTAGTGACTAAATTGGCTTATTAAAATATGCTCAGGAGTGACCATTAAAATATTCTTCATGCATTATGAATTAAGTAACTTTTTTTTTTTTTAATTTGGAAGAAATTCACGTTTAGGAAAATTAGGGAAAATGCAGTGCATTCAAAGACAACGATAATCACGTTATTTCTGCAGACATCAGGGAGAAAAACGTAAGCTAAGGTGATGCTCTTTGTTTCCTTGGCACTAAAATGGAACTGATTTTGAAATGAAAGTGATGCCAGGCAGCAACACTTCACAGTCACTTGGGACAGAAAATACCCAGCTGACCATGCAGGATTGCTGTAGGGAGACAGGATATTGGGTGGTCAGAGTGAAAACAGCCCTGGAGAAAGGACCACAGCAGATTGTGTCTCCCTTACTCACAAGGTATCTATTTTTCCCCCAGAAGTTAATGTTTCTTTAAAAGCTGGTATTCCACATCTAACCTAATAATCCTTCAGGATAACTTTAAGGAAGTTGTTTCCCAAATACCTTCTGGAGGATCTGGTACCACCTTCTCCTTCCTGACCACCATGTCTCATAGCCTGGACCTCGTTGTGATTCCTGCTAAAGAACAGAATTTTGATGACTGCAGCTTCCTCTTCCCCCACCACATCGATGTACATTGATAAATATTGTACTCCTTGCTTTTGTCCTTTGGGCTTGTTTTAAGGGAGGAGTTACGTGGGGCTGGTGTGTCACCTCTTTGTGCAATGTTTAAAGGAAGTGCAGTGCTCTCTTCTTGCGTTGCCCTCGGGGACTTGTTTGCCAGTCAGAGCAGAGTCCTGCACTGACCCCGGTGTTCTGGGAAATGTCTGGGAAATGTGCAACTTTTCCTGATCTGCTCCATGTGTCTGCAGGCATGTGGATGCTGGGGGGTGGGTACAGCAGGAGAAGGAGGAACAAGCAAGTAAATTTGAGGGGGTACCTTTGCAGGCCTTTATATGGAGCAGTTACAATCAGCTGATGACAGTTATGCTGTCATCCCAGGGGAGCTGCTTTGCCTTGAGTTGTGCACCCCAGACTAAAGAAAGCTCTTTTATCTCAAAAAAAATTTTTTTAATGACATCTACACCACAAAGCACGCCACAAAATTAATAGCATTCTGCAGTAATTGTTCTCAGCCCAAGTGGTTCAAACAACCCTGGATGCACTTAAGACCTTAAAGTCTCCGTGCTGTTTGAATTGTCCCAGGAGCCTAATTCGGGCTACTCAGTTCATAAACCCCCATCTTAACCCAAAACTGAATGAATGAATGAAACTGATAGTTTTGACATTGCTTTTCCTTTATCTGTGGCTACAGTAGACACGTTTGTTCTGTGTTAGAGTTGAATCTTGCAGCCATCTCCCCCACCTTGTGCTGAGTTTATCAGTGGGGAGATGAAGAGAGCTGGTGTGCATTTAGGAATGGTAAGAAGCTTAAGAGGAGGGATGTGTGAGCAACAAGTGTGCCTCCTGCTTTTAGGATTTGTTACTGCAAGGACATAAAACTCACAGCATTAGGTTTATGGTATTTTGATGCTATAGTGAGTGACTTGGGAATAAGGGGATTAAAAGACAACAGGCAGAAGGAGACTTGTGGATTTTAACTCTTCCCAAAATGGTAATGAAGAGCTGGATACAGAAAAAAAATGAGGTTAAAATTCTTCCTTGTGCAGTTTATGAGCTAATTATATTTAATAATAGATCTCCTTCTGTTGTATAGATTTTTACTTAAGGATTTGGTAACTCTGTAAATCCACTTTAGCATGCAATTTTTCACTCTCTGCAGACAGAGGCTGGGTTCCAGGCCACAGGCACCACAGGAGCTGGCCAGGGGCTCGTGGATCCTGGCCATCCCTTCCAGCAGGGAGACAGCAGGAGCAGGTAGGGAACAGTCACGGATTTAGTTCATTGCTAACAGGACACAATAAAAGTTCATAATGCCTCTTGCTGTGATCTGAAGGAAAGTTTTTGCACTGTTCCTCTTGTTTTCAGCTCGTTGGGTTGGTTGTTTTTTCTTTTGCGAAAGCTTTTCTTCTTTGCCTCACTACTGAGGTCAGATTTGGATGTCTGCTGTTCATTTATTGTTACTGAATCTCATAGGTGGTTTCACTCTTTGCAAAGGACTGGTTGTGCAGGTCTCCAAAGAGATGAATTAAACCTGGGGCCTCCAGTGCACACAGAGGCACCTGAAAACCACCGGTTTTAAAGGGGATGTGGCACTTGGCTACATGAACTCCATTCTACCAGGGGTCTAAAATGAGCTTCTGGCTGTCTAACAGCCCTTGGGGAGAGGCAGGAAAATGAGTCCATATGAGCCCAGAATTGCTGCAGGTGCATGAATGCCCCAATTTGAGGTACAATACAGTATCATAATCATCAAAATAGATTAAAAATGTGGGGTTTGGTTGCCTAGAACAGAGAGATGGTAAATGGTGTTTCTCGTGTTCCAGGGATATTGCTCACACAGAAATAATAAGCCAAAGATAGGACTTAGATTGAAAGGATTTTAAGCATAACAGAGGAGCCATCCCCAGCTCTCTGTGAATAAACTGGTAGTGTCAACATGCTTCCTGGGATACTGTTGTCATATCATAAAAACTAATGGACTTTACACTAGTTGCATTTCAGCTGCTGGATTTATCAGGGAAATAGTGATTTAAAACTGAAGCAGTGCTTGGTCCAGACTGGAGAGTGCTCCTGACCCAGCGTGGGCTCAGAGCGTGGGGCCCTAAGGGACACCTCACACTGCAAACTGTGACTGCAAATTCGGTGGCTGTGTACAGAAAATGGAGCTTTCAGGGCTGTCAGTCAGGCCCCATTCACAAGGAAAGACTTCATTTCAGAAAGGGAGGAAGGAACCTGCCCAGAGCAGTCTGGTTTGGAAGGACAAAGGGAGGAGCCAGTTCTGTGCATCACCTGCCAGGCAAGGACACGCTGAGTGCATCAGCAGCTCGGCTCTCTGTTAATTGTGAGGAAGGTGGCATCATCACACGAGCCTTAGCAAGTCTGGCACAGGTCCTTTTTTTCAAATATGAATCCCAGTAGTATTGTATTCAAAAGAAATAGCAAGACAGCCTGTATTTCAAAACACCATTTTCAGCTAAAATCTCACTCTAGGCAGAGTAAAAGAAAGGATACAGTAATGAAGAGGAAATTACAGAGATGAAAGAACTCAAGCTATCTCAAAAAACTTCTCTAAAAAGACTCAAAATATGAACTGTCTGTATCAGTTTTGATAACATGGCTCTCGAGGACATCTGAAGTCTCATGAAATATATGAGTGTCCAGAAGAGAAATGTTCAAGAGAAAAACTAGAGCAGATTTCTCTAGGAAGCACGAAAAAAAGATTCTAACATAATCTTTTAAAATTTTCTGAAGAAAACAGTTTTAGCTGTCTTGGTAAAGTGGACAGCCATGCTTGTAGGAGACCTGCTTTGTATAGAACGGTTACTATTAATATTGGTAATAATGTTATTACTGTGGGTAATAAGAAGTATCAGAAAATTAGGTATAGAACTGAATTAACATTGATGAAGCTAGACATAAAAGTTATACTACTAAGAATAACCTTTTACCCAACATTTTCTAGAACATCAGAAAAAGCTCACGAATCAGAGACTTTAAATTTCAAAACATCCTGTTACTTGAAAAATAGAGCACAGGCAATTCTCTTTCTGATGGGTTCTCTGAATGGGAGTTCCCTACATGTGTAGGCTGCCCATCAGCAGGGTAAGATGCAGCACACAGCTCATTTCCCAGCCTGCTCCTACCCAGTATCAGAAACATCATGTTCAGCACTGGTATAGACAGGTCTGTGAATGACAATTCAGGAAGCTAGAAAATTCTCAGTGAAGCAGACAGCTGGAGAGCTTGTCACAGAAAAATTGCATTAAAAGATTCCAATCCACCAAGTCTTTTTTCCCATATGCTTAAACACCTGGAATACAGAAGAGCTTTCTATATGTACGTATGTAGCCAGACAGAATGTTGTACTGACTTCTACCTACTAGAAATTGGTACATCATTTGTTGTATTTAAATGCCCCAGGGACACACTGCAGTAGGAGCTGACAGGTACCACGGATCTACAAAGATTTATAAAGAAGAGCTTGAAAAATGCTTGGAAATTATTTAACAAAGGAGGAATAATATAAAATAAACTGATTCTGTCCTGATTTACATCTGTATACATCTGAGGTAATTTCTGGCAATCAGAGCAGAATTCTAGATTTGCATTTTGACTAAGTTTGATTAATGCGGCAGATACTGATCTTGCTATAAAGTTCTAAACCTTCCTTTTATATGTTATTAAAAAACCAAAAATTCTATATGTTATTCACAAACACCTTTCACAGGTTTTTAAACTAATTTTCCAGTAAAAAGTACTGATTCACAGAGAATCACTAATAAAATTGAAAATACAGCCCAGCACTCTTTTATGGTGCCAGCACTGCCTAGCAGTGCTCTTTGCAAGAAAGTATTCTTGTCTGATAAAAGATTCCACAACTAAATTCATTCATAAAATTAAGATTAAACAATTTTCTTGTATCTCTTCTGCTTTCTGGAGGGGTCATGACTGCACTAATGAAGGTTAAGTAGACTGAGGAATGATTGGTAGAAGATCTGTGGGAGACCTCAGATACGTGTAGCTTATAGAAAAAGCATTATAGCATCCACCACATCATTTGTCATATCAGGTGAAAAAAGTCTTTCTCCAATTCCCCAGGCATTTCAAAGATAATTACTCTAAATACAATGGGTGAAGAATCCTATTAGTTACGAGTCAAGTGTTCAAGCTCATTTTTTCCCCTCCTTCTGTTTTATAAATTTGGCTGGTTTTTCACCATCACTTTTTAAAAGTACAACTGTGTTGAGTCCTATATTGAAATTATAATTGAAACTGAAGCCACAGAGACATGTAAGATGTGCAGGGCCCCAGGTCAGTTTGCTATGCACAAGCAGGACAGCAGGCAAGGAGCCTTCTTCTGCCAGGGGCCTGATCCAGGCCCAAGCTGCCTCCTCTGGGGTAAAGATCAGTGCTAGGACTCCCTGAGCAGACAATGGAAACTAAAAAGCTTTGATGTGTCCCTATACCTGTTCACAGACTTGTCCACACTTGAACTGAGGAAGGACATGCTGTGTATTGTGAAAGCATTTCAGCAGATACGGAGTCATCCTGTGAGAATTTGAGGCTGGGCATGTCGCCTGTGTGCAGAGTACAGCTAGCTCAGTAGTGAAATGTCTGCAGCTGAAGGAAAAGAATAACTCATGATTGCCATCTCTTTGCAAAGACTTGAGGTAAAGGGTAATACCAAAGCTATAAATTTTGCTATTTTTGCAGTGGCTGCGAACCTACAAAACTTGCTTTGTCTTAATGGAAAATCCCATGACAGACTAACAAAAGACTTGGCTGTGGCTGGAGGAGATTGACTTCTTGCAGAAAAAATGTCTGTCAGGGAACCAACCTAAAACATGAGGTTTGTTCATGAAGAAGGGATCCTTGTCTGTGTTGCTGTGAAGCTGGTGAGGTGTGAGTACACGGGCTGGGCACAAGTAGTGCTTGTCAGTCCCAGAAACCTGGGGTTATACACTGTATGTGCACTGCTAATGTATATGGCCATTTGTTTTCAAATGGCTTTTCTGACCAGGATACACATCTCCCAAATGGGAGAATGCCACAAAGTGCTTGAATGCAGGTGACCAGAGTGCATAACTGTATGCAGGGTTCAACAGTGTCTCAGAAGTTCTGACATTTCTCCCCAGAAGAGACAGCTGGGTAGGAGTGAGGTCTGAAAGCTCAGAAAGGAGGCATGTCCAGCTCGCTGCATGTCCTTAACAGTCTCTTTATGGGCCCTCTGCAGTTTGTGCTCAGACTCCACCCTGAGTGCACATCTTCAAGTTCTTAGTTCTGTAACACCTGAGATTTTCATCAGATTAAAGAAAACCCAATGTTTCTCTTGCCCAGAGCAATTGTGGGCCCAAACTTTTGTAAGAGACTGATTGACAATGATTCTTGTCTCTGTTGGTAGGAAAGTCACAGACACCAAACCACTATCAACCATTAGGTCAGTTTGTGAGGGAAGACACACAAAAACAGTCGCAAAGGGCAGTCAAGCAGCTTAAAATTACTGATGCCAAATCAAAATCCTTCAAGCTCAGATGTCAGGCAAAACAGTCACATTGGAAGGCAACATGCCATAGCAGTCATACTAGCTAACAAAGAATTCAAGAGGAATTTTATTAAAAATAGGAAATATGTTTGTAGCAGAAAATAGAAATGTAGTAAAATACGAAATGGTGAAAGTCATGCAGCAATACAACACGAGTGAGAATTTTAAACTCCAGTGTAGTCTTGGTGTTAACATATGGCTGGAGCTACTCAAAATGTAAAATCAGACACCCTAGAGACTAAATGTCTAGAAGAGATTCTGATTCTGGATAAATACACTTCTAACCAACATGAAGAGATGAGAAATCAAAATCACCAGCCAGCAGCTTATCTCCACCAGTATGAAGAGCACACTTGGTAGATGCAGAGTGTGTACTTCAGATGCCAGGACACAAACGCTCACCCAGAGCTGTCAAACGCAAACTGACTGGTGTCACGAAAAGAGGCCATGCAAGAAAAGCCCTTGGAAAGCCCATTAGCAAGCAGGAGGCATTAGCAAGGCAGCCACAGCTCTGTGGGGCACTTGGGCACAGCAGCAAATGGCAGGAGAAGAAAAGACTGTTTCCTGACCCATTCTCTTACACTGGCAAGGAGTTACTAAGGCAAAGAGTGTAAGCATTAGAAGTGACCACATCCTTAGGGCAAAATAGCCGATTTCTTGATTAACTTAAGGGAGCAGAATCTTCTACTGAAACTTTGGAGTCTCTGGCACTCACAGCTAATCAAATCTACTCAATAACATCTGCATCATTTGTATTATTATTTTCGACAGAGAACAGAATTTGTCCGAAACCTTGAATGCTTTATTTGTATACAGGAGAGTAGCAGGGAAGGGCCAGGGGTTCAGTGTGTCCCAGTTTACTTGCTACGTGTATTTTGAAGTGCATTTCTCCTCATGGCTTTGAGTCACCAGCAATCTATATGACAAATACAAAATATTACCTTCCTCTTTCACTGTGTTGAAAGTTGGAGGGATAAGAGGAGCTGTTGGGGAAGCTGTGGCAAGAGGGAAGATTGTTGGCTTCAGCAGGATGGATGTTATACACTTGCTAATGGTCTGGACACCAGGTCCCAGGTTACAGAGAGAATACAGAGGCTGTAATCACAAAAGAGAGCACTTTCTTTGAATCTGAGTGCCCTTCATCTCTGTCATGCAACATATTTTCAGTTTCTTCATTAGATGTACAGAAAGGTATTAGTGAAAGGCTCAGTTGCTTTTAAAAGATTTGCTAAGCAATTCCACTTTGGAAAAAATTATTCTGTGAAGTAAATAAATAAATAAACCTGCCAAACGTGTTTTTTCCATAACTGCAGAACTGCACATCACCTGCTGGCACTTCTGAATTCAGTGTGCTGCATATCTAATTGTTTTTGCTCTCCTGTATTTTGCTTCCCTTTCAAAAGCTTTTTCTACTGCAATTGGTAAAACATCTTGTGGGCAATTCCTCTGCTTGCAGCCTTGCCTGTCACATTGCTTTTCCTTCACAAATATTATAAGGAAATAGAGAATGACTGTCTGGGATGATATAGGTTCTTTTGTTGCTATTACATATGGAGAGACTTGTGTTGTAAACCAGCTACCACCTGTTTTCTTCTAAAAATGAAAAAGCAATTTTTTCTTTCTTATGAAATGCATGAAACATCTAATTAATTTTTCTCATATACAGTCATTTACATAATAAATCCTACATAATACATACTGAAATCTTAACCAAAATTCTCAGTAACCCATTAAGACTTTGTGTGTGTTTAACAGTGATATTTTCATGATTTGGAAAGGGAGGGGGTGTGTAGTGTCACACTGTGTTACTGAAGCCAAGAAATCCTGCAAATCATTGGCACTCAGTGTTGGAGTGACAGCTCCTTTGCAGCACTGTGCACGTCCTCACAGGTCAACTCTTCTCAAACCTCACAACTTTCCTGTTGGTACCATGGAGTTGTTCCTCTTGCAGATGGGTTGGGCACTATTGCTTCCAGCATTTATTCATGTATTTCTCCCAGAGAGTTTGGAGTTTGACACAGGTTGGCCTGTAGAGACCAAGAGGGTGTACTCCACCTCCAGCTCTGCAAAATCAGTGGGATCTGTTGTAGAAGGTTTAAAGGCCTGTTGATGAATCTTGAAATCTGGAGTTTTCACTCTTTCACTCTCTATCTCTCAACAATGCACAAGTAGTGTTTAAAAAATGTTGCTACCTTCTGCTCCATCAAAATGTTGCAAACTCTTTCTGTACTGTCTCAGCAAAGTATTTGTCATATTAAGAGCTATAAGACATTTGTGCCTCAAATACCGTTCTACCTTGATCGAGAAGGTATCAACAATTTAGTTAACTATCAGTCACAAACACAGAAAAAACTATGGCAGAAAAGCAGTGTGGCACTCAAGGCCGAGCACAGATAGATGGAGTTTAATCATCTCTGGAGCCTCTCTGGGGACTGTGAAGGATTTTACAGAAGGCCATATGTGACTGTTAAATTGGCTTCAACAAATCAAAATTATCTGTAGCAAAGTTTGATTTTTAAATCTATTTTTTAAACGAAAGCACTCAAATTTCAGATAAAACAAGTAGAAAAGGAACTGTCATTTTTTAGGAGAGAAAGCTGGTTTTTTTCATAGACAGTAACTGCTTCCTACATTTTTTTTCTGAAACTGTAATTCTCCAATTTAAAAGACTGTCAATAATGAAACATAATCTAACAATTATGCCAAATTCTCTTGTTCATTTAAATTCTGAGGTGGTGCAGTATCATGCTGACCAGGTCTGAGCCTTATACCTCTTCAAAAAATGCTTTACAGAGAAAGATGAGTTTGGTTCATGTCAAGTGACTAGTTTTCATCAATTCTTTCTCCTTCTTGGGGATAAAAGGGCCTGTGGTTTTTAGCTTTTTTAGCTCCAGTGTCTTTGAGTTCATCCCCTACTCTCTCTCCCTCTGTGAGTTTCCATGTCTCAATATTCACTGCAGTGAATGAAGAGTGGCTGAGGGAGCTGGGGAGGCTCAGCCCAGGAGGCTCAGGGGGGACCTTTTCACTCTTCACAACCACCTGAGAGGTGGGGTCGGTCTCTTTTCCCAAGTAACAAGTGATGGGATGAGAGGAAATGACCTAAAGTTGCACCAGGAGAGGTTCAGATGGGGCATTAAGGAAAAGATTCTTGACTGAAGGGGTTGTCAAGCATTTGAACAGGCTGTCCAGGCAAGTGGTGGAGTCCCCATCCCTGACGGTGTAAAAATGTCGTTTACAAGTGGCACTTAGGGACGTGGCTCAGTAGAGGACTTGGCAGTGCTGAGGTAATGGATGGACTCAACGATCTCAGAGGTCTTTTCCAACATAAACAGCTCTATGATCGCGTGATTCCACCCTAAATTAATTCCAACAAGGTAACTGGTTAATTACGTGTTTCTAACCAAACACTTGTGCCATTCTGAAGGAGTATTTTTCCCAAGGTGGTCATAAGTTGCAAAGATAGTTAGCGCTAGGCAATTACCATTTTGAAGAATAGATGTTGTCACCATTAAAAGTGGGTACTTAGAACACGGAGTAGCAGTGTCACATCCATCACAGCATCTAAGAGACAGGATGCTTAAATGCAGTGAGAAGGCTGTTAATGCAGAAATGTTTTAAAACTGCCATCAGATCTCTTGTAGTCAATACTGGTACTTTACATAAAAATTGCCTGCACTGATGATAAGGTAACTTGTCTGAGCTCGAATCATTGGAGAACAATCAAATATGATAAGTGATTGCCAGCTGCTGCCATTTTCAAAGTAGAGACAAAGAGCTGAGGTAATACAGCGATGACAATTCACAGGAACTTCAAAGGAGCAACCCCTTCAAGTATTGTGTCATCCCTGACACTCAGTCAGTGTAAATGATACCTGATTTTCATAGGCAGTAACAGGTTTATTTTCAATACAGCCAGAAACTTCTCTCTATATGTAGTAGACACCGCCTATATTGAAAAATAGCATTATATGTCTAACTTGTCCATAATTATTATTTAGAACACTCATTACAGAGACTGCCATAAAATATTATCAGACCATCTGTAGTGAGCAGTTGCAGTTGTTGGTGACTGTGTTCGTGGTCAAGGGTGCAGAGCACTGTTACAAAATGATGCCTGACTGAACTTCAAATTCAGTGCATTAGCAGAGGAGACATATAAACCGAAGGATAATTTTTATTTTATAATACAAAGTTGTAATAAATATTGTATGTTTTTATGTCCAGAAAATTTGCATGAACTTACATACAGCAGGGCAAAAATATACCTAATTTTTTTCAAGAAGAAAGGAAACACCTGTTTGGGGACCAATTACGAACTTCACAGAACTATCAGGCCTAATTACTAAATAGCTACAGGATTCTCATTTAAGCAAAATCAACCATACTTGAAAACTAAACTTAGAATGTAAATGATGCAATCATTCATAATTCATTCTGCCAAGCACACAAAAGCAGATCCTGCAGTAGGCTGTTTTTAAATCTTTTGTGCAGATTAATACAGCCAATACTAGATTTTTAAAAAGCTGTTGAGAAGCAGATCATCTAAGGGTACTACTTTTTATCCAGCATTTTATTACCAATCTTAAACTTGAGTACATCTGCTTTAGAAGAAAGACTTAGCAGAAAAGGTAAAGTTATAAGCAGTCTGTCTTTGAGAAGAGTAATCTACATTTTCTGCTCAACAGAAATATTAGCTGCTCGTTAAAGGATGTTGTATGGCCATTTGCAAGACTCCTACTTGCTTGTAACTGTTCAGCTAAATCTTAAATCTGGCAGTAGATAATGTCTACTGCCCATACATTAGTGGAATCAATGATCCAAGGTAATCCAAGGATAATTTCTCAGGCGAGCTAACTGAGGGCAGGACCTCAAGATCTCAAATACAGCTACAGCTCTCCTGGGGACGAAGAGAAGACTCTCGATATCAATCCCTGATTTGCAGGTCTCAGCCCTTTTGCAGGCTAGAACGACCACACAAATTAGTTGTCCAAGCTCAGGTTACTGTTGCTGTTACCCTGATGAATGGGAACTCACTAGAGCAGGTGAATATCAGCTCATCTTACGTGGCATTTTTAGGTGAAATCACTTTTTGCGCTCAAGTAAATACCACCCCATGCACACATAAATATTATCCCCACAGAAAGTTGGTTACTTAGTTGGTTACACATTCCAAAGCAATAATTTATAGTGGTTTAGACAATAACAACAACATCAACAATAATAAATAAAATATATAGGTTTATAGTGTTATTCTCTTATCAAAGTGCAAACTTTAGCTTAAGATGAGAAGTTCAATGTCTGTGGTGTTTCTGTGTACCTGTACTAAATACTTTGTAAGCTACTATTAATCCTATGAGTAGCTTGGGAAAGAATTTGCAGTAAAAATTATATTTATAAAATATAATTGCAAATTACATTATAGTTTGCAAATTTCTTGAACTGATTGCGAGAGCCTATTTCTTTGCCATTACTTTATCAATTATTATGGAGAGAAAAACGGAGCCTACTCATTGACCACAAATTCTTTGCTGATGTTGTAAATATATATAATGTATTCCTGTACATATAATATTTTTATATTCCATCTCTGTAATCTATCACTTCAGAAAATATTATTAAATTCCCTGTACCTTAACCTTTCTTTGACGAAAAATATTACATTCCTCCAAAATCCCTTTCCACAGACACCCCTAGCAATCAAATACTATACAATATAACCTCTCCCTAATTTCTGTCTTACTCTACAGGATCTACATTTCCATGAAGCCAATAAAATTCCTGTGGATTCTGCACTGTCTCAGCACTGGGACTCTGTTTCTCTCATGGGGACAGTGTCCAGCCAGGAGTCCATGGGATCCGTGCTGGGCTGGCAGCCTCAGTGATCCGTGTGAGTATGGCACTCACAGGGATGACTGTCCTGAAAAACCTCTCTGCTGTGAAAGCTGATTTAGGACCTTCTGTTAACTCTTGTTTGCTCCTGATTGTTCAGTTTAAGACTGGTAATGTCATGTACTGCTTCCCTCTTTTTATTCGCACTGGTAAATCACATTAAATGGGGCTTTCTGCAGATGGCCGCTGTGAGAGCACATCTTTGGTTGATGGTAAGAAAGGAAGTTTGAAATTGCAGCAAACCACGGATTCTTGTCCCTCCTGTCATACTGAATACCTGTATATTCACTCAAGCTTTTACTTGAATTGAGGTTTGTGAAGAGTTGAATTCCCTAGAGGGTGTGCCGAGATTTTTAATTTAACGCTCATTACTTCAACAAACACAATGCATTTGCATTTGCAGGGCAGGAAAATAAATGTTTAAATGGAACCTAATCCCATATTTTGAAAATCTGCAAATGATTTGAGCTCTCTTGCTGGTCACTTTGGATTTCATTAAAGAATGATGGCATGAAAAAATAGGAAGCCATAGTATTTTTTCATAATTTGAAAATATAACATTACAGATAATCGAATATAATTGTCCAGAGATTTAAGTAAATGTTTCCACAGACAATAATTTATATAACAAGAAAGAAAACCCCATTGTCCACTTAGAAGGGTTAAAGGTGAGGAAGTGGGAATAAAAGTTACGCTAAGCAGTCAAATTCTTGACATAACTGCGTTTGTGTTTTGTGTGCAAAAACCACATTAAAACATGTTCTAATAGTAGTATTTACTTTAAAGAGATCTTTCTGCACGTTTATTAGGAAACATTAAAGAAACTATGTAAAAGTTCAAGCCTTCAGCATGTTTAACCATTTATGAGTAGTTTATGAATATTTTATTAACTATTGCTTGAAAGAACAACAAAAGTGCTGCTTGCCAATTCAGAGAAAGTAAGTGATCTTTAGTTTAATGATTTAACACATATAAGCTTTATGAAATGTGCTTGTTGCTATGGCACACATGCATTTCTCTGACAGAATAGATGGGAAGGTAACAGGATACACATGGCATCCTTTTGCATGAAGAATATCATTCCTTTTGGATCACTTTGAGTCTGTCTGACTTTTTTCTTCTACAGGCATAGTTTCCTACCTTTACTCTCTTTTACTGAATAGTATTCTTTGCTCTTGGAAAAAATACATCCAGCAATTGAGTCACCCCCTTTCTGAAAGTGAACAGCCTTGTGATGCACTTTTTAAAAGTATCTGTTGCATTTACAGTAGTTGAACTGTGACATATTTTGAAAGATTCTGAAAAAATATTGCTGTTTTCTGCCAGTGGGAAGTGTTTCATGGATGCAAGAACTGTACTGAAAATAGAGCTCAAATTCCTACAATACAGGGTATTTTTACCTCTTTGTATATCAAACACTATCCAATATACCCCTCTCCCTAATTTCTGTCTTACTCCACAGGATATACACATCCATGAACCATTCATAATAATAATAACTAACTGTGAAACAGGGGTTGTTATTTTGGCTATGGTTGTTTTAAAATGTCAGGTAAGTGTAACAGATTGTGCTGTTTGTGCAGACTCTGAAACAGATTCCCAGTAAAGAAGGTGCAACTGAAACATCAAATCATTTGTATGACTAATGCTAAAATCCGATTGGAATCTAAGAGATGTGATGTTGATAGGAAACTATCGGAGAGGATGACATGTAATAGGACATTTAAATGTATGGACAACCCAGAAGAGAAGGAGCTGGGGATATATATGTAGATGAATGTGTTAGCTAGGATGTGGAATAACAAAGAATGATATTTGAGACACTGAGATGGCAAGTGTAGCTGGAAAGCTCAAGAGAATACGTCTGTTTCCTGATGCCAATAAGGAGAAGTAATGAGGGAATACATATTTAAATTACAGGCCTAAGACATCTGCAATTCCCACTTAAAAGTATGGGGATCCTAAGAGCTTCTACTTAGAGATTAGATTGTCTGTGGGACACCTGTTTCCTGGTTAAAGCAGAGGAGGTTTTGAATGGTTTGGACTACCATAAAGACAAAAACATAAGCACTGCAAAAACAGGGTCAGCTAAATTTTGCAGGAAAAAGATCACATCAAAAACAACACACAGTGTTAAACAGATACAGTACCACCAAAGGAAGTGCAGGTAGGAGGACTGGGACAGAGACACAAAGACTAATTCAGTGCATCTCCAGTTGAGAGAAAGAAAATAAAAATGCCAATTGGAGATGAGTCATGAGGCAAAACTAAGGACTTCATATTCCACTGCAATAAAAAAAAAAAAAGTGAGAATTCCAAGGAATAAGAGGATGTCTGCCATATGACCTGAATTGCTTCACAAGCTCTTGATTTAAATGCTCTGCAGGAAAAAAAGGCTCCTATATTTGCAATTGAGTTATTAGATCACAAACCAATTCAATTTCAGCTGAATCATGGGACCAGATGCAATATGAGCCTCAGAAATATTGATAATATTACAAATATTACGCTAGAGAAATGTAGCTGAGAGCTGGTGATGTTCAGTATATGTACTGAGACTCCTGTAAGAAAAAATAAGCTGTTAATAAGAAATCTGTGAAACAAGCAACATTATCTCTCAGTCTGCAACAGCTGACAGGCAGAAATACCTTGCTGAGCAACAGTGTCGCACAAAGAGCAATTTGCCCAACAAGAGCCATCAAAGTACTCCAAACTGAAACAGCGAGGACAGCAGCATTGATAGGGATCACCCTCTTCCAGCAGCCCCAGGAAAACAATGGAAGAAGGAACAGGCACATCTCCAAAGGGGTGGTTACGTGTCAAAGCAGCACAGTACAGACCTGCCTCCAAACAGTGCTGACAAAGTCTGTTGGTAAACTGGACATTGGCATTGGCTCGGGAACTCTTAATAGTGAAGAGAAACATTTCTCACAAACAGCCTCTGAGCACTCTCGCCTGCTTTGCCAACATTCAGGAGTGACTATTTTGTGTTAAATCATGCAAGCTCTCCTGTCACCTGACAAAGGCTTCTTCATCCCGTGGTAAACACCTCCAAACCCAAGTAACTATGGATGCCTCCAGGAAGCACTCTAGTTTACACTGAACTTGGTATAAACTGAGCGAGGCATTAAGATCAGAGCAGATAATAGCTTTTATTTTAGGAAATGGAAAGGGCAAGGAAAAAGTTATGCAGTGCTATGGCATCAGGTTGCAATGACTGCTAAGAAAAGAAAGAACACAAGGCTGAGTGGAGAAAAGCTGGTAATAAGCTTCCCTACGTTGGACAGACAATTTCTTTGTCCATCCAAACCTTGAGAAAGCTACCAGAAGTATCACCACAAGAGTCAAAAACTCCTTAACCCTCTGGGCTTAGTTCCTTTTCTTGTTAGTGATTCTCATCTGCATTCCCGTATCCAGGACCAGTGTCCTCCATCGGGCTGCAAAGCCGGGTTCCTCCTGCCTCTCTCTCTGGAGCACTGTTGAACTCCATGTGGAAATAAATTCTGGCTGAGAAGTACAAGCAGGACTTCAGTCTCCTGGTTCTCACCTGAGAGGAGACTCTGATCTAATTCCTGCTTTAGTTAATGTTATTTGTACATATTGGAAAAGTACTGGCAGGAAAACAATCTTCTTTTCTCTCTCCTTGCACCCCCAAATAACTTCACAACTTAGTAGATGACACTGAGAGTTCAAATTCACTCAGGCAGAGAACAGAACGAGACCTGAATCTCCTTCATGCTTCAAAATTTACCTAGCCTTTAAGATACTAGAAAAGGGAAGATTGATGAAAATGACCCATTTGTGAATCTTTTCCTGAAAAGACACCAAAAAACTATTCAGCAAAGATGATCCAAATCCATTAAGTATTTGAGGGGAGTAAGTGAAACTGCATCTTTGTTGAATTTAGTGCATGGAAAAAAAATAATTCACCCACCATTTATCTACAATTCTGTTTAAAGGGAACTAAGCATAAATTCCAGGCAATTTAATAACTGGTTTTATAAGACAGACACATGCTCACAACTTGAAGCAGATATTGTCACGAAGAAGCAAGGGAGGGGGAAGCATTCACTTTTCCAGTAATCAATGTTCAATTGAGATCATGCATGGGACAGAAAGGGAAGTGCAAAGAGTACAGTGACTGACAGTGAACGGAGATTTCTGCCCCATGTGGTCACAGTGAAACGGTACAAAGGAAACGACAGGATACAAACACACAGGCTGACCTGGCTCCAGGACATTCACACACGTATTGTAATCAGAAAATTGAAAGGTGCTGCTGTCTGCCAAAGTGCCCTGTTCAGACAGTGTTGCACTGCAGTGAAATGGGATGATCTCTTGCCAAACGGGCATTTCAGCATAGAAACCTGACCGCTGTACCCTCAATGCTTTCTGCAGAGTCAGTGGGAAACGCAGCCAAGAGCTGGGTGGTGATGGCAGGAGGGACACAAAATGACCCCTGTGGCAGTGCTGGACCGTCACAACGCACAGAATTTTGTAACAGAGCCTGTGCTGGAGCTGCTGTGCTCCCAACAGGATTGTCTCCTCGCCAGCGAGCGGTGGCCCCGAGCGGCCGCCAGCCACACACACACCTGGCCATGCCATCACTGCCCTCCTCAACAGGGCCGGGGACACAGTGGGGTGGAAAATGCCATGGATCGAGATAAAACCGAGAGGATCGCTTACCACTTACTGCCATGGGCAAAACTTGATTTGGGAAAAATTAATTTATTTTATTTTATTTTATTTTAAAATGGACTCGGAAGTAAAGTTAAAAACTAGTCCGTGCCGCCACCCCGGGTAGAGCCGTCACTGCCTCACCCTGATCCTTCTCTGAGGGGCTCAGCCCTGCCCTGGGTGGGGCCGGTGGGAACCAGCCGGGACTGCCCAATTCCAGCCGGGACTGCCCAATTCCAGCCGGGACTGCCCCCCCTCGCCTCACGGGCTGGAGCCGGACAGCCGGGACGGAGCAAGGTGCGCACGGCAGCCGGACAAGGTAAGCACAGCCGGGGCAGCGCCGAGAGGTGCCAGGGCTGCGTGAGGGAGCCGGGCTCCTTCCCACCTCGGCAGCCACCCAAGCACTGCCGCCAGGTCAGTCCTGGCTGGGTCTGGTTCATGGTCACAGTGATCAAGAAATCAGGTGCAATTGCAAAATAATGGCCGACAGTGAGCCCACTCCCAAAAGCAAAGACAGAACAGAGGGACCCTGAGTGCTTCAGCTCGTTTGGAAAAGTAGGAAGAAATGGGGTTTGGAAACCTGCAAAATGCCACCAAGAATTAAAGCAGCAAAAATACTGAGAGCAAATCGCCCCCACAAGTAATCCCCCAGTGTCAGAGTGACCCAGCACACGGGTTTTGATGGCAGAGTGAGGGGACGGGCTGGGAAGGGCCGTGGGACAGGCTGTCCCTCAGGTGGGCTCCGGGCTGGCAGGCAGGGCTCAGCACAAAAACAAGGGACAAAGGCTGTGGCACTGGACCTGCACCGGCCACTGATAGACAAGGAAGGTAAGAGGATTTCAGAGGCAATATCAAAGTCAGCTCCCCTGATTATGTCTTGAAGCCAAGCTGCTGTTGCAGAATCCAAAAAACAAAGTTTGCACTAGAGGACTTCGAGCAGAAAAAAAAGAAAAAAGTATATATATACTATATATATACAATATATATATAATAGTGTCCTCATCCCCACACAAGTATCACTTTCGTCTGTAGCAAACCTATTCCTTATTTATAGAGGAACCTGGAGCCTGTACCTGGAGAAGGGTGTGATGTTTTCCTTAACAGATTATGCTTGAAGATAAACTGCGAAATAGTTTCTCCTCTACATGCTTTAGTTTCCATTATTTTCCAAAGAGAATATCTGGTTTCTGAACTGAGGTTAGGACTAACCAAATGATTTTTATTTTTCAGTAAAAATGAGAGTAAAACATTCAGATTAGACATTACGTTGCAACTCCACGAATGTTGGTGTTTAATAAACAATAGCAAAAAAACCCAGAAGCTGCAAAGAAATGAGCTTACATTTATATTTTTTTTCAAATTTAACGCTAGCTATCTCTGGCGTTGGCCGAGGGAGTGTTCTGAAAAGTTAGCGATGCGAAATCTGCAACGACACAAACCTAACCCGAAACGAAAGATTTCCGTTTCATACCAAAGTCAAAAACTGGGGCTTTTGTTGTAGAACTTGGACCCCATCGGGAATGACCCTGAGCTGTGTGCCCTCACTCTCGCGCAGGTGTTAACGAGGAGCGGAGGCACTCTCCGAGCGGCGGGTCCTCGCCCGGACGGGAGCCAGGTGAGCCCGGGGAAGCCGCCCGTGTGCCACGGGAAAGTTCGCGGGGGTGCAGAGCAGGAAAAGTGAGAGAGCTGCCGTGCAGAGAACAGTCTCTGCCTGCCACCTTTCCCCGCAGCTGAGTCAAATGACTTCTGCATTGATTGCTGAGGAGCATTCGCAGCGCAGCTGGGGCCGGGCGGGGGTGGCTGAGGCAGCTGCCGGATCCCCCGGACGCGGCCGCGCAGCGCACCGGGGGCACGGGCGAGCATCCCGGGGAGCGGGGCCGCCTCCCGGCCGGGCACAACGCGGAGGCGGCGCAGGGCCGCGGGCAGGTGCGTGGGG